>CM053507.1:140473633-140592995 GCA_028627145.1 Eidolon dupreanum | reverse complement strand
TTCTGTCACCACATATTATACCCCTTTTACCCCATCTATCTACCCGCTTCTTCTTCCCCTCTCCCCTCTAGCCCCTGGTAATCACCAGTCCATTTTCCATGCCCATGAGTCTCTGTTTGTTTGTCCTGTTCCTTTGTTGCTTTTAGGTTTATATCCCACATATAAGTGATATCATGTGGTTTTCAACTTTTTCTGTCTGGCTGATTTTGCTTAGCATGATTATCTCAAGGTCCATCCATGTTGTTGCAAATGGCGGTATTTCATCTCTTCTTATGGCTGAGTAATAGTCCGTTGTATATATGTACCACAGCTTCTTTAGCCAATCATCTATCATAAGACACTTCGGTTGCTTCCATGTCCTGGCCACTGTGAATAATGCTGCTATAAACATCGGTGTGCAAATATCTTTTTGGATATGAGTTCTCAAATCTTTGGGGTAAATAACCAGTAGAAGGATTGCTGGATCATACACTAGATCAATTCTTAGTTTTTTGAGGAAACTGCATACTGTTTTTGCATAGTGGCTATACCAATTTGCAGTCCCACCAGCAGTGTATAAGGGTTCCTTTTCCTCCGCATCCTCTCCAGCATTTGTTATTACTTGTCCTGTTGATTATAGCTATTCTAACAGGTGTGAGATGGTATCTCATTGTGGTTTTGATTTGCATTTCCCTAATAGATAGTGACATTGAGCATCTTTTCATATATTTGTTGACCATTTGTATGTCCTCTAGGGAGAAGTGTCTGTTCAGGTCCTCTGCCCATTTTGTTGTTATTGAGTCGTATGAGTTCTTTGTATATTTTGGATATTAGGCCCTTATTGGAGGCGTTGCTTGCAAATATATTTTCCCATTTGGATGATTGTCTCTTTACCTTGTTGATGGTTTCTTTTGCTATGCAGAAGCTTTTTAGTTTGATGTAGTCCCATTCATTTATTTTTGCTTTTACTTCCCTTGATAGGCATCGATTATTAACTGTTTTTAGCTCCTCTCCCCTTCCTGGAGGATGAGGGATGAAGCTGAGAATTCCAACCTTCTAATCATGACTAGGTCTTTCTGGTGACCAGCTCCCAGCCGGCAGCCATCTAGGTGCCCACTCAGTCACCTCAAGGAACAAAAAGATGTTCCTTGTGCTCTTACTGCTTAGAAAAGTACAAGGGTTTTAGTAGCTCTGTGCCAGGAACCAGAATAGAGACATTTTGTGTGTGTGTGTGTGTGTGTGTGTGTGTGTGTGTGTGTGTGTGTGTGTGTTTTCTGTTATCTCACAAGCAAGTACTATTTTACTTTTCAAAATGTGTGTATTACTTCAAAAAAATAAAAAGTAATTTTAAAATAAAAAAGCTAGTACTAGACAAGAGCATGAGGTAGACAGACAAAAGAAGAACTCTAATATCTGAGCCCAGAGTCCCTCCAACCTTTAGAGATCAGGAAGATGAAGAGGATCCAGCAAAGGAGATAGAAGGGGCAGCCAGAACAACTGGAGGAGAACCAAAGGGGAGTGGTGTAATGGAACCCAAGTGGAAAAAATATATTAAAAAGAAAAGAATGATTAAGCATGCCAAGTGTCATTAGAATGAAAATTGACCATTAAATTTGATAACGTCAAGGTAACTTTCAAGAGCAATTTTAGTGGAGTAAAAGCCTGATCTAAGTGGAATCTGGAGAATATGTGAGGATGGAAAGTAAAAATGACAAGAATATCAACTCTCTGGTAAGGGGAGAGAATGGGTGTTAGTATGTCAAAGGGGGTTTTGTGCATATAAGCGTGAGCCTCTGTGTATGGTCTCAAATGAAAATATTTGTTGATGGAAATTACCACTTTTGTTATAGGCTAGATATGTGATTTATATACATTTTTCCTAGAATAAATTCTGTTGAGTCAGACAGCATTAATCATTTAATATGACCCTAGATTCAATCTGCTAAATTTTAAGATATTTGCATGTATATATAGGTTTGGAAGATTAAGCTGGTTTCACCAAGAAAATTGGGAAGCTATTTATTATTTCCTATGTACAAAAGATACATAGAGGAACTTCTCATTCCTTAAAGGTATGTATGTTATTATTCATTTAATGGACTGGGCCAAGTGAAGGAACATGCTTAAAAGGATCAAACAAACTTGGGTCCTTACTCTAACTCTTTCACAGTAAATGAAATAAATAAAGCTATATAACCTCAGGCAACTTATTTTACTTCTTTATATTTAATTTCCTTCTCTATAAAAAAGTGTTAATAATAATAATACCTATCTCATGTTGAGAATTTAATAAGATAATTTGTAAAAGATTTAGCATGGAACTTAAATATATAGTTAGATATTTAGCAAGACCAATATAGTTACTATCATTAATGATTATTTCTTTATAATCTTTCCCAAATTCTATTAATTGATCCACTAATGTTTTCTACTGCTTCTTGAATTAATTTTTGCAGAAAGGTCTTTGTTTTTATCAGGTTGGATAATTTGGTTTTATTACTAATTTGGGAATTTTAGCTTAATTATAAACAGCAGGCTATAAGCTAACAAAGAGGGAGAGAAAGAGACCAAAGGAATGAAAGGGATAATTGATGAACGAAAGTCCACAGAAATGGGACAGGTAAGGCTAAGTACACAGATCGATGTGTTGAACAGAAAGGAACAACAGCTACCGAGGCTGGAAGTAAGGGATGGATTAATGCTAAATGTGGAGGGAGAGAAGACAGAAAGAAGAGGAGTTTCATGTTATATGTACATTTTAATTATTCAGCAAAAAGACTTTTATGTTGCATTTTATGGTCTCAAACACTGTGAAAATGTTTTTGTTTTTCTTTTCTAAACTACATTAATATCACAGAGTAGAATTGTACTTCAGAGTATTCACTTGTGATTGACGTAAAAAAACCCCTGAAATTTGGGCCTGTCCTAAAAGAAGTAATGTGGGAAAATACACAGATGATTGTACAATACTTTGAGAGAAAATAGAAGCCAAATTTATGAGCAAAAAACAAAGTATTTTAGTAAAGCACATCATCTAGGTATTTTTATCATATAGAGTAATTTTATATAGGCAGAAATTCTTTGTAGAAGTAGAATCATAAAATACACATTATGAACATGCCGTATTTATTAAATAGATAATTTTACTCACAAAAATACTTATGGAAGAGGCATTGGTTGTTTTATTATACTCTGAGTTGAAAATTTTTTAAAGCAGGAGAAAATATTAATGCATGTCAGTAGGTCATGGATAAGATGGCCAAACCTGAAGTTTCTTTGTGTATCAAAATATCATATCTGCTATTTTTTAAAAGGCAGATAACAAGAGTATATCGACTAAATATTAGCTGGGGAATGATTTCTTGCTATGTATAGGTGATGTTATAGGTCATATGTTATATATGTTATATGATAAAAGTATCTTTATTAACTAAATGTTAACTAAGGAATAATTACTCTTCATGTTAGCCTATGTTTTTATCAGTTTTATGATTGTGTGTGGTAAACAAGAAGATAAACAGTTAACCAGTGAAAGGAATGGTTACGAGATGGGGACAATTTGAATAATTTAGAAGACCAATCGTTTTCAATTAAGAGTAGGACTTTTTTAAACCCAAATTATAAGTATCTCATAAGTCTACTCATTTTTCATGTGTAGTGGCAGCCTAAATGACATTCAACACATATCAAACTTTAAAACTAATTTTAGAAAAATGTCCTGTTATAATGGGAAAAGTATAGGATAAGGAGACAGGCAAAACTGAGTTCAAGTGTTAGCTTGGTTACCCACTATCCAGTGACTTTAAACAAGTTATTTAAGTTATCCTCAGTTTCCTAAGCTAAAATTTGGGAATAATAATATTTTCCTTACAAGGCTATTGTAAGGACTTAATAAATGATAGCTATTATTAAGAGAAGAAAATTGATTTTAAATTTTGAAAAATTGAAAATCAATTTTTTGAGATTCTTTTATATTTACCATTAACTGCTTTAAGAAGCTTCTTAAAGTCTATTATTACTAGGCTCTGTTTATTACAATTTTTAAAATTTTAAGTAATTTTTCCTATAAAGTAAGCATATTTTACTTAATTGTATACTTCCTATGTGTTGATTATTGCAGGAAATCACATTCTCATAGTAACTTTGGCAATTAGAGAAAATAAATTATGCTTTCAATAGCTATGTAGCTTGCTAAAAAAAATTTTGTGATAAACAACTATAAATTTGTTATTTATATTGTTGTGAATCATTTTGATCCATTAAACTCAATTTTAAAGCTTCAGATGAATTAATTCTGGCCTCACACACCATATTGTGCAGTTAACTATTGCTACATGACAATTTACCCCAAAATTTAACAGCTTAAAACAATAAGCATTGATTATCTTACAAGTCCTGTAGGTTGCCAGGCAGAGCCACAATGTTTTTTATAACTGAGCCTTGACATCACTTCTGCCATATTTACAGACCAACCCTGATACAATGTGAGAGGGAACTACATAAAGGTGGGAATACCATGGGGTGAATATCACTGGGAGGCCATCTTGAAACTTGACTATCCCACACACCTGAAGAGACTTCTTTAACAGTGAAGCTGCTTCTAAAGGCAAAGTATTTATGTATACATAAAGGGACTCAACAATTATTGAATGAATAAAAATTCACTCTTACAACCCAAAGAAAAAACCATTTAGCAAATGAATTCACTGTCTTTTTGTTTGTTTGAGCTTGGAATTGATTGGTTATCTTGCATATTTTGGCCATCTCTGTCTTTTGGAGAGGGCGGTGAGCAGAAGTGGGGAAGATGGTTATACAACTGGGCACCAAGGACAATGGTGAAACAATTATGACTACACATTTCCATGCTGAGGAGAAACAGAAGGAGAATATGGCAGGATGTCTCCAAAGCACCTGGGAACTTCGGTCTTGAGATAATCAAGGACTAAAGGCTTTTGGAGGATACCAAGGACATCACAGTCAAGAGATAATGCCTGAAAATATACAGCCACCAACATATCATTTCCTCATTAATGTCTTTACAGTTGTGATATATGTATGGTCAGAAAAATCTTCAAAATTTCAGCAGAAACACCTCATTTTCCCTCTCTACAACCCCACTCTGCATTTGCAGGAAGCTGGGAGGACCCATACCAAATCTAAGACCCATGAAGATAATATTTGTTACAAAGAGCATCTCGAGCTAAAGCCAGTCGGCCTGTAGGAGCACCAGAGATGGAGTAACCAGCTTCCCAAAAGCCCCCATCTTAGGAATTTTGCTGTTCTCATCTATCTACATATCATGCTTAATAAATATTTTTAGATAAATAAGTAAAGTGATGAATATAAGTGCCCACATGTGACTTTAATAGAAGTTTTAAAAATATTTAGTGGGAGACTGAGGCAACCGAAGATATGTAATATGGATTTATTCAGTGTATCAGCATAATACCATCTCATTTAGACCCAAGCTTCCTACTGCTGTGTCCTGCTCTGTGATGAAGATGGATACCTTGGGGAAAAGCACTAAGTTCCCCTGGAAAGCTGAAGAGGCTGGCACAATGTTCCTTTTACGGAATTGTAGCCCCCAAACAATGAATTTTGTTAATGGATATCTACTGTCCAGGGAATGGTGTCTTCTAAATAATTTAGTATCTATCAATTCTACTAGCAATAAAGAATAATTGCTTAACGCCTAAAAGAAAGAGCTGTCTTGTTTCTCTCATTCCCTGCTGGCACATAGAGACACTCAGCAAACATTTCTTGAATGAATAAATGTTATGCCAGCTGTATTATCTACTCTGCCAGTACACGCTCCATAACCAGTTAAGCAGAATTTAAACTAGACTATAAAGCTCGTAAATCTCTTGAAAAGGGTATATTGTAGCTTATGTGGAAAGGAGACAAAAACATGAACCAAACTTGGAAGATGTATTTGACAAGAAACTTATTTGAGAAGAATTGAGTTAGCTAATGACAAGCCAAGTTGCAAAAATGAATGAAGTTAATTGCCAAAGACACTACCAAGTTAGGACAGAGAAGATGTGGTTCAACCAGTTAGAGGAGCTTTGAAGTAAACCTTTTCAGCCTGGCCCTGGGGCAAAATTGTGAAACTGGCTTAATCTGTCTGTGTGGCCCCTAGACCTTCCTCTCTCCTTCAACCCTTTCTCTAGGCTAACAATCCCCTGGTGTTTTCTCCACCATTCCCTGAACTTTTTTCACATTACAAGGAAAATACAATGGTGATAGGTTAAAATTATCTCCGAAAAGATCCTTCTAATCCATGTACAGCAATGGCCTCAGAGCAACTTTCCCAAGCTGTAGACAATGGGTGCACTACCACTAAGTTGGAATAAACTCCAATGTATTTCCTAAAAGAAAGGGCTTGGATTTCTAGCCTATATTTTCTACTTTTTTCCAGATATACTTTTTGAAAGCCCAGCTTCCTCCTCCAGCAGTGTAGCTAAAACTTGACATAGATTGGTTAGGGGAGGCAGTGCTGGGAAGTACAGCTCTTTAACATGTTCAGTAATTACAAACCAGTCCTTGAGCTCAGGGAATTTTTGATATGTAATCAACAGCCCCTAAACATTTACTTAGACAAGAAGGTAATCCAATGCAAACTGAGTTGGACATTTCTTTTGGCAATTTATTTAGAATCTTTTGTCCTTATATGATTCTACTTGCCCTTTTGAAACTCTGAATTACCATGATTCTCATTCTGACCAGTATTGTAATGCTTCACTGTTTGGAGAAAGTGAGTATTGCATTTTGAATGCAGCACAGTACATCTAGTACTGTATGTTATCTTAATCATTGAAAGGGATTATGGAGGTCTTAATAAATTACTATGCTACAGCATGATACAAGATACCCTCCTAATATTTTGTGTCTGTATCTGACATCTGGAACTGCTGCAACCATTTTATGACCATGAGGAGAGTGATAAAATAATTTTTTACTGAACCTTGAATATATGCATTCATACTTGTTTATTGCATGACCCTGAGCCTGGAAGGAGTCAGAGCAGCTGCATCCCTAGAAGAAGGAACCAGAGCAACTGCTTTTCAGAAAGCTAGACACAGTCAGTAGAAAATCTGCCTGATGATGAATTTGTGACTACTATCTACTATCTAGACTCAATAAACTTACTTGAGCCATGACAGTCAGCTGTGCCATTCTCCACTATAACCAACTAATTTCAAACTGGCAATCCAAGGAGTTGTTTAAACCAAACAATCATTTTTTCTTGTGAAAATTTGTGACTTCTGCCATCATAGGTTCTGCCCATGCCTTTGATCGGAAACAGTCTTCAAAAGGCTGTACTCTCTCTTATATACCTATAAATGAGTAAATCCCAGGATGTTGCACTAAATTTATCTCCATAGTGTTCTCTGCAGTTTACCATTCTGCCTCAAAATCTTTATGTTTCTTTTGTCTGGAAGTCAAAACTGATACACAAAACATGGCAAAGCAGGAAGACAGAAAAAACCTGGTTCCTTGGTGATATCTTTATTTTACTAATGATAGAACCCTCCTACCTCTGGACTTTTTGTTATGTGATATAATAAATTCCTTTTTTGCTTAAGCCACAGTGAGTTGAGTTTTCTGTTTACTCGTACCAAAAGTAAAAATCTGATAAATTTCTTCTTAGTCTTTCAAAAGTAGTGTCTGTGCCCCATCAAACACTGCTCTTTTATCCTCAACATATATTCATTTGTTTGGTTACTTGTTCATTGTCAATGTCTCCCGCTAAAATGTAAACTCCTCCACCAGATAGGTAATTTAATCTGCATAGATGCCCAGTGCCTAGAAAGTGCCAGCACACCAAAGATGCCCAATAATATTTGTTTATAAATGTTGATTTAATCCACAGGATTATATATTGTCTTAGGTCAGTTTCCTAGAAGCTAACTAAGCCTGAGAAAGGGATGCAAGAGAATGTGATTTATTGAAGGAGTGCTCCTGGGAGAAGGGAATAGAGAAAAGCAGAATGAGGCAGGCAGAACAACTACCCAGGGATGTGGTCTCAGCTGAAGTCTAACTTCAGCTTGATCCCATGGAGAGCTCTGGAGCATGAATGGTATCACAGAGTTGGTACCATTTCGAACAAAGGGGGTGAATTTTTTTCACCCAAATAAGTCATTAGTCATTAACTATGAACTGCTTGGTAGGAGTGAAGAAATGTTATCTCCCAGGCAACTCAGCTCCTGTTCAACAAAGGGCAGTTCTCCAGAGAAGGGGGCAACTGTGAGGAGTTAGCAGTCAACAGTCACCAGAGCAAGGGCATAGGTGCACTGGTCTGGTAAAGAGGAACTGAGTGGGGGATGCCAACAGTGTTTATAGTCTATACATTTAGAAAAAAAATCTAGAAATTGCTAAAAACTATTGGAAACAATAATAGAATTCAGCAAATGGCAGGTTATACATTTAATATGTAAAAATCAACAACATATCTCTAATCAATAACTATTAGAAAATGTAGTGGAAGAAACTACTTAATTTTAAAAGGTATAAACTGATCAAGTATCTAATATTAACAAGTAAAAATATATAAGACTTATATGAAGAAAATTTTAAAATCTAAAAAAATAAAAGAAGATAAGTAAATTAAAAGACATAACATTTCTTGGATCAAGAGACTAAATATGTTAAAAATATAAATTCTTCTTAAGTTGTCCTATAAATTCAATCAAATCCCAATTAATATAAAGACAGAAATTTTTTATCTTGAAAAATAATTCTATAATTCATGGTGCCCAGGAAAATTCAAAACGAAGTATGGTGGGCACTGGTCCTAGCACAATTTGAAGCTATCATAATTAAAGCCCTTTAGTACTTGCAAAGAAATAAGCAGTTTCATGGAACAAAATAAAGAGTCCAAGATAGATCCAAATACATATGGAGGGTTAGTTTATAATAAAGGTAACACCTCAAATTGAAGGGGGATGAGAGATGATTATATATATGGTATCAGAACATCTAGGTAACTTTTGGGGGACAAAATATGCTGGATACCTACCTCACTCCTTAAACCAAAATAAGTTCCAGAGGGAGCAAAGATGTTATGAAACAAAGAAAAAAACTTCTGGAAGAAAAATGAGAACATATATTTATTACAATAGAAATAAGGAAAGCCTTACTAATTAGTTATGAAGTCCATAAACCAAAAATCATAAAGTCAAAGCTCAAATTACTGAAAAAAATATAAACAACATATTTCCACACTTTACAAAGAGCTCTTACAAACCAGTAAGATTAAGATGGGGCAAAAGATAAAGATAGACATTTCAGAGAAAAGATGTACTAATGACCAATAAATTCATAAAGAAAGGCTTTATGTCATCCACAGTTAAAGAACTGTGTATTCAGACAATGGAAGATATTTTTCATCTTTTGGATTGAAAGATTTAGAAGTTTAATGCTATCTAGTTCTTTAAAAAATTGCCAAAATTGTGGGAAAACAGGAAACAGGATTGTTGGTATTGTAAACTAGTGGAAGGATTGTGTAGGTGATCTGGCAGTCACTGTCAATGTAGAATGCACATACCCTTGGGCTGTGAAGCTCACTGCCACATGTATTTCATAAGGCTATCCTTGTAAAAGTTTGCCAAGGTAGGAGGTATGAAGATGTTTAGTGAAGCATCATTTATAATAAAAATAAAAAAACTAGAAACAAATTGCCAAATAATAAGATATTGGTTTACAATGAATATGAAATACCCTGTAGCCATTTTTAAAAGCATAAAATAGATTAGTTTGTGCTGATATAAGAATTTTATGAACAGTGTGATATTTGGTTTAATTAGTCCCTTTATTGAGGAGTTGCGTATTCACCACTCAGATTAAAGAGTAAAAATGAAATGTATATGTAATATTAAACTCCACTAAATATATATTTTTTCAGTTCATTGCACTGTCTCAATATTGTCATTGGCATCAAGTATCATAGTAGAGACAAAGCAAAAGCTATTACAGACTTGTATTTGGGGGCAGAATAGAACAACTGATTGAGAACACAGGCTGTGTTAATTATCTCTTGCTACATAACAAGTTACCTCCAAATATAGCAACTTAAATGATGAATATTTCTTCCAAAATTTTTCTTTTGCCGTACACTATTGGTCTCACAGGTCAATACTGGCGTAATGTGTGAGGGCGTGACACAAGATGTCAATACCAGAAGGCAGAGGCCATCTGGAGGCTGGCTACCATATGGCTTTTGTAGTCAGACTCCAGGGTTTGAATCCTGAGTCCCGTGGGTTACTTAATAATATTTGTCTCAGTTTATATATATATAAAATGGAACTAATAGTAGTATCTCTTTTTGTTGTGAAGACTAACATAGTAATATATTTTAAAAGTTTAGTATATATCTATAATATTTATGAGCGAATTACAGGACATCTGGAATTTGCTTTAAATACCCCAGAAAAAAGAATTGGGGGAGGAAAATTATGGTGATAGATAAAACAAATAAGGCAAAATGTTAAAATGTTGATGATAACGGTTGAAAGTGGGTGATGCATACATATTCTTTTGTCTTTATTTCTTAAATTTGAATTTTTTATAATAAAAAATTATATAATCTTTTACATAAAATGTCTATAGCAGTACTTGGAACATAAGAAGCACTCAATAAATGTTAGTTATTATTTTTGAAATGATAAATAAGCCAGATTTTTCTTTATTAAGTGGTATAATTTCTTAACACTGAGTCTTTATACATGTATAATTCTGGATTAAAGACATTAACTTAGGTCTTTATAATGTTTTTTAAAAAAATTATTGATTCATTCAGCTACAATCATCTTTCTGCCAGTGCCCAAGTTATCTTTGTAACTGTAAAAATGCTGGTATAATTTTCTGTATCTTGTATGTCATATTCATATCCTGTGAACCACAAGAGGGAGCCCATGTCCAGAAACACACTGAGAGACAAACTTAGACTTAATATTGATGAAAATGATAGTCCACTGAGCTCTCCCTATAAACAAACAGAGCTAACATCCCCTGGTCAGCATTCTCCACTCTTTCCCTACAATAGAGAGGCCAGCATTGTTTCTAAAGACTCCTTGAGAAAGCTTAAGTAGAATCCTTCTAGTGTGAGAGAGTGAAGTTGGCTACTTGGTAGGGAGTGCCGGGGGTGAGGAAGATAGGGCACACACTTTGGTGGGCTTAGTGGGGTGACCTGTGTCTAGCTAGCTTCCATGTAGCACCTGATAAGAGAAACCAGATTCAGAAGAGCCTTCCTTACAGAGTGTTATTCACAACAATGTTTGAGGGACACCTAAAGATATTCCTGACCAAAGTATCATGTACCAGTTTGTTCTCTTGCCTGAAATTTTCCTCATTAGGGAGATTCATTCCTTAAGGAATGGCCATGCTTAAAATGCACTTACTACCTAAATAAAAAAATCTTTACTTTCCGCTTACCTGAGACTGTTTATCAGTTTACCCAAGATGGTCAATGGGAAAGGAGTGACTCACAGGGTCACATGAAGAATGCCATCCTAGGAAGACGCTACACACCTGGATGGGCACACAAGGGAGACACTACCAATCTCAGATTGCCCCAGAGTGAGTGAGAAAAGTCAAAGAGACACTGCTTACCAATAGATAATTACAAAAACTGGAATTTGTTCATTTTTATAATCCAGAACTTAGTTGCTTTAATTTTCAGGTTTATAACCCACTTTTGGTGGAAGCTATGTTTAGGCTTGGCTATTTTGAGAAAAATGAATTTTACACTCTTTACTTTTTAACTTATCACTAAAACTTTTTTCTCTTACACAAATACTGCTTTCAATTACAGAATTATGGAATTCAGTGTTCTCTGGAGGATGCAATTTTCCTCTTAATAAATAGAAATTTTGCTAATCTGTTTATGGATTTAGATTTTACTTGCATTATAGTAGAGCCCTTCTTGCAAACATTCAGCATATCAAGATCCAATTGTGGTGTGCAATTGAATATGTAAGAAACATATTAAGTCCCTGTGCAATGTCAACTCCACTTGTATTTCATAGGCATTTTCTAAAAGTACACCATGGGGGTACCACGATATATAGGAACAGTGACAATATGATTTGCACACAATTCTTGGACAGGTGGCATTTTCTGAGTCTGATCTACTCCTTACTATACTCCTCCCCTTTTTTTGCTGGACAAGGAACAGTTGTGTCTAATACAGCTTATGTCAAACTTGGGAATATCCTATCCTACCTTTTATTTATATCATACTTAAATTTATAGAACAAAAACCATAGGGATGAGACTTTCTCCTCCTGAGTAGTCAGGTGAAATGAACTTTTTATCCAGGTGATTGAACTTTTAGTACGTTGTTTCAATAATCTTGGAAACAAACTTATCAGCAAGCTCCTCCTCCTACCCCAATAAAATGAGGCCAATGCTGTTTAAAAGACCACTTAAAGGAAGATGCAGGATTCTCCTGGAGGGTGAACAGGAGGGATGGAAATAGACTGACTAAGTAGAGAGTGATGTTGAGGATGAGATAAGTCAACAAGGCTAAGGAAGGCATAGCCTTTGGTAAGGTAAGTGGGATGACCTCTGCTTTGCTAAAGCTCTTGGGAGAAGTGTCATGTAAGCTTAACTGTGAAACATCATGGCAACCCTCCACCTAAGAACCTGAATGGGGCAACTGGCTAAAGACCCTGGAATTGCCATCATTGCCTTTCTCTATTGTGACTTTTGGTCTGACACTGGCATATCTTAAGCTGTATGGATAAGGAAGATACCTACATTACCTTCCTTGCACAATAGTGGAGAAGTTCAAAGAAGTCCCAGGATGTGAACGATGTTTAGTAATTGAAGAGGATAAGGTAGAGAGAGGTAACCATTCATTATTACAAGCAAAGGCATCTTTTTCTTCAGGATGGAAATAGTTTTATTGATTTTTATGATTGTAACTATAATTCATGCTCATTGCAAAAATTCAGAAAATATAGAAAAGTATAATCTCTTTGTATCATTTTAATGGCATAGCTCAATAAATACTGATCGATAATATTTTTTCACCAATAATATATTTTGATTATCTTTCCATGATAATGAATATCAATCTATTCATTATTTATTCAGAGTATTCCCTTGTATAAATATGTCAAACTTAACTTAATGCCTATAGGTAGAAATGCAGATAGCTTACAGTTCAGTTTTTTTTATATATAAGTATAGTGATATAATAAACATAGAATTTTGCACATTAATTCAATTATTTTCTTAGGATATATTTCTAAAATTAGAATTTTGGGTCAAAGATTACATAAAATTTTTTAATCTTGATGCATACTACCAAGCTGTTCTCCAGATGTTCAGCCAATTTATATCAGCAGAGTATTCACATTGCCTATTTTTCCACATTTTATCAAATCTGGGCATTATCACTTTTCAAAATCAACAAATTTATTTTTTACTCAAAAATCTAAGAAACTTCCAAGCCCCAGATACTAATGAAACTTTAAAATATATACATATGTATAGGTAATATCCCATCAAACATTCAGCAGTGTAAGTGTCAATAGACAAAATTCTGAGGCAATAGCTTTAGTTAAGGAAAAAGTAACAAATTATTAATTTATTTGCATAACATCACACAGACAAAGCAGTTGATAACTATTTAGATATATGTTGTCACCATGCACCACTCTGTAATGTTAGCTGTAATGTAACTATGACAATAATTATTCAACAATTTGATATTGAATCACTCCATGTTGATTTTTGTACTGAATACAAAAAACTTTGTCATAATGTGGACCTAGGAAAGGACTATAAAAACTGAAATGACTATAATTTGTTCTTTTTTTTTTTTTGTACACATGTAAATAAGTAAGTAGATATTTAGGCCAAATAATTAAATCTGAAATTTATAGTTATTTAAGCCTACTTTAATGTCCAGCAAATGCCTTTTAAGAACTACCTCAGATTTGATATAATTACATTAATTAAAAACATGAGCCTAGAATAGTGGTTGGGTCTGTTTTCTTCTCATAAGTATGGGTGGTCATATAAAGAATGTATAGTGATGCAAATTATAGTCAGTGTAAGTCAAAGCAGCAAAAAGCTAGAAAAATTAGAGAGCTTTTACTTAAACTTTTTGGGATAATACATTTCAATTTAATGAATAGATTTATCAATGAGCTCACCTTAAACAGAAGTGTAAGCATTTGTCTTTCTCAATGTCTAAAATAAATTTTAAAAGCTGCATTTTTACATTCAGATAAAATTCCTATAACATAACAGTCACCATTTTAAAGTGTTCAATCCAGTGGTTTTCAGTATATTCACAACATTATGCAAATATCATCATTCTCTAATTCCAGAACATTTAGATCTCCTCAAAAAGAAACTCCATGCTTTATAAAAGTCATTCCTGATTCCCTCTTTCCTTAATCCTTGGCAGCCATTTATCTACTCTCTATCTCTATGGATTTGCCTATCAAGACACTTCGTATAAACCAAATTATACAATATGTAACCTTTTAAAGATAACAGATTTATTGATATATAATTAGAATACATATAATTCACCTATTCAAAGTATACCATTCAGTGGTTTGTAATATATTTATCGATATGTTCAACCATCATAATAGTCAATTTTAGAATATTTTCATCACCCCAAAAAGGAACTCTTTACCTTTTAGCTATCACCTTCTTATTCTTCCATTCCTCCAAGTCCTAAGCAACCAATAATCTACTTTCTGTCTCTATAGATTTGCCTATCTGAAATTTCAGATAAATGGAACTGCATAATATATTGTCTTTTGTGACAAGTTTCTGTTACCATGTGTTACCTGACTTCTTTTGTTATAGCCATTCTGGTAGGTGTGAAGTAGTATTCTGTCGTTTTGATTTACATTTCCCTGATGACTATGTTGAGTATCTTTTCATGTGCTTATATGAGCTATTTATCTTCTTTGGCCATTTATGTCTTTGTTAGAGAAATGTCTGTTCATATCCTTTACCCTTTTTAAAATTGGGGTATATGTCTGTCTATTGAGTGTTGAGCTCTTTGTATATTTAAGGTATAAATCCCTAAACAAATATATGATTTGCAATTTATATTATCCCATGCTGTGGGTTGTCTCTTCACTTTCTTGATAGTGTCATTTGAGGCATCACATACGAAGATTTAATTTTGATGAAATCCAATTTATTTTTTTTTTTTTTGCTACTCATGCTTTTGATGTCATAACTAAGAATACACTGCCAAATCTGAGGTCATGAAGTTTTCTTCTAAGAGTATTATAGTTTTAGCTCTTACATTTTTGCCTTTGATCTATTTTGAGATAATTTTTGTATGTGATGTGAGGTAGGAATCAAACTTCATTCTTTTGAATGTACATGTCTAGTTGTTCCAGAACCAGTTGTTGAAGACACTATTGTTTCCACCATTGAATGGTCTTGGCATTCTTGTTAAATTTTAAATTTTAATTAACTATGGATGTATAGGTTCATTTCTGGCATCTCAATCTTATTCCTTTGTTCTATATTTCTATCCTTATGCCAATATCATACTGTCTTGATTGCTATTGCTTTGTAGTAAGTTTTTAAACTTGGAAGTGTGAGTTCTTCAATTTTGTTCTTCTTTTTCAAGATTATTTTGTCTATGTTAGGTCCCTTGAACTTTCGGGAATTTTAGAATCAGCTTATCCATTTCTGCCAAAAAAAAAAAAAAAAAAACAATTAGAATTTTGATAGTGATTGCATTGAATCTGTTGGTCATTTTGGGGAGTACAAAAACAAACTTTCAAATGAATTTTACTCTAGCTTAATAGGTTGTGGTAGACTGTTTGCGAAGATGACCTAAATTATTCCCTTCTCCATATCTATGGATAGAGGCTATGATTTTTTAGCTTCTCCCGTCAAATGATGGATTCTGTTTCCCATCCCTTGAACTGAGACTAGCCATGTAACTTACTTTGACCAAAAAGAATGAGATGATCATGCTAAGAGAAATAAATCAGACAGAAAAAGTTGAGAACCATGTGGTTTAACTCATATGTGGCATATAAAACTAAAAGCAACAAACGAACAAGACAGACAAACAAAAATTCATAGACACAGACAACAGTTTGGTGGTTGGGTACCTAAGAGTAAAGGGGGTCAAATACATGGTAACTGAAGGAGATTTGACTTTGGATGGTGAACACACAGTGCAATATACAGATGTTTTATTATTTAATTGTATATTTGAAACCAATAAAATTTTATTAACCAATGTCACCCCAATAAATTTAATAATGATAACAAAAAAGAACGAGGCAAGGATGACATTGTGCTAGTTCCAAGCATAGGCTTAAAGATGCCTTGTACATTACTCATTCTACTGCCATGTAAACATGCCCAAGCTAGCCTGCTGAAGAGTGGGAGAATGACCACATGGAGCAGAGACAAATCACCCCAACTGAGATTGTCCCAGACCAACCAGCTCCCAGCCAACCTAGAAGGTACCACAGATATGACAGATCTGAGGCCACTGAAGCCTGGCCTTAATCAACAAAACTTCCAAGTATATCCAAAGACTCAAAGCAAGTTTTTTTAAGGTTATTGTTCTAATACACTTATAAAGTGCTTTTTAATATAGCAATAAATATTATGTAGGCAAACTAAAAAAAATAAAATGTCCACAAAATATGTCCTCTTTATGGATGAACAAAATATAGAATATGTATACAATGGAATGTTATTCAGTCTTAAAAAGAATGAAATTCTAATACATGCTACAACATGGCTGAACCTTGAAAATGTTATGCTTAGTGAGATAAGCCCAACACAAAAGAACAAAGATGATGTAATTCCTCTTATACCTTGAGTAGCCAAATTCACAGAGACAGAAAGTATAATAGAGGTTACCAAGTGCTGGGGAGCTATTGTTTAATGAGTAGAGAATTTGTATTTTGGGTGATAAGAAAGTTTTGGAAACAGATAGTAGCGATGGTTCCATAACATTGTGACTGTACTTAATACCACTGAATTGTACACTTAAAAATGGTTAAAACCATAAATTTTATGTTATATATATTTTACCACAATTTTTAAAATATCCTCTTTGGCTCTGAATTTTTAAATATATCTAGGCAACTCATTTAGTCAAATCATCTGGATGGACTTTCCAGAGTCTTTGGGCAAGAAAAAACCCACTTTAACATATTAACCTTCAGAGCAGCTCTGTGAAGTCTTTTGATTGGCCCCTTTCCTGGCTCCAGTTGTTTGCCCCATTCCTGTGCCACTCAGCTCCTGACTCAAGGCTTCAACTTTCACTCCTTAGAACTGATGACAGGATCCCACTTCCTGGGGTTGGCCTTTGGTATTCCCCAGCACAGGATTCAGACTCTGCCTGTGATCCTTTGCATTTCTGGCACTACTGGAAACCACCTTGCTTCCCCCACCTGCTTCCTACAACCCTATCTGAACTTTGAGATGCCCCAGGCAGGCTTTTCAGATAAAATACTTGCAATATTTGAGACTATTTGTTCTAAAAATTATTTATCTGAAGTTCAAATTTAACTAGATATTCTGTATTTTTACTTGCTAAACTTGGCAACCCTATCCCCACAGCTCTGCCAAGGGAATTTTAGGGGGAAATGCAATAGGAAAAATATATGACTGTTTTAATTTCTATTCTCTTTCCTAATAAAGCCATTTTTCAAATCACTACCTATGTCAGTATGTCAAGTACTTCAGCAATCAGGCTAATAGTTACAAGCTCAGATTTAAACACATACAACCCTGCCCTTGAGAGAAAAGATAATGTACGATGAATCTGGTAGTGTGTTATTCCTGGAATTCACTGTCATCTGATGCATTATTTTATAGGGAGCTATACTGTATACGCATTTAACCATATAAATTTACACCGAAAAAGCATATTTTCTCAAATTATATAAAAAGTATGATTGTCATATAAATAGTGAGCATGTCAAAGTTTTAACTCATTAGTGAAGGAACCAAAAGACAGAGAAAATAGTTTAATGAAGATATGGGGTATAAGTGTCAGTGGGGAAAGAAATGCTAAAATCAGGTTGTTGAGTTTGATATGGAACTGGTTTATATCCTTTGGATTATTTTCTCTATCAGAGACAGGGGAAAAAATCATATGTAGCCAGTTTTTACAAGCTAACATCTAACTTTACAGAGTTGTGAGACATCTAGGCCCTAATTGCTAGCCAAAAAAGCTACATTTCCCAAGAAATATGACCCTCATGGGAGTCTATTAGAAAATGCTCTAATATCATATTAAAAGATCACTTAATTGTTTGTTTGCTTTTTATACAATTTCTGAACCATTCCATCCTGGGATGAGCCTGGGATGGGAGATAAAAATCAACTCTCCCCTTAGTTCTTCTCCATGTCGTATATGATGGGGACTCTCATCAATGAAGATGAGTCCAGTGTTTAAAGCTGTGAATTTTTCAAACAAAAGGTCACTTAAATGCAAGCCAACTATTTCATGTGGTGCTCATCCAAAAAAATATAATTCGTTCCAATACTGGTGGAAAAATTGACTAACATGTGGTCTCAAGTTGGAGTCTTGCTAAGGATTTCTAAGGATAACTTTTACTCTTTGAATTTTGACATTTGTGCTGAATTTAGAATCTAGACAAACCACAAAAAAATACTTTTCTATAATATTGATTTTTTTTGAGGAGGTAAGTAAATACATATATTAAAGATTTCAGAAAGTAGAATGAGGTTGTAATAGACACATATTAGGCCCAGATTCCTTTTTCTAATCTGGTTTCTCGCTTGCTCTGAAGATTGCTCAGAGTTGCTGTCTTTTCAAGAGACTTATGTTATGTTTGGCCAGTAGGAGCACCTTTCCTGAGAAGACACTCTCCCCTCCTGAGAGCAGTTCACAGCCAATTACAGACTGGTGAGGGTACAAAAGCCTGGATACTTTGTCACAAGGAGAGACCAACTAACTCTATGGCACAATTCACACTCCAGAGCTCCTCAAGGTATCAAGGGAAAACTAGACTCTAGCTAAGATACATTCTTGTTTAGCTTTAGTTCCCTGCCCCATCCTGTTTATCTCACTCCCATTCTCCCGAAAGCATGCACTCAAGAATCCCTGTCTCAGGCTCCATATCTCGGGAACCTGACATTAAGACAAGGGTGTAGAGTGAAAAGGAAGCTTCTCTCCTGCATCTTTCCTTCAGGCATCCACTTCACTCTTAAGAGGTATAACTAGGGTAGCCAGTGTCTCGGGTGTAATGTAAGAAGCAGTAACCCAATTCTCTTTTTTACTAGCCAGTTATGTCAATACAATTCATTGAATAAACCATCTTATCATTCCTATTTTATTAATAGCTGTTATACAAAATGAATGTTGGATTTCATCAAATGCTTTTCAGCAATTGTGGAGATGATATATGATTATCTCACTTTTTCTCTACTAAATGATGAATTATTGAACAATCCTGGCATTCCTGGAAAATACCACTTAGTGAAGTCATATTACCCTTTTAATGCACTCCCTGATTCTGCTTGCTAATATGCTATTTAGGATTTTTATATAAATATTAATAAGTGATATTGAGCTGTAGTTTTACTTTTTGGTATTATTTTTGTGGTTATATTCACTTCATTAACAATTTAGGTGTCTTTTCCCCTCCATGCTTTAGAACATAGAAGCACAGCGGCTTTATTTCTTAAAGGTTTGATCATTTTCAGTAAAATGTGTGTGCCAGGGTGCTTTTTGGGGAATAGCTCTCTAATATTTTACTCCATTTTCCCCTAATGTAATTACCCCATTTATATTTCTATTTATTTTGAGGTCAGTTTTGGTAATCTTCATTTAACCAGGTTCCTAAATATATTTTATAGTGCTATACAAGATATTCGCTTGTGAATCTTTTAATTTCTCCTATATCTATATTTAATTCTCTCATATAATTCTTACTTTTTGTATTTATCATTTCATTCTTTTATACTCAAATAAATTTATCTCACTTTATTTTTTTAACAATTAGGTTTTGGATTTATTTCTCAGACCTGCTACTTTTTTCAAAGTTTTAAATTTCTGCTTTTATCTTTATTAATTTATTAATTTTTATATCACTATGATTATTTTCTTGTTTTTTTTTTTCTAATTTCTTCATTCATATGTTCAATTCTTTCACTGTTAGTCTTGCTTTTATATTTTTAATTAATGTAAGTATTAGGACTTTCATTTTTCTCCAAGCACTGCTTTTGTATGTATCGCAGATGTTTAACTTTATATTTTCCCA
Organism: Eidolon dupreanum; assembly: GCA_028627145.1. Taxonomy (NCBI): domain Eukaryota; kingdom Metazoa; phylum Chordata; class Mammalia; order Chiroptera; family Pteropodidae; genus Eidolon; species Eidolon dupreanum. The sequence goes on along the minus strand of CM053507.1, from coordinate 140,572,761 downwards.
TTTCATTTTTCAATTTCCTTTTTGATCCAAAAACTATATAATGATTTGTCTGTATAATTTTGTTATTAATTTCTAATTTATTACATTAGGTACAAAATAATATTGCCTAAAAATACTACTGCCTATATTATTTCTACTTTTTGAAATTTCTTGACTTCTTAAAATCACCTTTTGTGAGTATTTCTTAGATACATAAAAAGATGTATTTTTATTTGGAGAATATAGAGTAACATAAATTAGAGCTATCTAATTATGCCTTAAGATGTTGAGTTCTTGAAAGAAATACAGAGACAAACATATTTATTAAAAAGATGGTTTTAATGGTTTAATACTCTTTTGTTGTAGAATAGAAAGTGTTTCTAGTATTATAGGGGAAAAGAGAAAATATTGCTGTTTTAAAAATTATAGCTCTATGCAAATCAAAGGAAATTGTTTATATACACACAATCAATTATAAACTAAATTTATTTTAATTTCTTCTCTTTTTTACATAAAGATAGCATTCTAAATTTAAATATATATATCGCTTAATTTTTATTTTTTGCTTTGTGGGTTGTAAGAGCTATATGGTTTGGGCAAACATATTTAAGAGCCTTTAGTTGACATAAAATAATCAAGATTTTGTAGCATGGCTGCTTTAGGAGTAGTGATGATTGGTATACAGTTTTAAAGTTCATTTTCCCTGTACTAATACTCTTATATTATGTAAAAACTTTTAATAAGTTTGATATATGACATGCTTTAGGGCAAGCTAAGGAGAGACCTCTGTGAGCACCTGAGGCAGTGAAAAGATTCAACTACCTGGAGCAGTTATGGTATGAAAAATAGTGACCAGCAGAAAAGGGCCTGTTTGTGATATTGAGGATTGAGACCTTAAGGTGCCATGAAATAGAGAGGTAGGATTCAAGTGTGGATTAATTTAGGAGTGGATTTGAAATACCTTCTCCTGGAATATAACATATAGCCAGAACCTTGCAAAAGCCTGCTAAACCATGGGTTGGGACAATCTATTCAGCAGATATCCTATGCTTTTGTAAATAATAATAGCACAGTACTTTATTGAACATTTACTATGTACTAGCCACTGACATTGGACTGAGATATATATAGTCATTTAATCCTCACTATAACTCTCTGAGGCAAATGCTAGTATAATCCCCATTTTAGAGAGGGGAAAACAGAGACCTAAAGAATGATCCAAGATGGCACAGATGAGATAAATACAAGTGATGTAAATCCCAACTGATTCCTTTAGGTATGAAAAGTAAAGTAAAGAGACTTCTGGTTGTGGGCAAGATGAACTAGACAGACTTCTCCTTATTTCTTCCATTAAGTACAACTGAAAAATCTGGATGTTTACACACACACACACACACACACACACACACACACAGACTCTGAAAGGTGGAACAAAGAAAGCTGGGGATCTCAGGACCCAAGGAATAACATGCACTCAGTTCCCTGGATTTTCTTTTTCTCTCATATTCTCAACTGGATGCTGGAGAAGCTAACAATCCAGAAATGTCAATAGGTATAGACAAAAAAACAAAAGAAAAAGAAAAGAAAGAAAAAAAGTCTATTCGCCTATTCTTTCTAGCCAAAGGACAGAAGAAGAGCAGTCTAGCAAGACTAAAAATTTTTAGACAATAATGGCCGTACTGCAGCCAACTGCTACAGGAAATACTGAGATTCCACTCCCACCCTTTCAACAGAGGCTGAGTGGGGAGCCTAGACTTCCACCTTCACCCAGCTAGAATAAGACATTCTTCCTCCCAGCCTTTCCTCCCACTAGGGTGGTATTAAAAAAAGGCCAAATGAGAAACCAGGAATTGCATCTAATCAGGCCCCTCCATACTCCAAAGTTTCAGTGGAGACCACATGAAGACCTTGGACTTCCACTCCCACCTAGCAGTAACAAAATAGCATCACCCTTCCCCCAATGGTGTGATGTCAGAGGAAACCTGCTAAAACTGAAGATTTAAATAAGATCCAGAGTCTCATAACATAATAACCAAAATATCTGGAACTAATTTAAAAAATAAGTCATTTTCCCAAGAATCAGGAAAATCCCAACTAAAATGAGAAAAGACAATCAACAGATGGCAGACCAGGATGACACAGATATTGGAACTATCTGACCAGAATTGTAAAAAGGCCATTATAAAAATGCTTCAAAGAGAGATGTTTAACATGCTTGAAGCAAACGAAAAAAAGTTTCAGCAAAGAAATAGAAACTATAAACAACAGCCAAAAGAAAATTTCAGGACTGAAAAATACAGTTAAATATAAAAACTCACTGGAAGGGCTCAATAGCGGACTAAAGAGGAATAAATCAGTGAGTTTGAAGTTATGTAAATAAAACAACCAATTTGAACTACAGAAAGAAAATAGACTGAAGGAAAAAAAGTGAACTGAACCTCAGGGACCTGTGGGACCAAAGCAAATCTTTCCAGAGGAGGGTGTGAGACAGAAAAAGTATTCAACAAAATAATGGCTGAAATTTTTCAAAATTGACATAAGACATCAACCCACAGATTCAAGAAGCTATTGAACCCCAAACAGGATAGACCCCCACAAAATACATGCCAAGACTCATTAGAAACCAAATTCTAAAAACTAAAGACAGAAAAAATCTAGAAAGCAAGAAAAACAGTACCTTATTTGTAGAGTAAAAACAACTTGAATGACAACAGACTTCTCATCAGAAATTGGAAAGCCAAAAGAAAGTGACACTACATTTTTAAAGTGTTTATAGAACTGTGAAGCCAAAATTCTATATCCAGTGAAAATGTTCTTCAGGAATTAAAGGGGAATTAAGACATTCTCATATGAAGAAAAAGGAAAAGAATTTGTCATCAGCAGGCCAAACTTAAAAGTATGGCTAAAAGAAGTTTTTTTAAACAGAAATAAAAAGTATAAAGGAGTCTTGGAACATCAGGAGGGAAAAAAGAACTATGGAAAAGTAAAAATATGGGTAAATACAATAGACTTTTCTTCTCGGGTTTTTAAAAATTATGTTTATTGAAGCAAAAGTGTAACATTGTCTGATGTGACTTTCGCTATACGTAGATGAAACATTTAAGACAATTATACTGTAAATGGTGATTGGTGAAGGGGAAAGAGAGGTAAGTTTTCTATACTCCACTCAAACTGGTCAAATGTCAACACCAAAAAAAATAAATTAAAAGAATATAGAGAATTATAAAGAATTACACCAGTCTCATTTGAAGAAGAAAAAAAAAAAAGTAAACCAAAGAGTTTCTTTTGAGAAGGAGATGTGAGAGGCTCCATGTTACTAGACTGCTCGATATGATAAAGGTGAAACGTTTGTCTATGGACTTCTTACTTTAGAGAAATGATTGCGTTCTATGCCTAAAGAGCAGTGTGCATATGTATAAGCATCTCTGTGTGTGTGTGACCACCTTCAAGCTATGGTTCAATCTGTTTTCATGTCCAATGTTACGAGACTTTAGTGCTACTTCAAGGCCCAGCTGACAATATGCAGTATGTACTAACGGAGAAGTCATTTTCCCTACTTTCACATGAGAATCTACATGGCTCTGGCAACTCAAGGAAGCAGTAGGGATTCAGGATACAGCACTGCTTTTTGACTGTGGACCCCTCGTGGAGAACCCAGACAGTCAAGGAAACTGATAGAAGCAGAAGAGGGAGAGTAATTTTGCCACAGCATGTAAGATAATACCTGGAGAACTCTGAGAGAAAACAGGGCATATGCGAGCAAAGACTAGGTAACTGACTGAGTAGGTAGGGGCTCAAAGTCCTTGTAATTAAGATACTAAAAGAAATGTAGCTTCATTTTATTCTTAATTTTAGTGCAACTTAGACACATTAGCTATAGTTGCATTCTCAGAGTTCTTATGATATCACTTATTCTTCAGATCTAGATAGTTAAACCACTTCTGAAGAGAGACCATTTCTAAAACTCTATAAATTTTTTTTGCTCCTTCATTACTTCTATTCATTGTCTAAAAGATTTTACTATTTGAAAATTGTTCCTGCTTGCAAACCGTACTCTTTCAAGATGCGGTTAAATTTTATTTTCTCGAATTTTGTTTTCATTTGAGTTGGAAGACAGTTGACCTTCATATTTATTTTAAAAATCACATTTTAAAGGGTGTCATTCAATCACTGTAATTACATTATTTGGAATTCTTTTGGTTTCAAGTGACAGAAACCCAGTTCAAATTACCAGAAACCAAAAAGGATTGTGGCTACTTTCAGCCACGACTGGATTTGGGGGGATCAAACACAGCCTTCAGGGCTTCATATTTTTTCCTATAACGACTGAATATCTCTGTATTTCAGAAAAATGTCTTCAAGAAACAAGCAAGAAAAACCTTGGGGAGAGCTATAGTTGCTCAGCTTTGTTCATATGCCTATTTTTGAATCCATCTCTATTCCTAGGGAAATGAATGGCCAAGTCTGGTCACCTGTGAGTGAGTGAACATTAAGAGTCTCACCAGACCTGCATGGAATGACTCCCCCACAGGAAAAAAGCGACCTAGTATCAGAGTAAGAGGAAAGGAATGCAAATCACAACCAAAATTATGAATGTCTCAACAACTCTCTATCTATTGTGCTTGGCAATATGAATACAGAGGTAATAAAACATGGACACTACCCTGAAGGGGCTCATTTCTCCCAATTCTCTTCCTTTACCTTATTTGTAAGGTGCTATTATAACTGGAGCCTTCTGATTTCTATTTTAAAGATCTCTGAGATCTGGGAGTTTCTGTTTTTGAATTACACTCAAGAAAAATTCCTGATCGTTTTGGGACTCTCCCATTCACCGTGAGAACAAAATATTTTAAATTAAAAACATTTTTTATCTACTGGATTTGTGATCAAAATATAACTGATAAAACTAGAGGCTCTTTTTATTAAAAGAAGTAATGCAGTCTTAAGGAAAAGAATTCCAATGTAGATCCACCAATCAAGATATAGATGTGCCTCTGACATGTCCATGCATGTCCTGGGCACACCTTACATGTGTACATCATTCATGCTCACTCCGCCCAACTCAGGAATCTGTAGTCAAAGTCTTTTTTCAGATATTAAGACTTGGATAAGGGTTGGACTAAGGATAGTAAAAAGGGGTCGTATATGAAACTACAAATACCAAGACCCGCTCCCTAATTTACCTGCCTTCTTCGTTTTTAAGATTAACCATTTATAATATGACTACTTAATGAATTCATTGAAAAGATTGCTTAGTCTATTCTCTTACTTCAGAAAAATATCTGTGCCTGATTAAACAGATCTGATTAATCCTCAGGCAATAACATTCCAGCCACCTTTGGTAATTCATTGCATTGGGGCCCATCCCTAATACCTAACCCAGAACTTTGTTGGGTTGGGAACAAGATGAGGCATAAATGAATGAAAGTATTAATGAGTGATAGAGAAAAATTGAGCAAGCAAAAGTTTTGGTAAAGATTTTGAAATGAGAACAGAATTCTTTAAAAAGTTATGTCATTGGATTATCAGTTAAACATGGTAGATGAACCACATCTATTTATCTGCTCTATCCTGAAACCTGACCAAAATTAGTAACTAGAGTTGAATATTTAACAGTGTTACTGTCATGTACTCGCCATACAATAAACTATACATATTTAAAGTACAGCAGGTCCTCAAGTAATGTCTTTTTGTTGAACATCATTTCATTATAATGTTGATGAAATGCTGTAGAACTTAATTCCTGTTTATATCACTTAGCCTTAGGTAAAACTGGTTTCACTACACATTTTTTGCTTAAAGTTGCAGAACATATCAACTTATTGTATAATGTTTTGTAAGTGTGTGTATGTATACGCACACCCCTGCTACCACCACAATCAAGATAATGAACATATCCATCACCCCCTCAAAGTTTCTCTGTCCTCTGTTGTTATCTCTCCTTCCAACTCCTTCCAACCCTATACCCATTCCCAGGAAAACACTGATCTGCTTTCTGGTCACTATACATTAGTTTGCATTTCCTAGAATTTTGTAAATTAAATTTACAGTATATAATCTGTTAAGTCTGGCTTCTTTCACTCCTCATAAGTATTTTGAGATTTATCATGTTGTACAATGCATCAATAGTTCATTCCTTTTTATCAAGTATTATTTCATTGTATGGATATATAGCGCTAGGTTTATCCATTACTCGTTGATGGACGTTTGTGTTATTTTCACGTTTTGGCTATTATATTATGTTTCTAAGTATATTTGTGTATAAGACTTTGAATGAATATTTGCTTTCATTTCCTTTGGGTTAATACCTAGAACAAGAAGCAGGATCATATTTCTAACTCTTAAACTCCCAAGCTGATTTCCAAAGTGATTATTTTATTTTGCATTCTTACCGGCAGTGTAGGGAAGTCCCAGTTCCTCCACATCCTTGCCAACAGTTGGCATCATCAACTTTTTACCCTTACCCATTGTAATAAGTGTGCAGTGATATCGCATTCTGATTTTAATTTGTATTTCTCTAATGATTAGTGATGTTGAATATCTTTTCACTCATACATCTTCTTTGGTGAAGTGTCTGTTCAAATCTTTAGCCCATATTTTAAATGCTGTTTGTTTCCTTCTTATTGACTTTAGAGAGTTCTTAATGTAGTCTAGATACAATCCTTTATCCGTATTCTACTTTGCAAATATTTTCTATGAGTCTGTAGCTTGAGTTTTCATTCTCTTCACAGTATCTTTTGAAGAGCAGACATTTTAAATTTTGTTGAAATTTATCAAATTTTATCAAATTCTTTTATAGGTTGTGCTTTTGGGGTATATCAAAGAAATCTTTGCCTAACCCTATAAAAGTGATAAAAGTGGTAAAACTGAATATAAGTGTTTTGTTCCTGATCTTAAGGGGAAAGCATTCGGTCTTTTGCCATTAAATATTATATTGGCTGTAGGTTTTTTGCAGATGCCCTTTATCAAGTTGAGCAACTAACTTCTTTTCTGGTCTTACTTAGCTGACAACTGGATCCTCTAAAAAGTTATATAATTGGATTTCCAGCTAAATATGCTTGGTTGAGCACATCCATTTCTCTGCTCCTTCCTTAATCCTCACAAAAATAATTATAGATGATTTTTAAAAAAAGATATAAACCCATAAGAATAAAAAATAAAGGTCAAAATATTGACAGGAAAAAAACAAAAACCATAAAACAAAACAAGTGTAGGAATGAAAACTGACTTAACAGAACTGAAAAAGCTGAAAATTTATCTACCTTTTAACTGAAGGGGGAGCGGGTTAGAACCAACTAATATGAAGGGCAAAAACCCCAGAAAAGACTTGAACTCAAAAGGACCAAGAACTTCTGAAAGTAGGATGAGAGGGTGGGAAGATTGGCTGATAATATGTATAAGGAGCAGTTAAAAACCAGTTCAAAGTAGGAGGTCACTTCTACCTTGTGCCTCCAGAAGGTATCCTTCTTCCACTGCAGCATAATACTAGAGGTATAGACACTGGAAAGTTGAACCAAAGATGATCTCAAGCAGAGCTGAGGAGAGGGGTGAAGTGCCATAAAGAGAAGAGAGAAATAAATAAAAGTCTAGACACTAAATGAGGAAAACTTCTTATACCCTTTCACTGCTGGTTACTTGAATCTTGAAAACCAGGCAAGTGCATCTATACTAGTTTCCTTAGCATTGTTGTAGCAAAGTACTACAAACTAGGTAGCTTTAAGCAACAGACATTTATTGTTACACAGTTCAGAAGGCTAGAAGTTCAAAATCAAAGTGCTGTCAGGGCCATGCTCTCTCCAAAGCTTCTAGGATTCTTCCTGTAACCTAAGGTTCCTTGGTGCAAGGATGCATCACTCCAATCTCTGCTTTCATCCTCACATAGTCATATTCTCCCTGTGACTGTGTTGCTCTGTCTCTTTTTCTTGCAAGGAATCCACTATCATATTGGATTAAGGGCTCACCATACTCCAGCATGACCTCATTTTAAGGCACTACATCTGCAATGAACCTACTTCTGAAAAAGTTCACATTCTGAGGTATTGGTGATGAGGACATTGACATATATTTTGGGGGGACACAATTCAGCCCCAAACTGCATCCTAGGCAGGATATAGGAGGATTATAGTCTGGAAAAACTGACTAAGTCAAGAGAAGAAAAACCTATAGATCCTGACATTTGCAGAAGCCCCAATCAAATATTCAGAGTCTTGCCTGATGACCCACTAGTGATCCTAAAGGTAGTTAGGGTAAAAAGAATATGCAGGGAACAGGAAGAATCTGTAAGAACCTTTAGAGAGATAATGGAAGACGTTACACCTATGACACAAAAACAGGGTTCTTAAGAATTAGAGTCTTGGAAATAAAAATATGAGAGCCAAAAAAATTTTTGTAATTCAATAGATAGGTTGGAAAATAAAATAGAAGAATTATCCTAGAAAGTGGAACCAAAATATCAGATATTGGAATAAGAGAAAAAGAGATAAATATTAGTGAGCACAACTAGTCCAGAAGTCTAACATCCAATAGGAATTCCAGAAAGAGAAAACAAAGCAAAGGAGATACAAATTTTTTCAAGGAAATAGGACAAAACTTGTACAAACCAAAGGACATCAATTTCCAGATTGCAACGGTTTACTGAGTGCCAAGCAAAAATTACAAAGAGCTATATCAAGACCCATCAACCTGAAATTGCACTATAATCGAACTAAATAAAACACTGTAAAGCTTCTCAATAGAAACACTGGAATCCAGAAGATCTTTGAGAAATGCTTTCCAAAATGTAAAAGAAAATGACTTACAACATAGAATGCTATAATGGAGCAACCCAAGTATGAAAGTAGAACAAATACACAGTCATAAATGTCAGGTCTTAAAAAATTTATCTTCCTATGAAGGATGTGCTTCACAGGGTCATGGTGTACAAACCAAAACAAAGCTGATATAAGATCCATTACACCAGGGACAGAAGAAGGGACTTCCTTAAATTATGGCAAAATGAAGTCCCCTGATAGCTGTTTAACAAACCTAGAAAGCCATCACCTGAGACTGGAACAGGATAGAGTGCTCCAGGAAGGATGGCCTTAAAGAAAACAGTTGAATTAATAAACTACTATGTGTTTATAGTCATTGGGAGGAGTTTTACCTCTCTGACAAAGATTTTAAGGATGAATTAATGATAGGTGTACAAAATATTAATTAAACAATCCAATAAAAAGCCAAAGCAATTTATATTCATAGGTTGAATAAACAATAAGTTACACAGGAAAGGAAACATAATCATGGTTTCTGTGTGGCTCAGTAGTTAATAACAGTTAATAACAGTCCATAATAAAATAAACCATGGTCATTGAGCTAATCACAAATTTTGGTGTAATTACATCAGGAAAATGAGATGAGAGGAAGTGGAGATGAGAAGATGGGAGTGTAAGAAAAAGAAATCCTTAACTTCCATTCTGAAATGACAATTTTTAAGTTTTTTAAAAATCGAGAAATAGTCTCATAAACTGGTAGTGATAAATATGGTAGGAAATATTTTTAAAAACAGCTGAAAGTATTTAAAGAGGTTACTTTTGGGGAGTGGAAAGCAAAAACAAGGAAAGGTAGGGGTTGGGGATAGCTAATTTTTGCTGTCAGGTTTAGTGACCTATGTTTAATTCTTAAAATGTTTATTGCAGTATAATATGTATACAGAAATGTGCAAATTTTACATGTAAAATTTTGATTTTTAGAAATAAGGTTTTAAAAAAATCAAAGGAGCCATTCAAAGCTCTACAAGTGTGGCCTTGGGCACAATTTACTGTTGATGAAAGCAACAAACCACTAAAAGTTCTGAAATTTAAGCACTAAAAGTGTTTCTGAAGTTGTGACTCTAGGAGTATTGGTCTGTGCTTCTCAAGCACTTTGGAGGTTTCTGAGGAAAAGTAATAAACAATTTTCTTCACAATTTTAAAAGAGAAGACTAACTGTGACTTTCTTGGCATGTTGGTTATATTCTTAAAAATCATCACGGACTTAAAGATGGCTTTTAAATTGTTCTTAAAGACAACTCATTTTGGCTAAAGTTCAATTCAATTAAATTAAATATACTAAATATATTTAATGTAATTCGATTAAATATAGCTTATCTCAGGCATGGTGTTTTTGAGTTATTTCTGTGTGATTCTTAATTTTCATTAAACTTAATAGCTTTGATGATCTCTGCTGTGTTGCTCTGTATCTCCAAGTCATCTTATATATCAATCATTGAGACATGATTCTTGGGTGCTTAAAATTAGTAATGAAAATAGTAACCTAAATGCTACTACTTAGAATAACTTTGCTGTTCTAGGTACTTGCCAATATCACTTGTCTGGGCTAGGCCTAATTTTAAGCTTTTAAAAATGAGCAGTAAGTAGAAATTTCCGAGGACCAAGGGACCAATAAACTAGTCAGGTATACTGCTTCTTATTTTTCTTCTTGGCAGTGCCTCTTAACCTTGTCTGCACATTAGAATCATCAGGGGAGCTTTTAAAATTCCAAACTGCAGGCTGCACCTAAGACCAAGGAAATTGGAATCTCTGAAAGTGGACCCCAGTCCTTGGTATTGTTAAAATTTCTTGGTGATTCCAACATGTGGCCAAGCTTGAGAACTACAACTCTATGGAAAACCATAATGAAGAACATTCAGACACTACCACACTGGGTTTAGTGTTTTTCTTCAGTAATCCCAGCCATCGGTTTGTGAGATGTCCAAGCAAAATTTTATTCTCTATATTTTGAGGAGAGATGATGTTAGGAGAGGGGAATTTTCCCTCAACCAGAAATGGGCTTTAAAGTGGATTTAAACAAAGTCCTCCTTATCAGTTGTCAGAGGACTCCAGGACTAATTGAAAATGGAGATTTGTACATAAGTATATTAAAAAATATGACTAAAAGTATGATGATGACTATCTGAATGTTTTGGCGGGAGCTCAGCAGTCCATTTGTCCCTGGACCACAGTATATACTGTTTTGAAACTTGGTAAATTACTGGTATGAGTTCATCAAAACATTTTGTTTTCAAAGCAGAAACAGTGACCTCGCTGGTACAAATCTACTGAATTTTTTATTGAGTTAGTGTGAAATGATGACTTCCAATAAAGCCAATAGATCTTGTTACAAACCCAGGAGAAGAGACCAAAACTAGAAAAACATTCAAAGTTGCATTTTAAGTAACAAAAATAGGGTTAAATTACATTATTATCAAAACCTTGGAAATTCATCCAACAAAGTTAATGACAACCTTAGGCTTGAAAAGCTAACAAAATGAATTATTGGCAAAATTTATTTATTAGATGACACTATTGGAAATAAATAAATTACCCTAGTGTATGCATTCTCACAAATATTTAGCTCTTTAGTTGTACAAAACTTTATTCAGAATAGTGGTCAGCTTTTGGCATATAAGAGGGGAAAATGCTCGATGACTTGTTATTCTGTTTATTACTGAAAATCCGTGTTCCAGGAACATTTCGATTTGTAGATTGACCTACCGTTCCTTCATCTCCTATGTCCTCTAGGGGTGGAGAGACAGCCACAGTAGCTGGCTCCTCTCAGGCTCATGTTAAAACCAATGCTAATAAGCTGTGAGAAAAGAGAGCTCTGTCATCTCCATTTCCAGGTTTTCTCTATGCAGTAGCACTGGTAAGCAAGACAGATGAGGCCATGTGGATCCAAAGATCCTTGACTGATTGTCACAGTTGTAACTATGGCAGTAGGAGAAATGCTAAGAGTGTACATTGTCCAAGATAATGGAACTCACAGGCACAGTGAATCCCTTTCATCTAATATCTATGCCCTCCCAACTCCTTCTAAATGTTATGCCCAGTAGACCTCCTAAGTTCCTCATCAGCTCTTTTATACATATTATTTTACTTTCATGTGGTTTTGCTCATAAGTAGCATGGACAGAGATCCTTAGTGGGCATTCATATATAATTATGCAATCTGTTCTCAGCCTAGACCTCTGTTCTCCTCAGTCAGATCACAACTCTTGTCTAATTTCGCTATTTGACTATAAAAGTGCAGAAACTAAACTGCCTCTTCCTTGTTCTCATGCCTGTGCCCTCAAGTATCCTACTCATGAAAACATATTCATCTAATTCTACTAATTCAAGGCATTATTTATTCACTAAATTATTCACGAAACATTTTTTACCAAACATATATAATTACATGATTGTATATTTTCCTTTCCAAATCCTCTATTAAATACAAGTTATATACTTATTAGCTATTTCATTTGGATTATATTATATATCCCAAATACAATAAAATAAATTTCCCTTCTAGTTAGTGGTACCTATTATTTATAAGTATTTAATGGCATACCAGCTATGTAGGCAATAAGAAAGAGTACCAATATGCAAATTAAAGGGTTATACTGAATGTTAATGACAGCTTTCAGGTGGCACACCTCAGTGATGCATTTACTATCTACTAGCTTTCACATAGCCAACATATTACACTTTTTAATATCAAGGATACAATTTCTCAAGAAGATCAAAATAAAAGGATCAATAACTGATCATTCAGTCCTTTCTCAGCAATGAATCATTTCTGTACACATCATAGACATAATACATGGCATAGTTGTGGGGCATATTTATCACCACATCTAAAAGTTATACCTGAAGGCAAAGAAATCTGAGGCAAAAAGCAACCAAAAAGCAGGATAGAAATTCATTTTGCTCTGTCTCCCAGGTTGAAATATTTTCTCTCTTGGTTTTGGGTATATGTTCATTGACTTTGCAGAGTGCTGGAAATGGTGTCAGTGAGAAACTGTTCAGCAATTTCAGGGTTCACATTTGATCATTATGTCTAGCAGTAGCTGAGAGTGATACCCAAAACATGCTGCCAGTCCCAGTGATCTGGAGCAGAGCTTAGGTCATTTACTTTAGCAGAGACAACACTAGAAAGTAAACGAAAACATAAAAATAACCCTTCCCTGGATATAAAACCTGATGCACAGCTTAAGCTATTTAGAGGTTCCTTTGTATGTCATCTGCTTTACAGATAGCAACCTTTATAACTATCTATTATAAAAATTGAAATGTATGTTTTAAGAATGTTCCTTAAATTTGGTGATCCACCAAAATCATAATGTGCAAAAGCCATTAAGTAGCCTATATAGAGAGAGAGTTTGAGAAAGTATATTGAACTATGGGATTTCAAAATATTCTAAACTAGTCTCCAATCTATTTGGGGACACTGAGATTTGAATTTTTTAATACATTAAAAAAAATTAATAAAGCCTGTGATTTTTTTATAACAGAAATTTTTAATTTTAAATAGTTTCACACTTACAAAAAATTGCAAGAATAGCACAAAGAAATCCAAGTCTAGGACTAGCATGAGGCAAGTGAGATGTCTAGGGCACAAAGTTTAGGAGGCATTCATTCTCAGAGTCAACATTTATATGACTCCGCGAGTGAATACTTCCTTAAATTCCATGCTGTAGGCACCTCACTTGCCTCACTCTATTCTCTGCTCTGCCTCATTCTATAATTTCTCCCCATTTCCACCCTACCCTCCCTATTTCAAGCTATAACTGAAGAAAGAGAACAGGATGTCTCTTCCTCACTTGATAGTTTCAAAATCATTAAGGAACGGAAATGGCCCAAAATATAGACAATGTTTGGGAGGAGAAAAATAGAATAATGTAAGAGCTAACTCCTGTCTTGTTTCTAAATACATTTCTACAAGTAGAGGAGAGAGGAAGAGGGGAAGGGAAACAGAGAAATAAATGATGGAAGTTTAAATAGGGATGAGGATTGCACCTTGCTTAGCCCAAGCAGTTCTTGGGGACAAACCTCCCAGATTACACCATGTTCCAGCACAGTACAGGAGGAGGAGAAAGAACAGTGGGACCTAAAGGTGTCTTGAGGATAAAATTGAGGGATAAGTTAAATTTTGCCACCCCAGTCAAATGGAGGCTTACAAGAGCAATTACACAGAAAGTTATACAGAAAAAAAGCATGCAATGCTTTTTACATATCTTAACATGTTCCATAAGATTATACCCATTACACAAGCACAGAATGACTCACTGACCCACATCGTGTCATATGCTCATGGGATATGAGTGGCAGAGTAAAGGGATAAAGCAGGGATTCTATCTTTCAGAAGACAGAGAACTCTCTCAAGAAGTCTCTTAACACATAGTTTTCTTTATCTTCTCAACCTCACATGCTCAACTACTTATACATTTCCCCCCAGTTCATATGCCCTTCACTTCCAACTTTTTGTTTAAAAATCTTATGTTGGCCTCCAAAACTCAGCATGTAAGACTATGAAGCTGTGAGCACCCCTTCACTATCTCTTTGAGATTCCATCATTTGTACATAGAAAATATTGAATATTTTCTCCATGTCCCATCTCACTTACTAGTTTGTAGTTTTTGTGAGGATATGGACTATATTATATGCGTGATCATGATTATTTCTTAAGGTACCCAATACAAGAGGTGTTCAGTGTATATGTATGAAAGAATGAATTCCCAGATTGTCTATCCAACAAAATAGAATAGTGTATTAGACTGGGTTCTCTCTGAAGCAGACTGGGCCACAGATTCAAGTGGAAGTGATTTACTAAGAAAGTATTCCCAAGGCAGACTAGCAAGGGAGTGGGGGAAGCAGGACAGGGAAGGAGAGGCAGACAAGCAAGGGTACAATTTTAGATGAATTCCTGGACTTGGTCTGATCCTGTGGGGAGATTTGGAGCATAAATTATACCTCTGAGTTCATCCCCTCTCATGGCAAGGGAGTTGAGCTTTGTGTGCCGCCACTAGTGGGTGGCTGGCTACCAGCCATCTTGGGGGATGTGAACTCCCAGACATCTTCAATCTTCCAACTGCAGGAGGTGCCAACCCTTTGAAGGAGGTTGTTGGTGTAGCCTGAGGAGACCATAAGGGAATTTGAACAGGGTGCGAATGTATTCACCCAGGCATGCCATCAGTTTTGAGGGCTTCTTTGATTCATTCTGTACAAGATGCTCCTGTTAATCCTTGTTTTTTGGTTTGTTGGTTTTTTCCTTTTATTTATTTATTTATTTATTTTTGGCATTTGCTAATTTATATTCTACCTCCTTGTGTTGGTTTATACAAAACAATAGAAAAATTTAAAAATTATTCTTAAACAAACAAAAATATCAGATAGTCCAGAGATTTATATCTAAAAAAGGAACCCATACAGTCCTGGATGAACACCCAGAGCTGCTTTGGGAAGTAAGTGCTTGGAAAGGTTAAACTGCTCCACAGAAGGAAACGAGAAGAATTTGTTTTTTATGTTTTTCTTTTCTTCTTCTGGGAGGGCAAGCACAGAGGAGAGACGAGTGAGTATAGCAACAAGAGATGTAGCCAAATGGCTGCTGAGAAAAAGAGTGATTTAAAGTAATTTGATTTTAAGATGCTTTGTGCCTCCACCTCCCTAAACATTCATCGTGGACTTCTATGTGCTCAAAAACTGAGTAAATAGGAGCTGTTTTGGTATGAAGACTAAGGAATGGACCAAAGACAGGGTAGAGATCAAGGAACAGCCTCAAGCTGCAAAATGAAGAATAGGAATTCCATGGAGGCAGCTGGAGCCAGCAGGGCCATGAGACTGCAACTCCATAGGGAATTCTCAGAGATCTTGGCAAAGGCATTGGTTTCCTTTTCTCCAAGACATGGAATATGAACATTCGAGCCAATCATATCTAGAGCCTTCTGATAACTGGACTACCCTAAGGAAGCTAAAGCACTTCAAAATATCTTCATGAGGTACTTTTGTAAAATAATATACAATCATAATATCGGAGAAGTTATGTGAGTCACGTGAAAACACAAATAAGGAAGAGACAAAGGCAGAACCAGAACCCAAATATTAAAATTTCTCATCCAGTCTTCTCCTATTATATTACTGTTCCTAGTAACAGTTTGCAATGGCAGGAGCTGAGGTACTGACAGAATCTGAAGCTTCTCTGAAAACCTTAATAATGGAACAGGGATCCTCAAAACAGGTTCATTTAAATCCTCTCTGTGTCATACCTGTCTGAAAAGCTATTCACCTACTCACATTGGCTCAACTCCAAAATGCCCTATGCGCTTTGTAAAAGTGGCTGGCTCAAGTTTCTTTTCTATGATATGTTAAATTTCGTCGATTCCATCCTTCTTTGTAAAAGCTTAACAAGCTTTTATATTAGAAAAAGGGGGCTCTTCGTGACCTGAAAACTTTTAGAATGGTGCAGGGTAATTCCTGAGACCAGGAAGTCACTATATGAATTCCACTAAAGTAAGAACGATTTGGGAATTTTGAAGAAATAGCAATTAGTGATTCCCTGTGATTAGGGATATAGAGTGAATGGAGGCTGGGGGAGATAGTAGAAGCTAGGCCAGCTGTATATAATCTGTCTTTTGGAATCAAAGAGGTTACTGAGAATTTTTGAGTAACATCAAATCTTGAAAGAAAAATATTACCAGCTGCAAAGTGCAGGAGAGCAGGTCAAAGGGAAGCCAGGTGCTTTAGTCAGCTCAGACTTCTATAACAAAATGCCATAGACTGTGTGGCTCACACAACCACATTGATTTCTTGCAGTTGCAAAGACTAAGAAGTCTGAGATCACGGATGTCAGCATGGTTGGCTTCTTTTGTGGGTCTTCTTCTTTACTTGCAAATGGCTGCCTTCTTTTGGTGTTTTTACATGGAGCCTGGAGCAGGGATGGATGGAGAGAGAGATAACTAATCCCATAATGAAGACACAACCTTCATAATCTCGTGTAAATCTAATTACTTCCCAAAGGCCCCACCTCCTAATATTATCACATTGAGCTTCAACATAAGAATTTTGCTGGGACACAACATTCATTCCATAATACCAGGGAATCTTTTCTTAAGGAGGTTGTTGCAATAGTTCAAGAGAGAAATATGTAGTTCTACTCTTGAAATGAAGATTCTCACTATCAAAAATCTGGTATTAGGACATTAGGAAAATAAAGAATGATTTCATTATCAATTACTTCAGATTCACAGAAAAACTACCTGAAAGAAAAAGTTTTTGTGTACTTAGCCTAACTGGTGAGAGTCAAATGCTGTGATAAGGTAATATAGGATATTAAAGCTGCCCACATTTATGACTTCCCTGATATGTTCCCCCAAATAGGTGTGAAACAGAGGTAGCAGCTCATGTTTTGGGGTTCAGGTTGGAAACATTAATGAGAGGGTGGGATGGTAAAAAGTTCAGGGCACTGGGGAGCCCAGGCCTTTTCTAGAGGCTGCAGCTACTGCTAACCTCAAGCTAAGTGTTATCTTCCAGGAAAGTGGGCTTAGTGTAGCAATACCTTCTCATTTTCCAAGAGAAACTAGTAATCTGAATTTGTATGTGGGTTCCACTAATTTTTAAATATTGGAAACTGACTTGAACTGAAATATAATGAGACTGTACAGTCCAAATTATACATATCTGTCTACATTTGGTCCGTAGGCATCAGTTTGCGACCTCTGGTTTCTTTCCTCAACTAATTTATTGAAAACTCACTTTGGGCCAAGTCCTATGCTTGGCTCTAAGGAGAAAAGAAAGAATTAGGCACATGCTGCCCTAGAATCACTCCCAGTGAAGTGGGAATTATAACAAAATGTGCTGATGTACTGAGTGATTGTCCTTAATAGTTGATCCTGCTAAGATGCTACCTTATTTGACATTTACATTTTTATCTAATATTTCAGTGCTTATGTCAACTGGCCCAACATAACAACATCTTTCCACAAGGGCTTACATGTAATACGATTGAAGACAAAGACATCTGTGATTATCAGTAGGTTATCTTAAATACTATTACTTTGAGGGGGCAGGTGGGAATTGCTGAATTATTTACTTCACAGGTAGATAGAGTTCAAAGGAATTGGAAATCAGGGACCAAAGACCTGGTCAAAGGAGGAAGCAAGATATTGGATGGTGTATTAGTTTCTGAAGGCTGTTATAACAAATTAACACAAACTTGGCTTAAAACAGAAATCTATTCTTTCACAGTTCTGGAGGCCAGAAGTCTGAATTCAAAGTGTCAGCAAGGTTGGTTCCCTCGGAGGCTCTGAGAGAGAATCCATTCCATTCCTCTGTCCTAGCAACTGGTGGTTGCCAACAATCCTTGGCCTTCTTTGGCGTATAGGCACATTACTCTAATTTCTGCTTCTGTCTTCACATGGCCTTCTTTCCTCTGTCTTCTTCCCATCTGTTCTCTTATAAAGACACTTGTCATTGGATTTAGGCTCCACCCTAATGCAGGAGATCTCATCTTGAGATCCTTAACTACATCTGCAAAGACCGTTTTTTCCAAATAATGTCACATTCACAGACTCTAAGGGTTAAGACACAAATATGTGTTTTGAGGGGCCACAACTGAACCCACTGTAGATGTTCTAGTACAGTAGTTCTCAGACTGAATCAAAATAACTTTCACACTAATACTAATACATTACTTGCCTTTTCCACTATGTTGACATTTGCACCAATAATACAAAAGCAATCGTGGGCAGAACTTTAGTTTTCTTAGCATGAATCAATACAGCGACACCAATTGTACCTGAGATAGTGAGGCATGGACAGTGTGGGGAGAGAATAGATAGAAGTGGGTGAAGTAGGTCTGTTCTGGAACTGGGTCAGTGGAAGCTGGAGGCCACCAAGACTGGCCTTTACAGAGCCATCATGGACCCTACCTGGCAGGGCTAAGCAGGAACAAACAGCTGAGGCTAAGGCAGAGTGGCAACTTTAGTTGAAGGGATAGTGATACATATTAGAGTACCCTAAAAGCAGGCATCACAAAAGTCTGTTATCAGAGACTGGGGGTTCAGAAGACATAATCCAGCTCTTGTAAGGGTTATGGTTACCAGACTGGACCTCTTGTTGCCAGGTTCAAGTTTTGGGGGATTTGGGATGTAAGGTAAGAATAAGTCACTCTGGCAAATTTCAAGTTTTGTCCAAAGCAATAAAATGAGTGTGTACCCTCCCAAGAGGGATTATGACAGAAACCAGCTCTTATAACTCATAGATATGCAGAGGCTGGGAGCTGAGGGCAGACTTACTTGGATTTTGTCTTATTCTGGGTTTTACCAATGGCAAGGATTTAGGTATAAGTAGTCGATTCAGGAAGTGGTTTGTAGAAGGGTGGTAAGACTGTAGAAGTAAGATCTGGAAGGAAAGAAATACAAGAAAAGAAACATTAATGAGTAAGTTACTGCTGAGGACAAGTGGGGCTCAGTCACTCTGCGGACTGTGTAGAATACTTAAAATTATCTCACAGAGAGGCAAGGAAGATGTGGTATTTGTCCACCTCTTTGATTGAAGGTTGCTCTTGAGGTATTAACTCTATAGCACACTCTTGTTGCCAGGGAAAACCATCCAGGAGAGAAATGCAGGAACTGAATGTATAGAAGTATCTCTGGGAGAGAGAGCCACTAAGAGTCTTGAATCTCCTTTCCCTGGCTTTAATTAGTTATTTGACTTTTATTCTCTGTGCTTCAGTTTACTCATCTGTGGAAACATGATGACAATAATCAAACTTTATAAGGTTTTAATGAGAATTAAATGACAAAAGACACGTATGTAAAATGCTTGGAAAATTCCCAGAAACAGATTTAATAATATGACTATCATGTTATTTCTGCAATATTTGTTAAACTAATGTATTAAATTAACTATTACCTCTCATACTTTAGAAAGGTGATCATTTATTGGCATTAGTTGCTTTTTTTATAAAAAACAATCTATTGTTTTTTCTTAACAGATTGTCAGGTTCACTGTGTTTACAATTGTTAATTTCCTTTCATCTTTCATAAATATTCGTTAGATGTGTGGTCTTTCATTAACTGAGTTGACTTCAGTTCTCTGGAAAACTCAGAATTTTCACTGCTACCACCATAAGAAAAACAACTAACATGCCTTTCATTTCACCTCTCCCTGAATGCCACTGTAAAACATGATAAATGTATTCATATTTCCAAGCACAATATAGATTTCTAGTGATGTTCTGCATATATTTAACTGAAGCTTGCCTTGATAAACACAGGTTCTTGCATTTTTATTTTGTGTATTTTTGCCTAAGCATCAACTAAGATAGAGTTAATATTACAACCTTTACTATGCTTAGCATTTTTATTATTTTTTTTTTTTACATGGATCAGTCTCTTCCACAAATCCATCTATGAGCTCTGAATGATTCAGGGCTATAAAATAACTCTTTCCTTACTCGTTTACATTTTCACTCTCAAAATGATGCCTTAAACAGTATATATAGAATATTACACTCAAATTAAACACTTTCTCCCAAAAATGAAAACAGTTTTGCAGCTAAGACTAAAGGATTTGGGGTTGGATTATCTAGATTCAAATTTTGGCTTTGCTGTTTATTAGCTGGGTGAACATGGACAAGTTACTTAATCTTCCTTTGCCTCCGTAACTCCATCTGTAAGATGAGGATATTAATAGTACCTACTTCATAAATTTATTATGAGAACTAAATGAACTAATACTTGTAAAGTGCTTAGAACAGTGCCTGCCTCTTAATAAATGCTATCTAAGAGTTTGCTAAATAAAGAATTTTATATATGCTGACTGTTTAGTATTTAATATGTATTTTCTGTTTGGTGTTTTGCACGGGTCAGGTGGAAACCAGAGCAGGAAATCATTTATCTTTATTGAGACTATCATTATTCCTTGTGTAGACAATTGCATTGAACTCCTAAGAGGTCTCATTTCTAACCTCCTCTCTTTCCAGATCATCTCATCTATTGTTGTTAGTAACTCTGGTCATGTTGCTAAATTTTTCCAAAATGCTAATGGCTCCCCATTTCTATTATGAGATGTGCGTAGTTAGAAGTGCCTTTCCTTCTACACAGGAAAATGAACATGTGCTGTGGGGTATATAAACTAAAGTAACTAGGCACAAGTAAGAAATGTCCATGAATTTCAGGCTCTTAACTTAAAATTTTATGTGAACTTTACATTCTAATCCATTACATGGCCATGATTATTTTAACTTAAGAAATATTTTACCTTTCTTGCCATCAGGAAAGTTTTCAAAAGATTTTTTTTCCTACCAGTTTCCTTGATTAATTGATGGGAGGTACTGTATCAAGAATCTCAATTGTGGGTAATTAGACTGTATAGTAGAGACCTGACAGCTTATATCAGGCAATTTCCTTGTGCGCTTAGTGTCACAATGTTTCTAGATTCCAAACAGTTAAATGTATGAGTATAATTTTTCAACAGCTTTAGTTGCTATGTGGGATAATCATTAAGTAGAGATGTCCTGAGCGCTGACAAAGAGGTGGAACAGTACCCATTTTTAAGCTACTGTTAATTAAATTTTAATACATTTGTCTTCATGCTTACAGATTATAGTGGTCAGGATGCTTATGGTTGCAAGCAATAGAAACTCAACTAAAACTGGCTGAAGCAAAGAAGGGAATTTATATCTTAATAAGTTTAAAGCCCAGGATTGCAGCTGGCTCCATTTTGGGCTTTCAGGGGTCAGATGATCAGGGCCCTTGCTCTCCATTTCTAGGGTAGGATCTTTCCACATGGCAATCAAGATGGCGGTCATGGTAAACTGTACAAATTAAAAAGAGATCGTTTTCCCTATTACCTCTAGAAAAAAAGTGCCAGAAATGGACCAACCTTGTTCCAATCCATCACTGATTTAATCACTATGACCATGTCGGTAGGATGCAGTGAATGATCAGACCCTGATTAAGTGTCACAGCTATGGTCAGGAAAGAAGGGAGCGGTTTGGTTGTCAGCCTCTCACCACTTCACATCTCACACCCTTAGAGTGACCAGTTCTTCCTGTTTTCCCAGGCCTATAGGTTTCTCTATATGCAGAACCTTAAGTACTAAAACTGGGTCAGGGCAAACAGAACTGTTGGTTTCCCTACCCGCATCAGCAAAAGGAAAAGAGGTTGTGATCCAAAGGTGGATAGGAAAAGGTGCTAGGCAGACCACATCTGCAGCTACCACAGTGCACCACAGAATCTAATTGCTTGTGGTTTATCGGCAGACTGAATTCATTTCTGATCATTCCAGCTCCCTTATTATCTTAGGATACTTGTCAAGGGAATTTTTCAGTAACAAAAAGCCGATTGATGATTTTTAGTCTAGGCCAATCTTTTAAATCTGATATAAATGAACTAAGAGACTCAAACAACACATAGTTTCACCATGAAATCTCTTCTAACGCAGACTTTATTTGCACTCTGACAGTCTTGTCATGTGCACTGAAAATATTAGCATTACTTTGTAATTGTCATTTGAGTGTTTACCTTTTAAAATGCAAATTAAGTAAACTTTTTGACCTACTTTATTAAGGAGGCAATATGCAGAATTCATATATTTAATCTAAATTTTACCTTTTGTCATGGCATTTTCTTGTTTTTTTTCTCCATAAAGAAAAATAACAATTCAATTCCAAGTTAGAAAACTCTGATCAGCAGCTTCTCCTGGCTAAGCTAGCATATATCTGTGTAGTAAAGCAATCTGTTCATTGTATATTTTACTCAAAAGAACAAATAATCAAACCACTGTCTTTTTGAAGCAATATTTGCTTCTTTACTAGCCTTCTCAGAAAATATAAAAACAGATTATTTGCATAATAGTGTTCTTGGAACAGGAGTCCTGATGTGGGTTACCACTTCTGGAGTTTTAGTTATCATATATTTGGTTTCATATCTGCATATTCCCATACATTTGTTTCCAGAAAGTGCTTTGTGCTAAAATTCTTTACTGTTTGATTGAAAATATTTTTACCAATTATTCTACAACACACATCTTCACAGAAATCACCATTACTAATATAATAAACAATATCCTGATCAAAAACAACCATGCATTCATCCGACTATAAGAAAAAGAACTGGATTATTATAACTTTTTTAAAAATCGTACTCAAATGTGTTTATTAACTGTGTCATTTTCATGAGAACACATTTTTCAGATTGGTAGCCTCTTTTTGACCTAAATGGATTTGGAAATATCTACCATTTAGTGTGTCACCAATTTTTTATACTTTTAAATAAACATTAGTTTTAAGATCATTAAAAAACCAATCTTGGATCTTCATACAATTTTTAATTGAGTTGTGCATTTTATTGTAATACTCTAGCCAGGGCTTCTGTCTTTATAATTGAAAAAACTGATCAGAATTTTTCTTAAAACTTCACAAATTTGCTTTTTAAATATTATTTCAAATATAATGGTTTCAGGCAATTATTACTCAGTTTTCTTAAAAACCAGGGGCCAACTTTTAGGCTTATTCACACATCCATAGTAATGGAAATTTGTAAGAAAGTAAACATCTAATTATATCCTGTATATTTTAGATGGACTTCAGCTTATTAAAGTGATGATGGGACTACATCACTGTCAAAATAATTGTAGGGAAAGGTGGGTAGTTCTGGCTGTCAGTAACCTGAGTAATTTCAGGTTTTTCCGAATATCTTCTATTTTCACTGTTTCAAACTTACAATTTAAACCTATTCCTCTTAAGCATTGATTTTTGTTCCCATTTGAAAATAAAAATTTTTAAAGTATTACAATTAAAGATCGTGTGGTAGTCAGCCTCTGAAATGGTCCCCATACTTTGCCTCCAGTTTTTCATGCCCTGATATAGTACCCTCCCACACTGATTAGGGCAGACCTGTTTAAATAATAAGACCATTGTGGAAATGATAGTGTGCAACTTCTGAGATTAGGTCTGAAAGATACTGTGACTTCCTCCTTGGTCTTGGATCACTCACTTTGGAGAAAGTCTGTTACCATGTCATGACGACAATCGAGAAACTCTATGGAGAAATTCATGAGACAAGGAACTAAGGTAAGGCCTCCTGCCAACAATGGTAGAAATGAGCTACCTTGGAAGTGAATCCTCAAACCCCATTCAGGCCTTCAGATGACCACAGCCCTTGCTGACATCTTGAATTGCAATCCATGGAAGAACCGAAACCCAAACCATCCTGTTTTGCTGCTGTCAAATTCCTGGCCCACCAAAATCTGTGAGATCATAAATATGTATTGTTGTTTTAAACCATTAAGATTGAGGTAATTAGTTACTCAGCACTAGGTAACTAATACAGAAAATCAGACTGAAACCAAAGTCTCAAAACACAAACTGTTCAGTACTTTTTTCTCAGATAACTTAACTGCTAAATGAAATGGAAAAGTGTTTTTTGCAATGAAACATCTAGTCACAGGCAACTGGGCAAGAATTGATTTTATGAGAGTTAATGAATAATTTATTGTCTTCAATTTTTTTAAAAAAACATTCATAAGGTGGAAACTATTTTTGAAAATACCAGCTGGGTGGCTCCTTGCAGACTGGACAAGAAATCTCACCTTAATGCTGTGGCTCCCAGAGATATTTTCATGGCCTTTCTTACCAAAACCTAATTCATCATCAACATGTTTGGCAAGAAAACATCACTGGACTCCCTGATGACATCAAAACACCAAATTTTCCTATTGTTCATTGCACATAAAATTTTCTACTTTTCCAGGCTTTCATGGAAAATAAGATACTAGCCACAATAAGAAAGTAGTATATTGTTTATTTTCCTTATAGAATGCATGGGACAAAACCTTTTTAGGGCTTAAAAATTTTGACAAGAGCTTCCCATGTAGCTCCCAGGAACCAGCTAAACTGGCCTGGTCACAGTTGCTGAGCTCAGCCCCGCATTTCCTGCCTCTGTGTCCAGATTCCTTCTTATTTCTGGGATTCCTTCTCCACATGATCTCTTGCTGAGATCATGCCCATGCTCCACTCACCTCATTTGCTACTATGTCCAGAAGCTTCTCTTAAATCTGCCCTATGAGAGTAATCTTTTCCACATTGGACCATAACCCTGGTGAAGTCCCACATTTAGCATCATAACATACATTTGAGGAGTTGGAAGTTTGGTGTTAAATTATTCTCCCCAAGAATAATACAAGTATTTTCTGGATTTGAATTATTCTTTATAGAGCTTAACTCAAATTCTTAAAAGTGGTAGGAGACCCTAAGCTATTTCCTAATTGAAGTGTTACATGAATAAGTCCTTCTGCACTCTAGGGACATAGTGGGAAGTTAGGAGAATTGAAGCCATTAGTGAATATTTTATCTTCTAGCCCCTTGCCTCAACAAAGCATTGGGAACCTGCCTTTGATGTTGTTACACTGGAAATCAATGAGAAAATATTTACTCACAGAAATAATTTTACACCAAACTTTGCTGGGACAGGTAGGTCTATTTTATCATTTATTAATTTCCAGAGCAATCTATGAAGTTTTGGCTGACCCTTTCAGCTGAACTTCCTTAATACTTGTGTTTCATTTGTCTAGGGGTTAATCGTATGTCACCTAATATTGTTTTTCAAATATATTTACCAAATTTATTGAGTCTTTTCACCTCCTAATATTTAATTTTATCTTTGTCAAAATAAGGGGAAAAAAAATCTTCAGTAGTAGGTGATGGGATTTGATTTTACCCATTACTTACAAGCTAATAACTTAGCCTGTTGCTATTTTGTAGATGTTGACAGAAGTCCCAAGACTCCTGCATCAAAGACAAAAGATTTTTTTACTCATGGCACAGTAAGCAGCATGAGCTTCATGTCTGCATGGGTTCCCCTTTGCCTCCCAAATCTCATGGGGGTTGCATTACAGGAAAGAAAGAGTTGGGGAACCATTCATTTTATAGCAAGCAGTAAACAAATCTGTTCTTTGTCTTGTCGGGAGATATTCTTTCATCCCTCAAGGTTGCTGCTGCAAATATAACCCTGAGAAGTAGCCCAGGGGGACAGTGGTCAGGGCCTTACATTCTTGACATATCCAGCAAGACATATGCCAGACGCATGGAGGACTCTCTCTCCCAACAATCACTATTAATCCCTTTTATTTAGACTGAAACACTGAAGTTTAGAGAAGTTAAAAATAACTTTAAGTTTACACAGCTAGCAAAATCAGAATGTGAGTTTTCTAATTCTAATTCTAGATCAATACTATTTTCAATAGACCTTTATTGTCTAATATGTAAAATATTTTATTAATATTTTATTTCAACCACAGGTTTAAATGATAATATTTTGATATTAATAAAATATAATTATACATAGCAAATAAAATTATTAAATATAACATTTAATGGAAATTTATTACATATAATTTGAGTGAATATTATTTTTTAAATTAAGTAAAATATTATGAAATATAATTTATATATTACTAAATATAACTTTGTTTATTCTTTCTTTTTAAAAACTTAAATTACATATATTTTATGCTCATATATATTATATTTCCATTCGATAGCACTGCCCTAGACCATTATTCTTTTATTTATTATTTTCTTTTTAACCCTCTGTTCTTAGCTTTTTCCTGTTTTTTATTAGTTATAACATACATACAATAAATGCACCATGTACTAGTCTTAAGTGCACACTTTACTGAATATTTACCTATGCATATACTGCTATAATCACAACTCAGATAAAGATATAGAACACTTCCATCACCATAGGAAGTTCTGGAAGACCCTTTCCTAGTCAATACCCATTTACTCCTATTCATTGTAATAATAGGAGTCTCACTTCTATCATCATCAGTAAGTTTTCACTGTATTAGAATTTCATATCAACAGAATCACAGAGTATACACTCTCTTGTGTCTGGTGCCTGTGCTCAACTTGCTTTTTTCAAAATTCATCCTTATTGTCGAGTGTATCAGTAGTTTGTTTCTTATTGCTTTGCAGAATTCCATTGTATGGCTGTATCTGTTTTCCAGTTGGTGGACATTTGGTGGGTTTCCAGTTTGAGATATTATGAGTGAAGGTGGTCTGAACATTCATGTACAGCCCTCTTAAGCTTTGAGGAAGGACTGCGATCTGTCTTTGGTAAGCCATTCAATACACCACTCCCACTCTAGCACCTAATCCAATGCCTTTCTTAATAGATATTTGTTGAAGAATGGTTTCAAACTATCAATGTGGTGATTTGTCTCTTAGTCTGTGTAGAAAATAAAGTCCAGTGTCAGAACAAAGTCTACTCAAAGTTTCCACTATTATCACAAATAATGAACAAATAGGTCAGGAAGTCAGTCTCCTGTATTTAAATGATCTATTTCAGTCTTGTTGCCATTTAAAAATAGACTTATGCTCCCAGATACATTTTAGTGACTGACTATGAAAGAATGTAGATGTTTCCTACACTACTTTTTTCCCTAATGTTCCTACCCATTTCTTCATCTCCTTATTTTCTTTTTGAACATAATTCAGACAAAAGAAAGTTCTAAGTGAACATATTGTATAGATAGTCAAAGAAAGACTGTGTTATACAAGGAGTGTTATCATTTTGGAGGTTAATTCTAAACTTTTGTTTTCATTTTCTTTCCTTTAAGATTATTTGGGAGACCACAGAAGACAGATATTCTGGGTTTAAGTCACGGATCTGAAATCATGAGAGAGGCTGGAGACTTAATCTTTGAGTCTCAGCTTTCTCTAAAATGGAAATATATTACCTTCTATACAGGGTTGCTTGGAGGATTATAAGACCTAACATATGTAAAGCTGAGTTCTTTAGGCAACAGCCTTTGTGAAGCCCAGTTATTGGTGGACCCATGTCTTCTTCCGGAATGAGCTGCAATTTGTGTTTCCTGTTCTTTGTCTCTGATAATTTGGACATCGTCAAGAATTTGTCTGCCAAGTTTCTCAAACTATGTACTCAGGCACCCCAGGAGGCTGCAGCAAACTCACCAAGAGCACGTCAAGATATTTAAATTTTTAAAGGGAAACAGTGATACTTGGCATCTGTTAGACATGGAATGAACTACTGGCTCCAAGGAATTCACATTTTCAACATTAAATTGTGATACATTACTTTCACTGATGTCATATTTTTGCAAAGCTGTTTTTCTGTGGTTGCAGTGATAAAAAGCAAGTGCTACATGAGGATCAATGTACAAGATGAAAATGGCAGTATCCAGTATGATGCCAAGATTTGAGAAATTACACAGTGACCAACAGATGCAGACATCTCATAATAAGTAAGTGTGGTTATTTAAGAATAATATATATATATATTTTCAATTTATGTGTATTATTTTTTCTTGTGCCTAGTATGATTTTAGGACATGGATTCATTAAGTGTTTGAATCTTGCTATTCAGGGGGTGGTTGTTGGGTTTGTTTGTTTGTTTGTTTGTTTGTTTTGACTGAGATAATAAGAGTGCTGTTAACTATAAAGTTTGAGAACTTTCTGTTCTAAGGTTGTTTAACCTAGGACAGACAACACTGATATAGAGTAATATGCAGTTTTTGTAGCAGGTATGTGATGATAATAACAAATGTTAAATTAAAATAGTCAAGACTACATCTCATAGATAAACATGCTATTCTCCAGGAAACCACTTCTTTAATTAGCCAATTCCTATGCATCCTCAAAACTCAATTTAAATATTACCTCTTCTAGGAAGCCTTCTCTGATCTACAGCTTTCCTACCCTCCATTCTCAGTGTCATCTAGACAAGGAGCCTCTCATCAAGGCTTCCAAAAACCCTCAGAATCTTGGAAATGCTGATTTTGTCTCTATTTGAGTTTCTTGTAGATGGAGAGCATATAAAATAACCTTGTATCGATGGAATGTGGCACAGTGTCTAGCACATAACAAATGCTCAGAAGATGTTCGTTGATGAATTAATGAAACACATAGAGTGTACATATAAGTAATAGTATCCAGTGTTTACTAAGCATTTCATAGGTACTTCCAAGGTTACTCAAATGCCATCGTATTATCCTATAACTTGAAGATTATTTAGAGTTATCTTTGAGTTACGTAAGTTCAGAAAGCTGAATGGTGACAGCACAAGGCTAAGAGCAGCTGTCACTTTTGGTGATAGAGACAAATAGGGCTGAATCTAGAATCCAGGGCTCCTACATTTTATATTTTCTACACTACATACCATACCTGGTCACCAGCAATTACAGTATAAACTTCTTATAGACAGGGCCCTCTTTTTATATTCTTCTGAAACCTTTTACAAACATAACCTTTAGACATCCAAGAAATAGTAAGCACAATTTACTTGCTTACTATTTCATCAATTAAAGATGAAAGAAACTTTACAACACAATACATTGTGAAACACAGATATATAGAAAAAAAAACTAAACAAATACAGAAAAGAATTAGGTTTCTTTGTATTTGGAGAGTGTATTGTTACTATTATTTGTTATTGTGAATATTTCATTTGTCGATTTTTATTAAATTAATTCACTTGTTCAACTTAAATTGATTGAACTCCTGTAGTTTGTCAAGCACCATCTGAGCGATCACAGAATTGATCCTGGGGCTTTCCGTGTAGTAGAGGAGACATATTATTCAGATAATTATTAAACTGTGATTGGAAATGATCAGCAGGAAGATATAGTGTGCATTTAGAATGTATGAGACCACTTTATACTCACTAAAATGGCTAAAACTAATACCCCCAACCATGCTAAATATTGTGGAGGATATAGAGCAATTGGAACTCTCAAGCACTGCTGGTAGGAGTGTATTATGATCAAGCCACTTTGGAAAAACAGTTTGGCAATTTCTTCTAACGTTAAACATACACCTATCATAACACCTAATAATTCCAGTTGAAGGATCCAAAAGTTTTGCCTTTTAGGATATTGATTTTTAAGCTGGTTATTAAGAAACGGTTGATAAAGAAAAGAAACTTTGACCCTCTGCCCTTTCCTGCGAAAGAGAGTCAGATGGGAAAACTTGCTCCAGGAAAGAAATCTTAACATACTCATCTTAGCCTAAATCGAGTCAAGTATGGTAGGTAGATGAGAGTGTCAAGCAGGGTCCTCTTGATTAGACAACCCTGCCCCAACTCATTGTTTCTCGGTCGCCCAGCAAAATTCTACCTGCCATTTGTGTTGCACTCTTCCTCTATTACCTGCAAATCGGCCATTCTCACTTTTGGAATCTAAGAGTCACTCCCCTTCCTCTTCTCCTTTGTACAGTGTAACATGTATAGCCAATTTTACCTCACTGCCTTTGGAATTTTTCATGCTTACGTGAATTCTGTGTACATGTATTAAAATTTGATTTTTCTTCTGTTAATCTGTTTTTCTGTTAATGTGATTATTAGCCCAGCTAGAAGAATTTAGAAGGTGAGAAAAAAAGTGTCATTTTTACTTTAGCCCCCACAGAGTCCTTGGTATTTACCCCAAGAATGAAAAACGAATGTCCACACGATGACTTGTACACTAACGGTATAGCAGCTTTATTCATAGTTATAAAAAACCGGAAACGACGTAAATGTCTGTAAACAGGTATATAGGTCAAAAATTGTGATGCCTCCATACAAGGGAATACTACTCAGCAATGAAAAGAAACTACTAACACCCCAATAGCAGGGAAGAATTTGAAAACATTCTAAGCGAGAGAAAAGCCCAGCTCAAAAAAAATGTATGAAGTTATGTAAAGTGAAAGAATAGGAGAAAGTTACAGTAAAATGATAGAAATCAGATTAAAATTGTTTGGAGTAGGAGGTAGTTATTGACTGGGAAGTTCCTAGAACTTCCTGGAGTGATGGAAACGTGCTACATCCTCGTTGGGGTAGTGATTATAACTCAAGGACTGTACCCTTAAAATCTGTGCATTTCACTTGATGTAAATTAAACCTGTTAAAAAAGCATTACATGGTGACTCAACAGTGGTGGTGCTGGCTGGAAACCTGGGTCATGAAGATTTTCTGAGGAAGTGTAGTCTACAAGGTTTAAAAACGAAAAACAGGAGTGGGGCTGGGAAAGGGGAGTCCAACTACCAGAAATTTTCCCCAGTATTGATTTTGTGGTGAAGAAAACTTGGGAAGCGTTCTATCTATTTTACATGGCGAGGTCAAGGTGCTGCGATAGCGGAGAACTTTCGGCCTCCAGGGTTTGCCCACGCAGTTCTGCCCCGATGCTCCCTGGTGGGGGGGGGGCGGTGTCCCAAAAACCCTAGTTCCTACACTAGCCGCCGCTGCCGCCGCTGCCGCCGCCGAGCAGCTACAGTCTGACGGGCGGGCACTCGCCAGCGTCGCGCTGACGTCACGCGCGTGCTGACGTCGCCGGCGGCCGCGGCCTCTGAAGCGGGCTTGGTGGCGGGGGGCGCCGAGTTTGACTAGTTTGGGGGCCGCTCGCTGCCTGGCGCTAATCCCGCCGCCCGCCGCGCCCCGCGAGCCACGCCTCGTCTGGCCTCAGCGCGTCCCGCCCTTTCCCGCGGGCACCCGCAGTGGCGGCTGGGCGGCACTCGGCGAAAGTTGGCCCCTCACGGGCGGGCGGGTGGCCGCGGCCATGGAGCCCCGCAGCATGGAGTACTTCGGCGCCCAGGTGCAGCAGAAGGACGTCGGCGGCCGCCTGCAGGTCGGCCAGGAGCTGCTGCTCTACCTCGGCGCCCCCGGCGCCATCCCGGACCTGGAAGAGGACCAGGGCAGCCTCCGCAAGACGATCGACGCGCTCACCGGCTGGGTGGGCTCGAGCAACTACCGGGTAAGCGGCGGCGGCGGCGGCGCGGCGGGGCTGGACACGCCCTCCCCGGCCAGCCCTTTAATCCCGGACGTGCGGGTCTGGCCAGGCTAGCCCCGGGGTGCGCTTGATTCTTCGGAACCACCCCGGAAAGGGAAACCCATGGACACGCGGGTCCGCATACGCGCCGCCGTACCTTTCCTTTCCCACCACGATCAAGTTTTTCCACAATTGTAAACAGTGACAAATTAAGGATTCCCTGACACGGTGCTGCGTTATTGTCATTAGGACACAATGTTTAGTCACTTATTTTTTAAAAAAATCAATGATAATTTACGTACATAAAGGGCTCGAAGACTTTACATTTGTACGTCCTTATGTAAGCTACCTACACCAACACGTAGAACATTAGGATACATTTTTTAAGTTAAAAAGATGTCAAGTTAATTCCTTTTAATAAGTGATTTTTATCCTTACTTTCCTGTTTTGTTTTTCTTTTATAATCTTTGCGTCTGGAAGGTTGTGCTCTTCATCTCTAAGGCATCTTTAGAGCTTAATTCGGTGCCCGATTAAGTTTACCGTTAAATCTGATGAAAGATGCTGATCCCAGGGCATTATTTATTTGCTTTTTATTGTCGACAGAAAGCAGTTGAATGCGCTGTCATTTTGTTTTGCCGCAGTTGAGGACCAACTCGGATTTGAAACTGCGTCCTAGCAAGTTAGCTGATGCAGAAAAAGAAAAGGTTGAGGGACAAGAAGGAATATGTGTTTCTGATGAGCCAGTAGTAGGCAGGTTGGGAAACCAGGTAAGTATTCTGTAACTAGCCTGTTTGAAGTTTTTAGCAGTTACTTTTCTTTCTAGTCTTCTGGTGGCAGTGTTGCTTTAAAATGCTGGCCCAAACCTCTGGATGAAATGAAGTGATTTTTCTTAGTAATATATCTTATAACCCAGCGAATAGGCTGTACTCTGAAAATGTTGTTTTTACAGAGAAGAAAGGCAAACTCTGAAATTATTATGAGGATTTAATAGTGAAAATTATGTGCATTTTGGAAAGGATTGACTTTTACAAGGGTAATAGTTTGAAAATTACTATCTTGATGCTTGGTCCATTACATACTATCTCTTTATTATTTTTTTTAAAACTGATAAAAGTTGATATTAATAATATATCATTACTGTTTCGGAGAATTATTATTTCTTTGGAAGAAACAAGCTAAACTTACACTGTAAGAAGGGCATGTAAACACTCAAGATAGTCGATT
Source organism: Eidolon dupreanum (assembly GCA_028627145.1). Classification (NCBI taxonomy): domain Eukaryota; kingdom Metazoa; phylum Chordata; class Mammalia; order Chiroptera; family Pteropodidae; genus Eidolon; species Eidolon dupreanum. Next base: position 140,540,015 of record CM053507.1, on the reverse strand, counting down.
TTATGTTGCAGCTCAGGCTGTTATAGAAAATCAGCTTTTTGATAACGCTTACTCTCCTTCCAAAGTGAAGGTTGATGTGTCACCTTCTTCTGTGATGGTTCAGTGAGTTGGCTTTGGGCCATTTCACTGTTCAGATGTACCATCAATAAATGGCAGTGGAGTCATCTCTTGAAACACTCTTGGCTTCTATGATACCACAGTATCCCAATTTTTCTTTTATGTCTCTACGCACTACATCACTCAAGTGCTGTGTTTTTCCTTTGGTCCTTAACAGAATCCATCAGGGATCTGACTCAGTTCTCATCTCTTTACTACACATTGCTCCCCAGCCCCCATTCCTCATTAGATACTGTAGTTGAGACAATTTCAGCAATCAGAAGAAAACTGACACAGACTACTACAACCATATCTACACACTTTCTTGTAGCTGTGTCTGTATAGTTTACCTTCTTCTCTGTTACAATGACTTGTCTATCTTTTCTGCTTACACCAGTCCCTCCCCATGCTTACTATATCCCATGCCCTTTTACCTATTCAAAGAGATTCATCAGTTCTGCTGTCTCCTTCCTGAATCACTAGTTCTCTCCTTTCTGCTGAATGCTGTATAGAAGCTTTTCTGACATTGTTAGAGAGAGGACATTCTAATTGTTTTTTTGTGTGTGTTTTACAACCGTAGTTTCCAAATTAAGGTCATCATTTTTTACCCAAGATACAATAAAACACTTAACTTAAAAAAGTATATCCACATTTTTTGAACATACATGCAGATTGTACTTAAATTTCAAATTACACTGAACAAAGTATAATTTTTCTTTAGATTTGATAGTACTTCAGAATTTGAGTGTCTTAACCATCATTACTTAAGTGAATTTGAGTGACTATACTATATGCTGAGTATTGTTCTAGATACTAACAATCCAGCTCTGGACAAGACTAGCAAAGCTTATTCATTCAGCCTCATTCATATATTTATTGAGGACCTACCATGTGCAGGCATGCATTCTTCTAGACACTTTGGATACAATAGGGAAAAATGACAGATCTTTTCCTTTGTGGATTTAGATTCTAGTGGGGGAGAACAATAAAGAAGTTAACTAAAATCAGTATATTAGATGGTGGTACTTATTTTGGAGAAAAGCAGTGAAGGGGAAGAGAGAGTGTTGGGCAGGATACAAATGTTTGAATTTTAAATAGTTGGTTACTGCAGACCATTGAGAGGGTGATTTAAAGGAGATTGAGTAGATTCCTGCTGTCGTGGAGATCCTGTTAGAGGAAGGTGAAATTAGGTAATTTCAGGTAACAAGTGCTTCTGAATCAACTGATGTGAAAGAATGAGGGTAAGATGAGACTGTTTTGTGTAGTTAGGGAAGTGAGGTAAAATTTGAGTATAGACACAAAAGAAATATAGGAGTGAATGATTCAGACAGAGGAAACTGCAAATGCAGAGGCCCTAGTTTTGTTGAACATAAAGAAGGCCAGCATGGCTAGAACTTACAAGTGAATAAGAAGGGGAGGCAGGTGGAAAGAGCCTTATAGGATTTTACTCTAAATCAACGGAGAGTTTTGTATAGAGGGGTGGCTGCTTTGTGGAGAGTGGACTCTGTAAAGGAGCAACAGAAAAGAAGCAGAGAGATGATAGTGGCTAAAGCTCGTTTGGTTACAGTGGCAGTGCTGAGCAGTGGAAGATTTGGGATGTGATTTGGAGGTAGAGCCAACAGGATCTCCCATTGGATTAAGTGTGAGGGTGGGAGAGAGGAATTAGGGATAATTGCTTTGTTCGAGCACCAGTAGAGGGTGCTATTTACTGAAATGGGGAAGACTGAGAAACAAGTGGGGTGAAGTAAAGTAAAATGTTTGGTTTGACTGTGTTAGGCTGAGAAGGTTGTTTAATATCCAGGTTGAGATTTAAATAAGCAGTTGAGGTCTTAAACTCAGTGAAGTAATAATTGGATATTAAAAATATGGAAATAGGTATATATAAAATATATATGCTCTGGCATTTGATTTTTGCAAAGGACAGTCCTGTGATTTCAGGAGTCCCCAAATTTTAAAATGGTATTATGGCAATAAAATATCCTCATAAAATGCAGTTAAATATGATAACCATCATTTAAAGAGTCCTTAATTTCAGGCATTGTCTCAAAGTGCTTTATTTGTATTATCTCATTTTATTCTTTAAGATGGCTTTAGAAATTCAGTACTATTATTTTCCTCATTTTGTAGAAAAGATGTAAGTATTTTGCCTTCGGTCATAGACCTGGTAAATTGGTGGAGGAGTACTTGAACCTAGGGAGATTAGAATTTTTTTATTCCTTTCCTTTTATGTACTTTTGTAAACCTTTTCAGTATCCTATAATTTGTCAGCTCTTCTTTCACTTTTCTGTATTGTCTATCTGCAACTGTAATTGTAAGCTATAACTCTAAAATTGGATAAAACAATAAGTAGCATTTATATTATAACCTTCTAGTGCTGGGCCAAGTAATATACTAGGATTTCAAGTTTTTTCTTAGAATCCAAAATCATTGCCCCCTTTCCCTTTTGAAGGATGATACTTTCCACTGTCAGCATCACCATGATTGTATTTCTTACAAACCATCGACTTCTGAAAATACATCACTTTTTAATTTGCTTAAAAAAAGAGTGTTTCAGATCTATCTATTTATATATGGATCATGCCTATTTCTTTTACCTGCCACGTCAGGGGAATATCCAGGTCGTTTAAAATTTTTTACTATTAACATTGTCCTTTTGCATTGTCAGTTTGTATATATGCATGAGTTTGTCTAGGGCAGTTATTCTGAACTCTGTCAGTCACTGCCCTCTTTTAATGCCCCCTTTTACAATCATGAAATAAATTTTGTAGATAATACCCACTACACATAATTTTTAAGAATTCCAATAATGTTCTAACTGTACTATAAAGGAAATTTACACATAATTTAATGAGATAAAATATATTTCAAATGAAAATGTGCCAGCTTGACTACCCAAGAACACATGACAGTCAGATGGCTGTACCAATACATATTATTGCTGTAAATGTTACTGCCAGTTCAGACCACTATAGATGTGTGGTTGCTGGTGATTCACACTTCGCAAGTGGCATTACTGTTGATGATTGTGATATTCTAGAACTCTAAATTCTGAACTTTATTTCTTCGCGTACACCAACTTCAAGAGTTTGACCATTCAATGTGACATCCAATCCATTTATTTAACTTTTAACTCTCATACTCTCCCTTGTTTGAGCTTAAATATCCTGGTCAATCACTCACACCCTTACATTCATTCTTAATTCTCTTCTGCCTCCTCATTCTTGTTTTATGGTCTTCTTTTGATAAAAAGCAATCTTGGTTAATCTAGCTCACCTATCCCATACCTGCACTAGTGCAACTCTAGGTAAATGGAGAAAAACACAAAACCTCTAACTGGTTTCATTTTAAATTCCTGATGTTCAAGTGGGCTCTTGATGTTGCCTGGCAGTCATATTAGATTTTCTTATTTTATTCATTCTATCACTCAGACAACTGTTTTACATCTGTTCCTCTCCCCTCACACCTACCATCATCAGTGTCAGCCAAAGGCCTTGCTTCCTACTTACTGAGAAAATTGAAGGAATTGGAATTTCTTAAGATTCCCATTAATATATGTATCGACCTTCCAGCATTTATACCCATAGCAGGTTTTCCATGTTTGAATCAGTAAAGGAAAGCATACTTGTCCCTTGATTTACCTGCTGACTGCATTTCTATAAAATTTGTATAATAAAAATGTGAAAAAAAAGTTGTGTTCTAGGCTTTGATAACTTCTTCAAACAGGGTTTTTCATTTACTTAAATGGCTGACAGCAGGGCTGCCAAGTATGGCCGTATACCTTTTGGCTGCACAACTCCAGGGAATAACATTTTGTGTTATACTACGCAGCCCACCCTTGCCCACCAGTTGAGAATAATTGTTCTTGTGTGTTTAAGTCTAGAAGTGGAAATTTTGCTTTGTACTTTCCGTCTTGCTTCTTCACTCTACCTAAAATTAATCAGTATCTTTAATTTTAAGTCATTTGTTTCTCTCCTTTTTTGAGGAAAATAGTTTTATTATTTATATATTTATATAAAAATAACCTGATATTTCTCTTCAGATTTTCAAAATTTGTAAGTCGTCAGGTTTTGCTCATTTGATCTGTGCACACATGTCCACTTGGCAATTATTCTATCCCATTCTTTCACTCATTTTCTTAGATGCTGAGTAAATTTGTGGGGAAAAAAATGTCCCGTAAACCTACAGAATTTCCTGAGAAAAGGAGCGTTATAAGAGTATGCTTGTTATTAACAATACATGCCCTTTTTTCTGTTCCACATATGGTAGAAAAACATCCCCGATTATGAATTAAGCTTATGTCCTTCCTCAATTTCAAGAACTCTTGTCAGGTTTTCTCACTTTTACATAGAAAGGTCTTAGGTATAATTCTAAAATTGGGGGTAGTCATTACTGTCTCATGCAGTTACTTAGCTTCATTTTTGGTTCATAGCATTTCTGATTTAAACTATTTGGAAGACTAAACATTATATGGAATTGAAACTGTAGCCAGTTGACATCAGAGTCCTCAAATATGTTCAACCACTTGTGATTTAGAAGTGAAAAGGGATAGAGAGAAAGAGAGAATGGGAAAATGTTCTGAGACTTTCAGGGTTAATAAATTTTTAAGAATTTCAGTTATATGACTTGAAAACACCCTAAATTTTAAGCCTAAATTTTGCTTTTTAGAGTCTTTTTTTTACCTGTTAAAAGTACATTATTTTTACTTTTATATTTTAAATGTTTTATTTTTAAAATTTTATATGATGTATATTTTATATATTTATAGTTTTACTTTTATATTTTACATATACCTGTTAGAAAAAAAAAAATTATTTATTTATTTATTTTGCTTTTATATTTTAAAGGACCTGAATGGAGACATTTGAGTTCCTAAAAAAGTGGTGAGGAGCAAATTAGAATATTGCTCTAGTTGTTTTCTTCTTTTTTTTGCAAGTTTTAATACTCTACTGAAAGGACCCTTAGCCAAGATGCAGACTAAGTTGAAAGATGTCCAAATGGAAATTCAGGAAAGTTATTTGTAGCTCTATGGAAATTTTGGTATTTGACATGTCAAATTCACCCACTATATTCTTTAGGGATGCTTTAGTTATTAGTGGGTCTTTATTTAACCCATGTGAATTTTAGAATCATCTGCTCAAGTTGCACCCCCAAATTGGGACTTTTTACTGGAATTACATTGAATATCATCTTTTTGGAGGGGAAACTTTTTATCTTTATACTATTGATCTTTTTTAACCTATGAAAATTACGTAGGTCTTCTTTAATGTCTTTTATTAATAAGTCTTATGCACATTTTGGTAGATTTACAATCAGGTAACTTATAGTGTTTGAGGATATTGTAAATGCTGTTTGTCCTTTTTAAAATTAGGTTTTCTGACATATAGAAATAACATGGCATTTTATATATTGATTTTTATGGCCTACGTATTATACAATTTAAAATATTTTTCCTGCAATCTGTAGATTCTTTTTGGTTTTCTGTACATGCAATATCATCAGGCATTAATGACAGTTTTGCTACTTCTTATCAGTCTTTTAATTTTGCTTGGTTTTGGTGCATTAGCTTAAGAACCCTAGGATGATGTTGAATAAGAGTGTGGGCATCCTTGAATTGTTCCTGGGTTTTAAGAGTATATTGTAGCATTTCACCTTTAAGAATCATGCTTACTATAATTCTTTAAAAAACTTTATTATGTAGAATTTTGAACATATGTAAGTAGAGTTAGAGTAAAAAAATTCACCCTCAACACTCATCAGCCTGTGACAATCCTACACCACCCTTTGTCACATATTGGTTCATCTGTAAGTCTTTCTCGTTCGTGTCTCAAAGATAAGTGCTCTTTTAAAAAATTATTAACATAACCTCAATACCATTACCATGTAAATAAATAATTTCTTGATATCAAATATCTTAGGTTCAAGTTTCCAGTTTTTAAAAATGTCATAATAATTTTTATATTAGTTATTTTAAGAAAAATCAGGATCCATATAAGGTTCACACATTGTGATTCGTTAATATATTAGTTCCCTATTGCTACTGTGACAAATTATCTTACACCTAGTAGCTTAAAACAACATACATTTATTTTCTTACAGTTATGGAGATCAAAAGTCCGAAATGGGTTTACTGGGATAAAATCAAGGTTTTGGCAGGATCATATTCCTTCTAGGAGCTTTAGAAGAGAATTTTCCAGCTTCTAGAAACTGCCAGCATTTCTTGGTTTGTGGACTCTTCTTCCATCATCAAAGCCAGCACTATAGCATTTTCAAATTTATCTCCTTGACTTGTTTCCATCACCACATCTGATTCTCTCTCAAGCCTTCTCTTATAAAGGCTCCTGTGATAATATTGGGCCCATGATAATCCAGAGTAATTTCCCCACTTAAAGATCTTTAACTTAACCACATCTTTTAAGTTCTTTTTGCCCTTTGAGGTAACATTCACAGGTCCTAGAGGTTAGGATGTGAACACCTTTGAGAGGCCATTATTCTGCCTGCCTCAGTTAACATGTTTATTAAGTCTCTGAATCTATTTCTTCCTCAGTATCTCTTTTTAAAACTTCTTGAATTTTATTTGTGGTAAAGTTTCCCACAATCAGGATTTTGCTGATTTCATTCCTGTGATATTCTTTATTCCTTCTGTATTTCCTATAAAGCAGTAGTTGAATCTAAACCTTGATCAGAGTCGGTCTTTTTTTTTTTTTTGGCAAGACTAATAATAGCGCTCTTCCTCATGAGGCACCTAACATCAAGAAGGCACATAGGTCTGATATGTAATGTTAGCAGCCATTAATGTCTATGGTTAGGTCTCTTAATTCATTACGGTTTGCAAAATAATACTCTGATTCTGTCATTCCTTCATTTATTAGCTGGAATAGTTTTATGAAGAGAAACTTCCCCCATTTACTACTATTTGGTTGCTCAGTGGTATAAATTATATGGAAAGGCAGGTATAGTTCATATGATTCCTTTAATTTACTTATTGTTAATGAGTTGGTCTTTTAGCATCCTCTAATTTGACCAAATAATTTTTGTTTTTGTTATCATTATGAACTCTTATATTTAAACATATCTAATGCACTTCAAGACAATGCAGTTATTCTTATTGATATTCAGACTGTCCTATCTTGACATGACCCTAGTAATCTTTGATAACATCTTTGCTATTTGGTATCACAGAATATCGTATTTCCTCCTCCTGCCACTTCTCGAAGAAGCTCTGGTTTCTTCTAGTGGGAAATGGTCTGTGGAAATACAATGTGTATGCTAGTGGAAGGAACTCACTGTTATCATTTGATCATTATTTCTAGATTTTTTTCAATGGATAGGGTTAGGTTTTATTTTAACTTCAAAGAAATACACATTGTAATTTCATATTGATGTTCTAATTCAGATTCAGAACTATAGTTTTTACTACTTCTGTATATTTCTTAGTTATATTTCCTCAACAAGATTTCTGAAAATATTGAAGTTTCTTATTTGCAGTTTTATTTTTGTTCTTAGGGTATATCCCACTAGGAAGATATAGTCAAATTACTGTAATATTTTAAAGTCACTCAGAATAGTCTTGATGCTGCTGATTGGGTATACATTTGGTTCACTTATTTTCAATGAAACTAGTTATTGCTACAAAGAAGATATATTCAAAATAGTTTAGTTTCTTTTCCTGTTCCTTACAGCCTATTCCCAACCATATACCTTCTATATAACAAAAAAATTGATTAAAATTTTTTTCATTGTTATTATTTTACATTTATAACTATAGCCATTTGTAATCCCCTTTTTTTGTATACACATTTCCCCAGCTTGCTTTTTTTTTACTTAATATGTCTTGGAGGCCATTGCATAGCAGAATTAGGATGGTCTTCATTTTTATTTTTAAAGTGTCATAGTATCCTGTAGTGTGGACATACCATAATTTATTGAATCTGTCCCATATTGGTGAATGTTTGAATAGTTTCAGTCTTTTGCCATGAATAATCTTTGCATGTTTTTTTTTCATAGTTTTGCCAATATATCCTAGGGATAGACTCCTAATGATATCTTACTAAATGTGCATATTTTTCCTGCTGATTTGAGACACTGCTTTTATCATCTGTTAAATTTTATGTGTAAGTGATTCTTTTTGTGGATTTTCAATTGTGTTTTTCTAGCAACTCATTGATATAATTCACATACTATACAATTCACTCATTTGAAGTGTGTACTTCATTGCTTTGGCCTTGGGAATGGGGCATTATGGGAGATCAGTCTCAGCTGGAGATCTTGAATCATCTGAGCCCAGGATGGTTTTGGGTTCCTCCCCTGAGGTAGAGAGTTTGTTTGTTTGTTTGTTTGTTTGTTTTACTTAGTAGCCTTGAGTTTTTATCTGGGGGGGGCAGTAATATGGGAGGTTGTATAGGGTGGGGGCGGGTGACAGGGTACTTCCCTCAGTAGCTTCAACCTTTTTTTCTTATAGGACAGGGGTATGGGAAAAGTTTGTACCTTTCTTGCAGAGGCAGCTGCTCCCTTTCTGAGAGACCTGTTCCACCGAGAGATACTTTCTCCAATCTCCTCCCCTGTCCGCAGTCTTAATTATGAGTGTTCAATGGAGGTTTGTGGAGAAAGAGCCTGCAAGTGGGTGTGAACTATCCTTGTGTCTGTGGCTACTAGGGTTTCTGTATTTTCATGATAGCCTACACTCAGATATTAACAATGAATTAAATATAGCTGAATTCTTATCCACTTGTACGATGGCTTCATTTTTTTTTATTTTTGTCCTCTGTCTCATGTAATTAACTGCTTATGTCCCATCTCTCCTTGGGGGCATCTATCTTCCCTTAGATTTCAGGAGAGTTGATTATTCTGCAACTTGAGCTTTCCGATGAATCAAGAATAGTTATGGTTTTGTAGATTATTGACTTTCTTGTTTAAAATGGGCATGATGTTTTTTCTAGTTTCTCCATCCTAGACGGAAGCTGGAATTCCTCTATAATTAAAGGGACTCTTAATTTTTAACTGTTTTATGCAGTAAACATTTCAACATTACAGGAAAGTTGCAGGTATAGTCAATGAAATCATGTTTACCCTTTATCTAATTTATCAGTTATTAACATTTTGCCAGATATGCTTTATCACTATCTTCTTGTATATTTACACATTATTATTATAATTATTGAACCATTTGAGAAGAGGGTGCCCAAACCTCATGACTGTTTACTCATAAATACTTCTATCTCCTTTTTTAAAACTTGGTAATATACGAAGATCTTCATATGTCAACAATTACATACTGATATTAAAGTATGCACAGTTAATTTATACTCATTAAAATTTTTCCCATCCATAGGTATCATTAATGGGATTGGAAATTCTAAGTGCCTTTGTGGACAGATTATCAACACGATTTAAGTCCTATGTAGCAATGGGTAAGTTAACTTTATTTAAAAATCATTGTAGATTTTGACATACTGATTTTTTTTCTCATAGTTTTTTTTTTTAACAACATTAATTCTCTGTAAATGCAAAAATGTAATTTTGTACAATCCAGAGGTCTGCTATTTAGCATTATAATTTACCAAGACATAAAAGATTTTAAGTATATTCAAATAAATAATTATATTCCCTTTGAGACAAAGAAGCAAAGTAAGAAACTTACTGTAGTGCTAATAGATTTTTACTTTATATTTTCAAATATTTTACTGTATCTTTTACTTCTTTTGTAACATTAAAAATTTTAAATAACTTACAGCACTACTCTTCAAACTATAAATTACAGTGAAATGAAATGGAAAAAAAAAATACAAGACCAGATTTTTTATTATTAGATTCAGTAAACATAAAATTACTTTGGTCAGATTGTTTCAAAAACTTTATTTCATAAACACTCTCAATTTTTCTTACCGCAAATAGTTTGTAGACTGGTCCTGGGCTACCAGCCATACTTTGAGCAGCACTTACTTACAGTGTGTTTGCAAAGAGGAGCATTATACTAGTTACAGTGCTCTTCTTTGTATAGTATTTTAAGATTACAAAGTTGGCTCTGACCTATTTTCTAAACCTGAGTGACCTTCAGGTGCCTTTTGGAGTCCTTTGGTGAGTAGCTTTGGTTCTTATTATGTAGAAAGATTTAAGGTGTTAACCTCAGATATTTGTTAACTTCTTTTATGGATTAAATTTTTTTTTTAATTATCTTTGGTCAGCTTTTTTCTTCATATTTGGTATGCCACCAAATTCTGCCAGTTTTCTCTTTTATTTTGTTGTTTATCCTTTCAGCAGATGCATCTTAGTGACTTTCCCTATCTTCGTTATTCCTTTTTAAATCAATACCTAGTTCCAATTCATTCTTTGTGTGGATATCTTCTGAAAAGATGATTTTTTACTATGTTTCCTGCTTTAAATCCTATGATAGATGTTAAAACTGTGCTCTGTGAACATGTTTTACTTATGTACATTTTCTTAAAACATTTTGAATCAGTGTTTAAATTTAGAAAGTTTTACATAAAAATTTATATTTACGGCTTGTCTTGAAAAATTGGCCAGTATGGCAACCCTGACCTTCCACTCCCACGTGTAATTTATTGGTTGGAGCTGTGTCCTAGCTTTCATTTTCTCTGGAACATGAGCTTTTCCAGTTCATGAGTCCCTTCAGTCTCCTCTTGTCTCCTTATAACTGAGAATATCAGTTATAATACAGCAAGATTGGAATACTGCAGTTCTTAGACCTGGTTCATTTTCGGCATTTCCCGTATTTATGTTTGTGATTCCTGCCCTATAGTAGCTCCCTCGTATTAGTTGTTACAGACAGTATTTAGACTTGAGAGAATAATTCTAAGTATTACCTATATCGCTTATCTTTTAGGCACAAGGAGGGCTAGATGGGGTTTAATGAACTAACTGCTCACATTGAGGCAGTGAGAGTTTTGGCACCAGAATCTTTGTTTGTTGCTTCTTAGGACTATCCTGCTTCCAGAACTTACTTCTGTTTTGCTCTCCTTGGTGTTCCAGTTCTCTCAGCATGTGTGTCTTTTCCCCATCTCAGTAGCTTATTTATTTATGATCTTCAGCAAATTCTGTCTCTCATTCTAGCTAATCAGAAACTTACTCACTTTTGTTAGTTCTGGCTGACTTGTTTATGCCTCCGCTGTGTTTACTGTTCTCTCTTTTTGAAATCCTCTCCTCTTTTCCATGGTCCTTTCTTTTTTGAAAAAAAAAGACTTCAGGTTTCAACATTTAGGAGTTTTTCAGATTAACCTCACTTTACACTGAATTTTTCTTTGCTCCGTGATTCTTATACCCATAAATACATAATAAATTAAAAGTTGCTTTTGTTGGTTAGTGTTTTTCATATGTGTTTCTCACATTCTCACATATCTATATATTCTTATATGTAAAGGCTTTTTGTTTGTTTGATTGTTTTTTTATCTTTTAATCCCCTACTCTCTGGTTATCCCTGTACATTTAGTCAATATTGTTTTCACTTTGAGCCCTAAGACTCATCATTGTCCTTAGTGAAACCAGAACTTCTAATTATTTGAGAGTCTATGTGGAAATAGGAAAATTTCATCAAAACATTGCTACTCTTTATTGAATGCCTATTTTTTATGCAATTACTGGGTTTATCTCATTTATATAAATGAAAGATCATCTTCACATTATTTCTGATTTATATGATACTTGTATGATACCTGTGCAAGATAGGCAGCATACCTTTGTATTCTTAAACAGATTCTAAGACTTAGATCCCAGGGTTAGCTTTCTTCTTTTACCCTGTCTTAAACCTTAACCAAACCACTATTAAGAGCCTTTCTATAAAAGAAAATAATCAAACGAAATTATGTGCTGAAGTTTTTGATAATATAATCCTAGATATATATAACTTGATATGAGTGATAATTGTTTTCTTTTGGTGCACTTAGGTTAACTATCATTACAGATATTTTTTATCTTTTTTTATATTAAAGTGAAGAGGTGTTTTAGGAAAATTGAGATTCATGTTCAGTTTTACACAAAGTTCCAAAAAGAGTATGGTCTATATTAATGTAATTCTTTAATACAAAATATTTAAATTTTCTTTTGTGACCACATGTACTGTGGAAAAATTAAATTTTCAAACAAAAAAATTACAACTTATATTTTAACACTGATCACCAACTCTGGTTTTATAATTGAATTCATTAAAGGATCTCATTTTTTACAAATATTAAACAGATAGTCTTAATCTATAATGGTATTGTAGAAAGAATATTAGAATAGTTAGGATACCTGGTCATCAGTTTCGCATCTTGTAAAATGGTTTGCATCTTGTACAATGATAAGAGAATAAAATATGCTAACAGCAATGCTTTAAGCTTCTTCCATATTTCACTGCCCACATTCCAATCTGTGATAGATTTATTCATTTGTTTAACAAGTTCTTCTTGAGAGCCTGCAGAGTGAAAAGCTCTGTTTTGGATTCCCAATAATCATCTGTTGAATGTTCATCATGTTGAATGATATTTGGTGGTCATTATATTATATACAGTTCTATACGGAAGACTGCCGACACTTCTGAATGCTTATTATGGGCTTGCCAAAGGTGCCTTTTGCAAGTTTTACTCAATCCTTTCAGTAGCCATGTGAGGTATAGGCCTGTATCCCTTCTTATTTCACAGACAAGGAAACTTTGAAATTCAGGGAAGTTTACTATCTTGCATAATTAATAACGGATAGAACTAGGAATAAATCTTACTCTGTTCGACTCCAAGAGAGTATATGTTAAAAAGAGATTCTAATGGAAAAACTTCATGAATTTTTGTTTTTAATTTAATAGCTATAATTCAAGTTTATGTATTGTGAGGTTTTTTTGTTTCTGTAGTTTCTGTTCTATAACATTTTATTTTTTAATATTGAAGTGAGGTGAGCCTCTGTTTGAGCCAACATTTTAATTTTCTTTTTGGAGTTAAATTCTACCACTAAAGAATGAAGTATCTATTTTTTTCCACACTACTGTTATGTGATTGTTAAAACACATACATATGCACAGGCAAAACACCTTTAATTACTAGTAAATGGAAATACTTTGACTAAAAGATAACATTGGGTAGATTATTTAAATCCTGGTTTCACTACTTACTGTTGTGTGACCTTGGACAATGTATTTAATCCCTCTGGGCCCTCTGTATCAAATGGGCCTACTCATTTCATAGGATTGTTACGAAGATTAAATGAGATAGAATTATCTCATGTATGTATCTTAGATATGTGCTTAATACATACCTAACATAAAGTGTTTATTATTGTCTTCTGCCCTCTCAGAAGCTATCAGAACCAAAGTCTTACAGATGGTGATGAATCTCTCTAGTGTTAACAATACATTTATATTATTCCAGTCAATAAGTATTTTTGTTGCCTCATGATTAGACTCATGATTTTTATGGCAAAGGCTTTTGATTTTTTTACACAGTCATTTCCTTGATTAAATACAGATTCTGGGATGATATCATTCTATTTGGTATAGTTGACTTCTCACCCATTTTCTTCCAAAAAGAATGTAATTTCTTTTTTCCTTAAGTGTTGTTGATCATTATTACACCAGTCTGGTTATTTCATTGTAGACATTGTTACATTGTAGAAAATATTTGCATCAAGTTATATATATATACATTTAATTATATGCATCTATAAATAAACTAAAGAAAACCTCTTTCCAGATTTTTTCCTCCTTCCCTTGTTTAAACTAGGCCTCAGCCTCCATTGCCTTAGGACATTACATTATAGCTGTAATGTCAAAAGGGAAACAAAAGAAGTTAATTTTTTTGCTTTTGAACATGCAGGATGATAGCCAGGAAGGGGATAGTAGGTGACACATTATAGAGAGCTTACTCAGTTTCTTTCACTCTTCAAGTTGTTTAAATGTATTTTTTAATTTTCAGTAATCTTCTGAAGTGAGTACTGCTGCAAACATTTATGGGTTGAGGAAATAAAGACAATAAGAGATTAAATAGTGTCATCACATACCTAGTAACAGCACACTAAATTAAGTGGCAGTGGTAATTTAAGGGATTACAAAAAGATAATTTTGACCGTAAGATATTTTTGCCCAATGAGCTGACTTTAAAACCTGTGCCCGCTGAATTCTAGCCCCCCATCTGATTCTCTCCACCTGCACTCATAAAAGATGTGATATCTATGTGGTGTTTTGTTGATTTGTAGTTACAGAAACCTTTCTCATGAAAACTCTCCAGGAATGGACTCCAACTTTTCTGCTTTTCCTCCCTTCTTTCATGGGAATAGTGCCAAAGTCTTGGACCTAGTAGAGAAAGACCTCAATCCTAGTGGCCTAGGCTTTTTTGTTAATTAATATGTCATACATAGATAAGAATGCCTATCAAACATGTATAATGTAAAGAATAATTATAAAACCAGCACCTGCCTATTCCCTAGTTAAGAAACTAGAACTCTGACAAATCCTTAGATGTACCCTCTCTGCACTTTCTGATGACACCTCCCTCCTGGCACCAGAAGTAACCACTCTCTTCCCTTTTGGGATAATCATTCCGTTACTGATCTGTAGAACTTGACTATCTATACATATCTTTAAATAGAATAATGATTAGTTTTCCTTTTTTTAACATTATTATTGTAAGTAGATGTCATGCAGTATGTATTTTTTGGGACTTGCTTCTCATTTCTGATTAGCATCAGGAATAAAGAACTTAACAATTTGCTTACTTCCTAACTTTTCATTTATGGAAACAATTGCTGTTTGTAATTTTGTAAAATATAGCTTATATTGCAGATAAAAGTATTCTTTTCCCTCTCCCTTTTTCTAGTTATTGTAGCTCTAATAGACAGAATGGGAGATGCCAAAGACAAGGTTCGTGATGAAGCTCAGACTCTGATATTGAAGTTAATGGATCAAGTAGCACCACCTATGGTAGGCCTACATTTTAAAATTCTCATTTTGCTAATTATTGATGAAATATCAGTAAGGATAGATGGTAATCTATCAGTCAGTCCCTAGGGGACATGAAAGCCATAATTTTAAACCATGAATTGTTGCTAATGCTTTAAAGAAGTTGGAATTTAAGATGAAATGTCTATGTTTAATTTTTTGTGTTTTTGCTTTTCTTTTTCTCCTTTTCTACTTTTTAATGCTTTTTTAAAAAACTAATCTGATTTTAGTGATTTTACAATATATTGATAATATTTTTTAGCATTTTCTGGTTTTTCTTACCTGCATATTATAAAACGTTAAGCAAGAAAGCTTATTTTGAGAACTACTGAATGTTATATTAACTTATGCAACTCTTACAGAGACAGAAGGAAAATTTTTTATTATAACAGGTGGTTCCTAATTATATAAGGCTTATAGTCTATGACAGTGACTGTGTTTTATGAATACAGTAGAAAAATTTGCTACTGGAGGTGTTTTAAAAGGTGAGCAGAAATAAGTTGGCATGTAAACACTTAAAGAGTAGCTCATGTTAAGTGGGAAAAAAATCAATTTACAATATACACAATGATGTTATCATTTAAAATACAGTTTAAAAATTATAATATTATATGTTTTATTAAAAAAATCCATCCAAAGAGTATTGAACTGTAAAAGTAAATTGTTTTCCCAGATTTAACTAAGTCCTTGTTAACAGTTTACTGGGTATCCTTCAACATTGTTTAGTGATTCAAATTTTAACTTGTTTTTGACATGCTATTAAATAGTACTATAAGGGACATCCTTATACGTGTATCTTTGGACATAAATATAAGTATTAATATAGAATAGTATTCCAGAGATGGTATTGGTGAGTCAGGTTATACACATTTAAGGTTTTTTTTTTAAACTTTCAAGTTACCTTCCAGAAAGTTTGACAGAGAGAGAAAGAAATATGTTAGTGGAACTAAATACAGAGTCCAGAAAGAATAGAGTCCAGGAAAAGGGGGGAAGGGTGTGCGCGTGCACACGCATGAATTTAGTAAATGGTAGGATGGTGTTTCTAAATGTGGGGAAAGAATTGATTGGTACAATTGGCTATATATTCCAAAAATTAAAGTTGGATTCCTTCTGATACCAAACCCATATAATTGTTTTGGATTATTTGTATAGGTTTATATGTGCTTTTTCCAAAAGCAGATTATAGTAGGTAGCAATAAAATGCCTGGGCCAAATATGTTTCAGTATTTGGATCCAGTGTTAAAAGAAAAGCCTGAATTATAAAATGTTGAAAAAAACCTGTTCCATGTGACAGTCTGTAATAGTTGCTAGGCAACATTGGACCTTTTAAAAGCTTTCTAGACTACTGGGCTAATAATGGTAGCATTGATGTTGAAGGTTTCTAAAGCTCACAACAAATTCTGTGTCCTTGGAAATTCTAAGGGTTTTTTTTAGGTGTTCGACATAGTTTTCCTGAGAATAACTTAAATCTAAAGTGAAAGATAAAAAATCTAAAAATGTAGTTAAGATATTAAAAATTGTATGGAAGCAACATCAATGCAAATTTGGCTTAGAAAAACTTGTAGAGAAGTGAAGAATCTGATGGAAAAATTCATTTACCAGTAAGCTTGGTAGTAAGGTTGAGAATAGATAAAAGGTTGTAACATGAGTAATTTAATTTTTTGTTATACATTTTTACTTTTCTTTCAAATAGCATATTTGGGAACAGTTGGCTTCTGGTTTTAAGCACAAGAATTTTCGATCTCGAGAAGGCGTGTGTCTGTGTCTTATTGAAACCTTAAACATGTAAGTTTTATGATTACTGAAAACAGCTACCTATGTTTTTCATTTTTCTAAAATAACAAAACAGTATCCATTTCACAAAGCTCAAGGAAAGCTGTGAAAATACATGTTAAGTAGTTATTAATTTATTTTATTTGATACCTTTATCTGTTAATTTTTGTCTGCATATAGTTATCTTTCATGTCGTAAATTTAACATTATAAATTGGTTATAAGAAGGTTTCTCTTTAGTATATTAATAGTTGGTACCCAAAATAGATGGTAATATAACAAATACATTGATATAACTTAGGATCTGTTTCTGTTCTGAACCCAGTTTGGAATTGATTTTAACTCAGTGGTATTTCAGATATTTCCCCATGCTTTCTAGAACCGTATGGGTGGTTATGAAAATCATAGACTGAACATGACTCTCCCAGGTAACTAGACAGTGAGTCTGGTAACCGTATGCAGAGCTCTGACAGCGTAGATGCCACAGAACTCAGAACTCCAGTCTGAAGAAATTGTAAACTGGGGCGTTTGTTCTTTTTCTGGATTATTTTTTCAAGTTCTTTGCAATAAGATAGGTAATATATAGTAGCTTTCGACTTTTACTGTAATGTTACTTCCTTTTCTCTAACTGTACCTTCATTTATTTCCTTTTATTCCTCTATGGTCCTTTCTGCCATCTAGAGCTTGTAAGTGCATTCGGTCTGCACAACTTTTGTGGTTTTTGGCTCTCTTGTCATTTGCTTTCAACCCATGACCTCATCAGAAATTAATAAGCATAAATAAAGATTTTATTGGAGTGCAAATTTGAGACCTAGAATCTAAAAATCACTATTTTAAAGCAAAAGCTCATATTTTCTTGAGTGATTAATAGGTTGCCAGGTTTAAGAGTGCCATTGGTTGAACATTTTGCTTTGTTGGATCTTGTATTGACAGTTTTCATTGTCAGTCATGATTATTGAAGTTTGCATATTTCACATTGTTTAGAATTAGTTTTTGCTTGTGTCTCATATCCTTCATGTTTTAATGATGTGCGCCCATGCTCTCTATCATGTGTGTCTTATTAATATAGACAGGAAGAAAGTGTAAGGATATTTTGTTTACTGTTTGATTAAGACCAAATTCTCCTTATTTTTTCAAATTATATTTAGTTTTGGAGCTCAACCACTAGTCCTCAGCAAGTTGGTACCACATTTGTGTATCCTATTTGGAGATTCCAACAGTCAGGTAAGATTTTATTTATATTGACTAATTTTTGGCTATACCTTCTTTGCTAGTGCTCAGATTACATTTTAAAAAGAAGAGAAGAGCGGGTAGAAAGGAGGTAGTGAAGTTAAGGTTCACATTTTTTTCTTTCAAAATCCACCAGTTAGTTTTTAAGAACACATTATATTCACATGAGTTGCTAAAGTGTGTTAGTTGTTTAGTTAATATTAAGAATAGCTGGGGCTTAAGGGATAGTTCTTGAGTTTGAAAAACTGAGTAACAGATAACCTCGATTCCCTTCTGTGGTCCTGTGTGATAATTGTGCAGACAGGTTGTCAGCTTTTTTTCCTCATTCCTGAATGTGGTTGCATAACAACACTTTTTTTGCAACAGTCGTAATCCTATTTAGCAGAGGGTATTTGTGCCAGTGGTATATCACTTGTTGGAATTTCTTTACCTGAGCTTCATATAACTATAGGTATAAAATAGGGGTGTGTTCTGGATCTAGTCCCTTCTGGTGGAGTTAAATCTTAGTTGTAACATTTTTGGCACAGCTGTGCATTTGGAATAACCCTGCATAAGGTTTTCCCTGTTTTAGCTCTTCCTCTGGAGGTTTGTAAAGAGTTCTACTATCTCTTCATTTGCTCTTTGACAGTGAACTGTGCAAGAGAACTAGAGCTATCTTCCAAATTCCTATCTTTAGGCAGTATTTTTTTTGCCTTTTAATTGTGGTAAAATGTATACAACAAAAAAATTTACCACTTCAGCCATTTTAAATGTACAGTTCATTAGCATTAAGTACATTCAGACTGTTGTGCAGCTATCACCATCTTCCCATCCATCAGAAGTTTTTTATCTTCCCAAAGTGAAACACTCTCTTTTTTAAGCAATAACTCCCATCCCCTCCAATCCCTCAGTTTCTATTAACCACATTTTACTTTCTTTCCATATGAATGTGACTAGGTATTTCATAAAAGTGGAACCATACAATAGCTGTTCTCCTGTATCTGACATATTTCACTTAGCATAATGTCTTCAAGATTCATCCATGCGTCATATGTTAGAATTTCCTTCCTTTCCTTTTTGAGACTGAATACTATTTCATTGTATGTATATACCAAATATTTTTATCCATGCATGGCCATTTGGATTGTTTCTACTTTTGACTATTTTGAATTATGATACTGTGAACATTGGTATATAAATATCTGTTTGAGTTTGGGCCACATTCTTGAAAGGCAGTTTTATTCTAAGAAAATGTATTGACCGTGTTAATGACTTTTAGTCATAGAATTTTTGGCAGTTCTTTATGCAACTTTTTTGCAAGAAGAAGAATTTTTAAAAGCCATGTTAGTAACTTTTATTTACATGTTTCTTAGAGTTTTGTAAAACCTTTTACAAGGTTTCTCTAGAAGTTTCTTGGCAGATCCTCTTGTTTTTGTTAATGCCCTGCCATAATCTCTCAGGGATTTAGAGACATTAAAACCAACTTGGAGCCTCGAGTTTGTCTGCTAGTGTAATGTTACTTTGAAGTGAAGTATTTTATTATATCTCATATACTGTTTTTTTAAGTTCTAAATTCTTTGGCAGGTGAGAGATGCTGCAATATTGGCTATAGTGGAGATTTATAGACATGTGGGAGAGAAAGTAAGGGTGGACCTTTCAAAGAGAGGAATTTCCCCTGCTAGGTAAGTCTTGCTAAATTTGTTTATTTTTTTGCCACTGGTTTTAAAAGTTTTAATTTCATGTGTTTATTTTTATTTTATGAAATGTTTTAAAATTCAAAAGATACAAAAGGATATGTAGATTATTACCACTTAAAAAGTTCTTAAGATCCTGTAATTTTTTTGGACACTTTCATTATATACTCATATTATTTATATATTATTTAATATGTGATTAAATACTATCATCAGGTAACTATCTTGATACCAGGCAGTAATGGTAATTATTTGGAAGATGCTTGAACAAGGATTTAGTAAAAATATTAATTAATTCATTAAGTATTTTTTGACTTCCTGCTGATAGTGGATAACAGAAAGCTGTGTAAGAATCAATCAGTACTTTTAAAACCTAGTCAAATAAAGAAATCCTGAGTATGTGAGTAGAGTAGCATTAATTAGATCAGTAAAGATCCTGTCGATAAGCTTCTAATATATCTGAACATTTTTTTTTTCAAAGGTACTTTTTTCTTTAGTACTTCTCAGAGTTCATATTTTTATTTGAGATATTATTCCAATTAAATTTTCTTTTTGTCATGAAATTTTAGTCTCCATTTGAAGGGAAACCTGAAAGGATTATTTTTTCTTAACTTTTTATTCTGGAAAATTTCAAACGTATCGAAGTGGACAGAATAATATAATGAACCTTCATGTACCCATTGTCCAGCTTCAACAGTTAAGAACTCATGGCCAGTTTTGTGTGTTATACCCTTACTCACTTACTCTTGTCCTATATTATTTTGAAGCAAATCCAAGTCATCATAACATTTCATCTATAATTGTCCATTATTTTTCATTGTCCAATTTTTTCTAAAGGGAAAAAATATATTTTTTTCAATTACAACCACAATACCTCTTTACACCTAATTTTTTTTACAAATCTGTAATATCAAATATCCAGTCAAGGTTCAGATTTCTAGTTTTCACAAATGTCATAAGTATCTACATAGTTTTAATAGTTTGAATCAGTATCCAAATAAAGTTCGACAATTGGTTGATATGTTTTATATCTTTTTAAATCTCTGTATACCCTCAACTTTTTTTGCCATGTGTTTTACTTATTGAATATGCCAGGTAGTTTATCCGATAAAGTTTTCCATATTCTGGATATTGCCAGTTCTTTTTCTGTGGGCTGGTTTAACATGTTCTTCTGTCTTTATATCTAGTAAATTGGTAGTTGGATGTGGAGGCTTGATCAAATTTTTGGCAGGGGTTATCAAGAAGAGCAAAGTGACTTCATAGGGAGTGATATGTTTTATTATCATGTAATCTTACCATGTAAGATGTTTTCCATTACCAATTATTTGTTGGTGATAAGATTGTCCAGTAAATATGCATTTTGTTTGCTTATTCATTTGTTTGCTTTTTGCTTCTAGGGCTAACAAGAATTTCACTTGAGCATATTTTATATTATTTTATGTGGATGAAAGAAATAAGGTTACCATATATATTTGTGTGTGTCTGAATATGTATTTGTGTATATATATGTTACATATATGTGTTATATACTTTAAAATTTATATTGAAATTATTTTTTCTTTAAGTATTTTACATTTTTATTCAAGTATGACATCCATACAGAAAAGTATGTAAATTGTAACTTTAAAGCTCTGTAAATTATCACACAGTGAATACACCCATGTATTCACCACAAGTAGAACAAGTAGAACGTTGCAGCATTTCAGAAGCCTCCCAGATCCTTTTCAATCCTTCCCTTTCTTCTCTTTCAGAAAAGTAACAACAATCCAGACTTCTATCACCATGGTTTAGTTTTGACTGTTTTTGAATTTTATATAAGTGGAATCATATACTATATGTACTCTTGTGTCTGGCTTTTTTCAGTTAATATTTTTAAGGTTTTTTTGCATTGTTGGATCTATCTACAGTTCATTTTCCTTGCTATGTAGTTTTCCATTGTATGAATAGGCTATACTTTATGATTCTGTACTGTTGGTGGACTTTCGAGCTGTTTTTAGTTCATAGCTTTTATTAATGCTGCAGTTAAAAACATTCTTGTATACGACTTTTGGTGTCTGTTATGTATTCATTCTCTTGGAATATATCTGAGTGGAATTGCTGAGCCACAGGGTATGTTCATTCACCCTTAGTTAATATTAACAGTTTTCCAGAATGGTTGTACCTATTTATAGTCACACTAGCAGTGTTTGCAAGGTCCCATTATTCTACATTTTCACGGATATTTGGCATCGTTAGGTTTATTCTTATTAATTTTAGGTGTTTGGTGCATGTGTCTTTATGGTTGTAATCAGCATTTTTCTAATTACTGCTAATAAAGAAGAGCACCATTTCATATTTATCAGCTATTTGGATATGTTCTCTTGAAATATCTTTTCAGGTCTCTTGCCTGTTTTTAAAAATGGGGTGGCTGGACTTTTAAAAATACATTTTAGATACAAGCCTGTTGTCAGCTATATATATGTTTAATATATTCTCCTACCCTGTGACTTGCCTTTTTACTTTCTTGATGTCTTTTGATACACATAAGTTCTTAATTTTAATGTAGCTCTCAGTCATTTCCTTTATGGTTAGATGTTTCTGTGTCTGACTTAAAAAATCTTTGCCTACCCTAATGTCATGAAGACATTCTCTATTTAATTGTCTTGAGGTTTTATTCACATTTAGGTTTATAGTACACATGATTTTTTTTTGCTTTGTTTTAATGGTTAAGACAGGGGTTTGGACACATTTTTTTCCCACATGTATACCACTTGACCTAGCACCACTTAGTGAAAACATCTTTCTTCAGTGTTCTCTTTGTTACAAATTAAATGTCTACATATATGCTTAGGATTTTTGCAATTGCTCAAACTAAAATGGACCTAAAGAAATAATTCTTTCTTCTTAAGTTATGTTTTGTTTTAAGTAATTTTAATTGTTAAAGGAAGCTCCTTATTTGATTTTTCCCCTTATCAGAATCAGCCTCATAGGAGTTTTATCTTATATGGATAACTTATACTTTTATGTTCTTACTGAAATATGCCAGTGACTTATTAACCCTATCCTTTCTTATTTATAGTTTCTCTCTGCTCTAGGACTCCGCAACCCAGAGCAGTGACAGCTAGTTGATGAGAAGCTGCAGGCTTCCTGACTCAGTCCATAGTTCTTTTTTCCATGCTATGCTTTGTGTCATCCTTCTCTATGATGCTTCTCTAGCAGGTGGTAGGGGATGGGAAGGACTACATAGGTACAAGGTGTGATAATTTTGGCCATTTCAGGAATGCAGTGTTTTCTGTTCTTTTAGCATATGACATCATTATTTTATGGGTAGTGTTTTGAATCTTCAAAATACTGGACACATTTCTGATATGAGTGAATTTGGTTTACCCATTTCTTCAGATGATTTGTTAACTGTTTTTCTTTTTCACTAGCATTTATTCGTAAGAATTCAGTATAATAAATTCAATAAATTAAATTTGGTGTAATATACTGACTATTGCATTCATTTGAAAAATGTAGTCTTTTGTTCAGTGGTCAAATAGAGCAGTCAGAACACACATATTAATCAGTTAAGTTCCCCATCCTATATGGGTGCAGTTCATGGCACCCCAAAATGATTGCAATAGTAATATCAAAGATCACTGATCACAGATCATCATAAAATATGACAATAAAAACATTTCAAATACAGCGAGAACTACCACATATGACATAGAGACATGAAGTAAGCAAATGCTGTTGGAATAATGGTGCCAGTATACTTACTTGACACACAGAGTGGCCATAAACCTTCAATTTGTAAAAAAAAAAAAAACAAAACAGTATCTGCAAAGTGCAGTAAAGTTCAATAAAACAAGGTATGTCTATATAATGAATTCCTAAAGGTTTTCAACTAAAATTTTTTTAGGCCAAAAAGTATCTGCATCTTCATTTTACAAGTAAAGTGACAGGATGTGGACTAAAGGTTTTAGACATAAATCTTAAAACTAGTGTTTTAGAAATAAAATTGTGACAGAAACATAAAAGTCAGAAAACCATTTGGCAATTAAAGATAGCACGACAGTGGCCTCTTCCCTTCCTCAAATCTTTGTCATGAATTTAAGAATAAATCATAGCATGGTATATTGGAAAGAAAAGGCAAAGCACACTGAAAAATAGTGCTGTCAGCATGATACAATATTGGACTGACAAATATTTATATATAAATATAAAGCATCAGAAAGCATACGGTTAAATAAATGCTCTGGAGGGTGGGATGGTGTGGTTTTTTGTTCTTTGTCCCTGTTCACATTTCCTGATTTTCTTTTAAATAATGAGTATACATTGCTTTTGTAATAAGAAACAAGTTTTTAAATAAAAAGCTATAGTAGAAGTGTAGAAAGTAATTATGAATATATAATCAAAAGCACTAATAGAGTTGAATGAAAATAGGTTAAGAAGGAAAACATCAGATTATCAATCATATTAGCATTACTTTAGTTTCTGATATTTTATATTTCATTGTTTTTATGTTTGCCTTAAGTTTCCTTAATATGATTTTATGTACTTTTAAAAAATGTATTGGTGGCTGGATACATTTATTCAGTTGGAACTAAAGTATTTTTTATGAGTTTGGAGACATAATTTTATAATGAAACAGAGGAAACTGCTTTGTGTGAACGTTATCTTTTCACAAATATACCTGCAAGTATGTACAGTGCTACCTATATTTGGCTGCTTCTCTCAACTGAAGAGAGATGGGTTTTGTCTCTCCTTAAAATGAGTTAATTGTAAAAGAGTTGTATAGAACTAACTAAATCCAGTAATTGTTTTTTCTTAGGGAGATAGTTAAAGGAATTGTTTCTCTTTAGAGTGCATATAAAACAAACAAAATTCATTCTTTATTTGCAGATTAGAAATGATATTTGCCAAATTTGATGAAGTACAAAATTCAGGCGGTATGATTTTGACTGTCTGCAGAGGTAAGAATAATTAAATTTTTCCAGTTTTTAAACATTTCTAAGATCATTTAGAAAAGTTTTAGACATGAAAACATATTTTTAAGCCAACTATTTATTATATCACTGATTAAGCAGATTTGATTTTGTGGCTTGAAACTTAGGATATAATAACAAAGTCTTTACACCCTGCTGATTATTACTAAAATGACTCTTGGAGTAAGTAAAAGTTTAATAGTATGTATAATCAATTGTGTGAAATGATCTAGTTCTTCTGCCTTATTTTTTGTATCTTCTGGGTTGAAGCTATGATAGCCTTCTTGTCCTCCATGTTCTATGTATAAAATGCGTTTTTTATTCCCAAAGAAATTGTTTTACTTGTTTATTAGAAAGTGTGAGGTTGATGGGCTCTGTTAAACCTATGTGTAGACTATCAGTGATGATACTGGTAAAGAGGCACAGATGGAAGAACATCAGCATAATCATCTTTGGCTTCTTAATTGTAGTAAGACTAAGTTGTAATTCAAGGAGGTTGGGGTTAGTATCTGGCACTTATATGATTTTATGGTGGTTCTACTTGTTTGTGAACATGCTAAATTGTTTTTGGTTTTCTTGGGTAGCATTTACCTAAGACTTTAGTCTTTAAATATTAATTAGGCATATATATAAAGAATATATTCTATTTCCAAAGATAGTATAGGTGGTTTTTCACCTAGGAAATTAGATCCTATAAAAGAGAGCATGATTAGTTTAGTAATGTAAATGATGCTGGAGATAAAATTTGGTGTATAAATTGTATAGTCAAATAATAGGAAAGCTAGTTACTGATGTAATTTAATTTTTTCCTCCCGTCTGAATTAAACCAAAAGTAGCTTTGTTTTGTTGCAGAAAGGCAAATGGAGTGAGAATTTAGTGTTAAAAAGATTGTGTCCACCCTAATCTAAACTTAGATTCAGAAGCATAAATTGACTTTAGCACTACTGGTCCTCCCGCTGACTGCCAGCTGTTTCTCACGCATTTTCTCTGAATAGAAGGTGTTTTTTTTTTCGTTTGTTTGTTTGTTTTAAGTACCTTGTCCTTATTTTCCCAGCAGTTACCTCTGTCCATTTCCATAGAAACCAGAAACAGCAAGAAGATGGAGAGTTGTTGAAATACCTTGAATTGAGACTTCTCTATTTTCATACCACTAACAATACATTCTCATTTGTGTATTCCAGACTGTGTAGTTACAACTCTAAGAAAAATAATATAATGCATAAGTTTAAGATATTTATTATTTGGTTTGGTTTATTTTTGAAAGTACTGTCATTCTTATATTTTGTGAGGTTATTTCTATTACCTTAAAAATAGAAGACTTCTTGTTCCCTATTCTTTTAGCTCTCATTTATTTTTCTTTCATTTATCTCTCCATAAACAGGGAGCTTTGGGGTTAGTATCTGCCATATATTCCTCTTGTGAGGAATCTTTAGAGATTTTTTTGTATTCAAGGTTATGAACTGTATATTGCAAATATGGTCAAATGTGAATGTTAAAGTCTGTGATATATATATTGAGGTGTAGAAATTGGTCAGATGTTTTTGATGACAGTACTATGCTATCATTGAAAAATACTTCAAGGAATCCATTAATAAGGAAGGTAGGGGAAACCCATTTATTGTGCTGGCAGGGTCTCCTCTCCTCTCCTCTCTCTTGTCTTTATTCTCTCTCACTGATCTAATCCAGCCCAAAAACTTTAAAAGGTGACTATTTGCTGATGACTCCTAAACATGTAGTTGTAGCTCCCATTCATCTCTCCCTTATGCTGTAGTTTTGGTAGCCTGTAGCCTCTTATGACATTTCCATTTGGACACTTATAGGCATTTCAGGCTTAACATGTCTAAAATTGAAACCCTGTTGTCCTTTATGTTCCCTCAGATCTGTTCTTCCCCAAGTTTAACCATTTCAGTCAGTGGTACCACGATCAGCTCAAGCTAGAAATCGATCCCCCAGTCTAGTCATTTCTTCCTCTGAAATCCTGATATATCTCAAATTTGCTTAGTTTTTTTCCATCTCCACTGCTAAAACCCCAGTCTAAGTCTCCTTTAGTTTTTACCTAGATTACTGCAATAGATTTCTGTTCCATGTTTGCCCTCTGGAATCTATTTTCTATCCAGAAGTGAGACCGATCTTAAAATGTAAATTAGATCATGTTGCAACAGTGAAGAAGACAGTTAAAGATTCTACCTCAAGGAGTCTACCTTCTAGTGAGGTAGAATAGATCATAAACAAGTTAAGCAAATGTATATCCAGAGTGAATACAGTTGGTAATGAAAGAAATTCAACTACCTTTTATTTAAGGAATTTAATGAAATTAATTTAAATTATTTCTAAAATCTTTGAAAAGCCATTTGCCAAATGAAGAGCCATTAAATGAAAAAATTATTTCCACTAATATTATGGTTTGTTTCATCTCAACCCAGGATACTTGAGTAATTTCCACAGGTAGGAAAATGTATCAATTGAACACTGAAAACAAATTTTCATAAGTAATAATCTGAAGGCAAATAAAATAGTGTGTCCCTAAAGTAATGTAATGAAGGTTTATTCAACTATATTTTTATTTCTGCGCAATTTTTACCCACAAGGCCCTTTGTTGGCTCATTGTTATTGTACACTTAAACTAAAACCTTATAGAACAGGAAAACATTTTAGGTCAAAATAAAGGCTCAACATGAAAACTTGTGAAATTCATGCACACAACAGACTGAAGAGCCATAGGAGATACCACCTTTTTTTCTCTCACTTTGTGTACATATGCAAAGCAAATTGTGAGTTCACCCAAACATGGCATTTAATTCATATGATATTCTGTGACTAGAAATTATTGTGGTAAGTAAATTATTTTAGTATGCCTTTGCCTGAAACCATAAAAATGAAACATCATACTTATATTGATTTAGAGAGTCTTGGATGAAAAAGTTATTTTATTAAATACAGACAAAAACAAAAAACTAGAAGATTTTGTTGTAAAGAGCCATAGCTAAAAGCTGTCATCTTAACAGCCTTTTTGGCACCAGGGACGGGTGCTTCTATAAGAATCTAATTCCTGATGATGCGAGGTGGTGATGCTAGTGCTAGGGTGTGGCTGCACATACACGAAATTTGATTCTCTTGCCCGCTGCTCACTTCCTGCTGTGTAGCCCAATTCCTAATAGGCCACAGACTTGTACTGGTCTGCAGCCCTGGTATTGGGTGCCCCTGAAGTATGGTATGGAGTCAGTAAGTAACTCAGTGATGCCACTTTAGATAGAGTGGTGGGGCAAGTCTTTCAGAGAGCTGACATGTTTGAATTGAGACCTGATAAAGGAGAGTAAGCTTGTTAGTCATGGGATAAATGGTAGGAAAAGTGTTTCGGGTAACCATAAAGGCCCAGAGGTAGAAAAGGACATAGTGTATTTAAAGAACAGAAGGGAGGCCAGTGCTTTCTAGAGCCCAGTGAGGCTAGGGGTGGGTTGGAAAGGAGACTATATATGAGATGTTGTTGAAAGAATAAGCAGGAACCATGATATGAGGGCCTTGTAGGCCATGGGAGGAGTTTTGATAGACTTCTGGGAAGTTTTAGGAGGGAAAGGATGTGATGACATGGTCTGACACTACGTTATTTACATTGTTCTGAGAAATAGTCTATTTTTTTTTCCTCTTCAGTCTACCTTTTCTCCCCTTATGCATGTCCTGGTATATAACTTTATACCTCATGCTTTTGTCTCTTCATTTTTACATAATTATCATATCTATACTCTTCAGTTTTGATTGAATTCTTTGACTTGATTTTCTAGAGCATTAGTTTACACACTCAGGAACACAAAGAAAATCGTACCATCTGAGATTTAAGCATATTATTTAGTTTAGAAATAGTGAGAAATGCACAACATTTTTTTGTCTTGAGGGTTTTTCAAGCTTGACTTTAATTCTTGTATTACAAAGTAAGCTAGGCAGAATCCCTAAGTGCAGTGGAATTAGCTCTGCTAGTAGAGGGAAACTGGATTTAAAACTAATTAGATTGTGACTGAAAGGAGGCAACCCCAGCCCCGTTAGAAGGAAAAGACTGAAAGTTGCAGGCCCCCTGTGGTTACAGCAAGGCCTGGTGTCGTCATGGAGCTTTCTAGACAGTCTCCTACGCTAAGCTAATCAAGATGTAAACAACAGTGTTGGTGGCTGTGACTGCAAGTCTTTCTCTCTTTCACTGTGAAAAAACTGCATAATTCTGATTTGTCTGCTGTATGTGTAGGACCTAATGCAGTCTTGGCATGTAATCATTGTAAAATATTTGCCAGCTTCTCTGTTTGAAACAATTGCTGCTAAAATAATTGCTCTAGGAGGCTAGCAATAAAATAAATCATAGAAACTAAGCTTTGAAATTACCTTGATACTTGGCTTATAAGGGACAATAAGGTAGTTTTTTAAATGTGTTTATAACATACCCTTCAGTGAAAAGCAAAGCAGCTCTTCTTAGGTTGATTTTTTGTGACCATGAGTCCCAGGGCTTTCTCTGAGCTTGACAATGTGCTGATGGTTGTGCCGCTTGGATGGAGGGTGCTCCGCGTCCCTGCAGCTGCGCACTGGTGAGGTTCTGTCTCCACCAGAAGCAAGCTTTGTTCCGTGTGGCCCTGCTGTCAGCACACAGAGCAGCCTTTGATGGGCTGCCTTTGACGTGATTTGTTTACGGCCGCCAGAAATGCTTCCTGCATAATGAGAGCAGTTAATCGTGGAAACTGGGCTATTCCTATCTGTGCACTTCTAGCAATCTTCTGTTGTAAATATTAAAAGGTAACGAGAAAAGGATGAAAACCTTTTAAAAAGGCACAAATCAGTTAATCCATCAGATCATGTGATTGCTACTGATTACATGGATATCTTTAGGGAAGCAGAAAATGATTGCTGAACACATGCCTTGTGTTTTGATGATTGCATTAAAAGTCCTCCGGTGGGATGGCATTTATTGGCTCCCAGAGCTTTTCTTACATTAAATTTCAGGCAGCTAGTTCAAGGAGAAACATCATAACCTGTATCTAACCGCATGTGTGCAGTTAAATAATAATCTTGATTAAGCTCTCCTAGGCTCTGCTAAGTAGACTAGGGTTTTCAGCAAGACCCCAGACTTTTATTTTGAAGTGGAGCAGCAGCTGTTGGCTATTGCGGTGCAGAGCTGCAGCGCGGCCTGGGTCACACAGTGCTCCGGGTGTCTGCAGGCTGCAGGCCGAGCCCAGTGGCGCAGGCACTGAGCTGCATTTATTTGCTGTGCAGTTTGACCTCTTGGTTAGAGAGAGCTCCCTGGACCATCTGAATGGCTATGGGAGATGGTGAGTAAGATATTTTTCTTCTTTCGATTGTGTTATACACTTCCTTTTAAAGTGACGATCATTTGCTATGTAAGGGATATATTTTTCCCTAAAGAATGAAGGACACTGTGTGTGTGTGTGTGTGTGTGTGTGTGTGTGTGTGTGTGTGTACACACTCATATATGCACGTGTGTGTGCCTACTTGTCATTTAGTATCTTTCTCTACTTGATATGTCTGTATGGGATCTAGCAAATATGAGGTGACAATTTACCTTGCAACCCAAGCAAGCCCTCAGTCTTTGGTGGTAGATATGAAGGGATATTGGAAGGAACATGGAATATATGCAAAAGCTTTGAAAAGAGAACATGGCCTTTGGAAGAATGACAGATTTTGGTTAGCTAGCTTGACATCTTTCCTGTTCATTTGACAAGTAGAATTCTGTGGTAATAAAGTGTTTAGAGAAGCAAAATGGCTTGCCATGGACACTTTTATTAATATGCTTGTGATTTTTCAATGTCTCTAGTAAATAGTTCTCTAGAAAATATTTAGTCTTTTATGAATTCTATGTAAGGTATAATTTGATTAAAAATTGGTTTTGCCAGTTTTATTGTGATAAGAATAATCTAAAAAACATATTTCTATAGTGCTTTATAGTTTCCCAAAGCACTTTAGTATACTTAGTATACATTAACTCCTCAGGTACAGATAACTTGTGAAGTATATAGAGTATTTTGGTATTTCCATTTTACAGAAAATTGAGGCTTGCTGAGATTTTAAGTCTCAGATCCAGGCACAGAGAGCAAACTAGAACCAAATTAGGGCCTCGAGTCTGCATTTGGTATTGTCCTTGACAACACTTAATTCTTGAGCTTTTTCTTTTTCATTATTAAACCTTTGGTTAAGATACCTAGAGGTATACTTTATAATCACATCAACACCAGAGATATGTATGAAGGGAACTTGAGGCTCCTCAAAAATGCTTTGTTCTTAATGAATACTGGTCTGTATTTGGGAGTTTTAACAGTTTCAGCCTTCCTTATGTCTATATAATGACTTTCCTATGAGGAGTTTGTCCCCTTGGAACTACGAGGAATAGCTGCAAACTTTATAAAATTATATTTGTAAACCGTGATTTAAACTATTAATGTACATGTTAATGGAAATATGATAGTAAATTTGGTTTTGCATATTGTTATGGTTGATTCCAAGAATTTCTGTAACTTTTGTATGTCCTTATAGAAATAAATAATTTTAACTACTAATTTTTAAGGCAAAAGCCATCAAAATTAGCAATTAAGTTCTCATACATGTAAGGGCATTGCCAAGTTTGTTCATTTGTTTGTTTAAAACTTAATTTACAGGCAACTCTAAATGTTGAATTGGATTTGGGCAATATTCAGATTGTATTTCTTTCTTAAACATTATAGGTTCAATGCCAACAATGTATATTTACTTAGTTTTTTTTTTTTCAAATATTACATGAATACATTCAGATTGTTTAGGGATTTATTGATTTTTAAAATTCAAAGTAACATCCTCTTATAAAGCTCAGAGGGTAAACTTTCTTCTCATTATCTTCAAAATGAAAATACTTTTATTGGATTTTATCGATAATTAAAGGAACATAGCTTTATTTAAAAAATTTTAAATCTACAGAATAACTAGAACTATACATTTACATATATATACATATACATACAGGTTATCTTGGGATTTATAGTTCTGGACAGTTTTATATATACTCTGAATATTAGTCTCTCTCACATGTAATATAGCTCTACCACACTGGTATCGTGTAAACATACTTAACAAATGGATTACGCTATTCCTAACCTATGTTGTTTTTTATTCCTTCATTTTAAATTATGAACTTAATACACAAATACTGTCTTTTCCTTTTCAAAATTCAAACAATGCAGGTAAATTAAAAATCCTCTCAGAACCACCTCTAAGCCCCAGGTATAAGCAGAGATGAACACTTTTATTAGTATGGAGTTTGTCTTCTCATACCTTTCTCTGTGCTTTACATGTATATTAAATATCAAAATAAATGGGTTTGTTTTGACTACGTTTACATAAATGATATTTTGAATGTATTTTGACATTTGCTCTGTCTAATCAATATGGAAGAGATTTTTTTGTTATGTGTAACTACCTCATTTGTTTGAACTGTTGCATAGAATTCCATAGTATGGATGTATAATAACCATTTTTTTTTAATGGAATTTGAGACTGTTTAATTACATATAATTTTCTAAATGATTCTGAATAAACACCTTCATACAAATCATATGAGCATATACAACATACACGTATATATTTCTTAAAATAGTCTAGAAGTAGAATTTGTGGATCAGTTTCTCTTTATTTAAAATTGTGTTCGGTTTATCTAATTTCCTCTAAAAGGGGCTTTACCACTTACCACCAACAGTGCCTCCTATCCTGTATTCTTTTCAGTTCTTTTTATTAATCTTTCAAAAATTTGCCTATTAGATGAATGAAAAATATCTCACCCTTTAAAAAAATCTTTGTTTTCTAATAGGGTCATCATCTTCACATATTTATTTGTATTTCCTTTTCTGTAGATTGCCTTCTGGCATCCTTAGCCAACTTTTGTTTATTTGACTTTTTTGTTGCCTTTTTGTATAGTTGCTCTTTGTATATTAACTATTCTCTATTGAATATGTTATTTAAGCTTAACTTTAAGGCCAATGAAAAATTTTATTGCAGTTTAATTTTTGGAAAACTTGGACTTGTGAAGCAGTATAATGACTCATCGATTGAAGAGTTTCAGGTGCCTTTCTGTTTGGTTGTCTGTCCTTACCCAAGAGTATAAAAGTAGGTAATCAGATGATTGTGAACTAACTCTGGGCAGAATTAAAAACCTGTAGGGTTATTCCGTGGTGCTAAGTTCTGCAGTCTGCCTCAGAAGCTCTTGAGAGGAATTTCGTCTTTCATTGTGCTGCACAGTGGCTGGAAAGAAATAAGGTTTTGTTGCAAATAGAGTATTTGTAAATTTAACATTTCAACAGTCTGTTATTTCAAACATGAATCTTTTAGCGAATGTGTACAAGTGATGATATAACCCTGACTGTGTAGAGTTAAGCCTCTGGTACCACTCCAAATTGACACATAACTACTGGTTTTGGGAATAGGGAACAACAGTAAGAAATTAATGCTGGCTAGATTCTTCTTCCATACCCTGGAATAGTCTGTACAATATACTAGGATTGGGTAATTTAAATCACTGAAAGAAAGCAACTCTTTAACTTATTGACAAAAACGCCCAAGTTTTCTTCAAGGAAAAAATGATAAGGGGGGAAAAAGGAGTTTGTAAGGAGAAAAAGGTAAATTACAAGGGACAAAAGATTGAATATTTAGCAGCAATATACGCAGTTAAGTAGTAGGCACTAACATGGAAAGCCTTAGTCTTCTTGAAACAGACCCATTTAACCATCTGGGTGCAAGATGCTGGGCACTAATAGCAACATATCCTTAAACCCGATGTTGCTAATGAACTCGAACCTTTAAGAAAAGGTTTATATCTTCTCTTTGTAGATATAGAATGGAGTAGTTGATGTTCTTGGCAACTGTAATGACCAATCTGTAGCTGTCATGAAAATTTACCTGAAATGACTAGATTTTGTAAAGTTCTAAATAAACCTTATTATGGACTGGATTTATTATTTAGTTTGATATTATGTTATGAAATATGTTATTTAATTTTATTAATGCTAAGTAATGTTTTAAATTGTGTTTGCCCCTTTACTTTATTGAATTATTGAAGGTCTTGAATTTTTAAAGGGCCCCTTTAAAGAAAGGGGTAAAAGTCTTCAAATATGTTTTAACTAGTTAATTCCTACCTACAGATTTTTAGACTATCAAATTTCTTGGCCTCTTTTGAATGATGTATAGAATGGACTTCATTTTTTATAAATAAAATAATTTATTTAAGATTAACTTTGTTGCTGAAAACACATCACCATGTGAATATTGACATTTGGCCATTGTTTTATCTTGAAGTGCTTGGATTTTCAATTTCTAATTGTTTTACTGAAAATTTTCATTTTAGCTTAAATGAAAACATTTAAAATTTTTACTATTTGGTTATTTTACATCTGAAGTTTTGTGATTTTCTTTAGCTCTGAGACATCATCTATTATTATTTCTTCTTATTATTTTTGATAAGTTTCTCCCCTTCCTTAGTTTATTTGTATCTTATAAGAATTTGTTGTAGTCTTTGCCATTATGACGTTGCCTATCATTGTATTGGGGAACTATTGCAGGCTTTTAAGCAAGAGAGTAACATGATTCTATTTATCATATTTTTTAAGGAAAAATTTCAAACATACCCAGAAATAAAGAATATTGTCATAAACCTTCATTCCCACCATTATCCAGCTTCAAGGAATTACCAATACACGGCCTATTTGTACTTATCTGTATCCCTATTCATCTGTATCCCTACCTGTCTTCCCCAGCCCTACTACCTTGCTGAACTGGGGTATGTGTGTATGTGCACACATTATATATATAAAATAAAACATCTTTTTAAAAGACAATTACAATACCATTATCACTTCTAAAATAATTAACCCATAGTATCAGGTATTCAGTGTTTAAATTTCCTTAGTTTCATAAATACCTTTTATAGTTTGAATTGGGATCACACAAGATTTATCATTGCAGTTGGTTAATGTATCTCTTACAGTTCTTCTATTCATCTATAGCAGTTGTCTTTTTTTCCTATCGCCATTTATTTGTTGAAGAAAAAACATCTGTCAGATAAAGTTTTCCCACATACTAGATTTTGTTGATTGCATTGCCATGATGGTTTTATGTTTTTGTTTTTTAATGTTTTTGTATCCCCTGTATTTACTGAAAATTGAAAATTCTGCTAGTGGTTTGATCATAATCAGTTCTAATTTTTTTTAGGGGGGGCACAAATTTTGTAGGTGGTGTGTATTTTTGTCAGAAGGCATACAGTGTCTGATTGTCTTTCTTTGTGATATTAATATTGAATAGTGGGTTCAGGTGTTACAGCCTTGTATGAAGTTCCCTATCCCTTTCACTTAACAATTTCAGTACCCATTGCTTCAAATTATTGTTTTAGGGGATTGCATTGTCTACTTTGTAGTTTGGAAAGTCAAGAATGGAAGCAAGGAGACCAGTTAAGAGGTTGTCACAATATAGGCAGGGATGATACTGGTTTGGCCTTAGATTAGGAGTGGCAGCAGAGGTAAGGAGAAATAAGTGGATATGAGATATAACTTGGAGTTATAGACAACAAGAACTGTTGGTAGATGATCCATATGTGGCAGAGGAGAACTTGGAATGAGGCTCCCATCTTGTGAGCTTGAGCTCACTAGATGGTGATGTCATTTACTGGGATGGGGGAAGACAGGGAGAACAGTTTGGAGATGATGGTTGGGGTTAGATTATCCATGTCAAATTAGAGATGCCATAGGGAAGATGTCTAGGAGGCAGTTGAATATATAGGTCTGGAATTGGGAGAGGGTAGGCTAGAGAAAAACATTTGAGAATTACCATCATAAAGAAAATATTGAAAACTATTGAGAATGGATGAAGCCAATTAGAAAATATGTAGTCTGGGGAAAAGAAGGATATTCAACATTTAGTGGCTGGGTAATGGATGAAGACACTGAGCTAGAAGGTTCTGTGAGGTCAGAGGAAAGCTAAAGAGAGTATCCTGTTGTTAAAGCAGAATGAGGAGTGCAGGCAGCTAAAATTTGTTTGAATTTTCTGAGACACCTATGGTATAATTTGGTCCTTATTTAAGTTGCTAGTATAGCTGTAAGATATAACCATGGTCATTGCTGGATATGTCAAGAGTATAAAAACAGTTCAGAAATCCAAAGCCCTGTAACTCATTGTTTTAATTAGAATAAGGAAGGATATAGCTTCAAGTGAAAAGAGGAACTTTGATATAAGAAACTACTTAATGTGAAACAGGGTAGATTTTTTACATAACGTCCATGGTGTTGTGAGTTCTTACTAAACTGGATGGTTGGTTCACTGAAGAAAATCCACACAAAATGATTTTTTTAAAAATGAGACATGATATAAAGTTTTGGCTTACTCTTTTGTTTGCCATGTAGGATAGAGCAGTTTTTTTAATCTCATATGCATTCAGAAGCAGAAATTTCAGGTTTTGGAATACATATACCCATAAAAGTGAAGTAGAAAGTTTGAATAGCCATTTGAATACATAAGTGGTTTTTCTTCAGAGGGAAAAAGAAAA
Organism: Eidolon dupreanum; assembly: GCA_028627145.1. Classification (NCBI taxonomy): domain Eukaryota; kingdom Metazoa; phylum Chordata; class Mammalia; order Chiroptera; family Pteropodidae; genus Eidolon; species Eidolon dupreanum. Next base: position 140,503,833 of record CM053507.1, on the reverse strand, counting down.
AAAGGGAAGAGGCTTGATTGTGGTAATATAAATATATAATTTCTTATCTGAAACCTTGGGGATCACATGAGTTTTGGAATTCAGACTATGTCAGCTTTTATAAAAGTAATATGGTTTTATACCTTATATAACAATTCTAGCTGGTTTTGGGGCTTCACCTTGTAATCAAGCACATTAATATTTTTGCAGTTAAATGTATACAAATTCACAGTAAGTGAAAATAAAGATAATAAACTGGCCTTATGCCAGTTCACATCATGGTTTGCCATAAACTTGAGTTCAAATCAGTTCAGATCTTGTCAAATGAATTTAAAAAGGCAAAACAAGTTAAAATTGGATTTTTAGAGCTTTTCAACTTTCAGGCATGCCGATATGGAATTGTGGGCCTATAAATAGCTCAGTGCTTACTGAGGACAGTTTCCAAGTGTAATATGAAGGCAACATAAGCCCTTATCCTACTTGGGCTTCTTTTATCTTCTTCCTTTCTTTCTACCTGTCCCTCCTCCCTCTTTTCTCTTACCCACTTCTGCCTCCTTTCTTCTCCATTTATTCCTCCTTCATTTCCATCTCTTCCTCCTCCTCCTCCTCTTTTCCTCTATTTCCTCTTGCCTTGTCCTCTTCCATCTCTTCCTCCTTTATTTCCATCTCCTTTTCCCTTCTATCACTGTTCCTTCTTCCTCCCTATCTTCTCCTTCCCCTCCATCTTTTTCTCCTCCTCCATCTCCATCTCTTTGTCCTTCTCTTATCAGTTCCTCTCTTCCTTTTTCTCTTCTTTTCCATCTCCATCATATACGGAACCACTACACTCTGCTTACTTTATTAGTTTGTATTCTCTAGTACTTTTTAATATATTCATCTAATTCAGTTTCTGCACCAAACCATATAGCATTGTCTTTTTGAAATATTGGAGTGAGAACAGAGGTATCAAGATAATTATAATTTGTACGTTGTTTCCTGTATTCAATCCTTTTTTGTTTGTTTATTCAGTAAATATGGAAGCACCTACTATATATATCCTAGGAAGTTTTTTTCTGATTTATCTTCTAGTTCATTAATCATCTTTTGAGCTGTGTCTAATCTACTGTTATGCCCACCCACTGGATTGAAATTTCAGTTATTTTATTTTTATTTCTAGAAGTTTTGTTTGATTGTTTAAAAAAATCTATGTCACTTTTTATATATATATAATTTTGTCATCTCTGAAGCTATTTTCAGGCTTGCCTAATAAAGCATCCAAGTATAGCCTGTGTTTAATAATTCTAGGATTCGAAGTGGATCTTTCCTATTGTCTCTTTCTTTCTGCTTGTTCTTTCTCATGGTATTTTGTTTCCTGTCATGCTGAGTGACCATTGGAAAATATCTGTGCAAATAATGTGAGGCCAGAGACTTCCAGGAAAATTTTGCATTTGCTTTGGCTGTTGCTTGGGAGTACTAGAAGTGTGAGCCTGCAGAGTTTAAGGGCTTGAGTGTTTCGACCGCCCAAACATTTGACCTTAATGAAGTACTCCATTTGATTTACTTCTCTACTGGTCTCTTCCGAGAAAAGTTTGAAAAGAATAAAAGACTTAAAGATGGTAAGAACTTACTCATAGTGCATTTTAATCTTGAGAGTACAGTTAACCCTTGAACAACTAACTGTATAACCCTCATGCAGTTGAAAATCTGCATATAACTTTTGACTCCCAATAAACTTAACTGTTACCCTCAGTATTCACAAGGGATTGGTTCCATGACCCCCTGTGGATACCAAAATCTGCAGATGCTCAAGTCCTCTCTACAAAATAATATAGATCAATGCATACAGTAGGTCCTCTGCATCTGCAGACTCCTAGCCACAGAATGAAACAGTGCAGGTATTTATTGAAAAAAAAAATCCACGTATAAGTGAACCAGCGCAGTTCAAATCTGTGTTGTTCAAGGGTGAAGCTGGTATACCAGCTTCTGTTGGGAAGACTGTCCTGTTAGAGTCCGCATCTTATGTTGGTTTTGAATTTTGTTCCTTTTGCCCTGCAAGGCCTTCAGAATAGAAGTTCAAATGTACCGATTTTATCCTTTTATTTCTTAGTATATTTTCAGCATATTTATTTTTTTAAGAAGGTTTTTTTTAATGTATATTTTATCCAGTGGTTCTAGTTTGTTTGTCTTTGGAGTTTTGTTTCAAATAACCTACTAATGCTTTTACCGGAGACCAAAAGTCTCCCTAAGACTATGAAGTCTGCTATTCTGAGCATTGTTCCACATGTTGGAGGTATGGCAGTGGTCAAATAGACAAGTTCTTATCCTAATAGATAATAGATTTCAGTGGGAGGAGAGAGATAATAAATAATAAAATAAGTAAAATAATCGAGTTACCCTTTTAGTATCCAAAGAAGAATTCTTTGAGAAAGTAATAGATGAATAAAGATCTGAAGCAGGTGAGTAAACAATGTGTCTATGAAGAGGAAGGGCATTCTAAACAAAGGGAAAAAGTGTAGAGGCCCTCATATGAGCCACAGCAAGGAAACTGTGAGGCTGGATTGGAGAGAAAGATGAATAGATAGTAAGGATCTTGTAGATCTTGGAGTCTTGGTAAGCCTTTTAGGAGGATTTTGAGCAACAGTATAATGGAACTTTGTTCAACTCAGACATTATGTTGAGAATAAATTCTAGGAGTGCAAAGGTGGGAAGCGGGAAGAAGAGTTAGCTATGACAGTTATCCATAATCGTTCTAGTGTTGTAGCACAAACAAAACAAAGTTCCTGCCCACTTCCAGTCCAGCTTCTAGTTCACTCATAAAAGTGTTTCAGGAAGTGATGGGTGCAGTAAGAAATATAACTGATTTGTTCTGATATTTTGTGGTTATTAAGAAAATATTTTTAAGCCTAGAATACTTATAATATCTAAATAAATTATAAAATATTTTAAATTTAGGGGCTTGTGATGATGTAGTTTTATGAATTCTTTAACTATGGTTAAAAAAGATATAACCGTATTGGAAGTGGGTAAAAATTTATTTTCTTCTGTATTTGTAGATGTTTGTTTTCCTTTTTACTTCTTCATCCTTTGCTTTATATATTTGAACCTATGTTACTGGTGCACAGAAATTTAGGGTTCTTACTTCTTTTCCTGTTGCATTGACCCCTTTATCATTATTAAGAGTCTCTATCTCTGGTAATGCTTCTTCAGCTGGCTTTGAAGTTAATATAGCTGTACCCACTTTCATTTGATTGGTGTTTGCTGTGGTCTTTCACTATTATTTTATTTTAATATGGCCTTATCTGAAAAGTATATTTCATTTAAGCAACCTGATTTTAAAATTCTGTCTTGTTCTTTTACTTGGAATATTTAGTCCATTTACATTTAAGGAGTTACTGATATACTTGGTTTTCTTTTTGCCACTTTATCTTTTATTTCTATTTTATCACTTTCTTTTTGCCTCCTTTCCTACTTTTAGATTAATCGATTATTTATTTTTCTTCTATTAGTTTATACATTTACCTGTATTTTAGTGGTTACTCTGGAGCAGGAATTGGCAGCTGTTACTTGCAGGCCAAATCCCGTCACAGTCCTGTTTTGCACATAAAATGTTATTGAAGCACAGCCACATCCATTTGTTTACATACAGTGTATCACAGCTTTGGCACTACAGTGGCATAATTGAGTAGTACATATATGTATTGTTTGTAAAGCCTAAAATAAAATATTTACTATATGGCCCTCTATAGACAAAGTTTTCCAACTCCTTCCATAAGACAGTGGTTCTTAAACTTGATTATGCATCAGAATCACTGGGGTGGCTTGTCAGTACACAAATTGGTGGGCCCCCATCTCCAGAGTTTCTGAGTCAGTAGATTTGAGTTGGGGCCCGAGAAATTGCATTTCTAACAGATTGCCAGATGATGTTCAGCTACGAGTCTGGGACCACATTTTGAGTACCAGTGCTGTAGAGGTCACAATATGCATCTTTGACCTATTACAATCTAAAATAAGTTACTGTACCTAAGGAAGTTTATGACTTCCACAATAATAGTAAAAGTCTTATTAGAACCCTTTAACTTCGTTTGCTTACCTCTTAGGAGTACTATTTTATAATAATCTCAAGCTGGCAACACCTCAAGTGGCCATCACAGTGTAATGGATATGAATAAATAGTGATACATTCATTCATATACTAGAAAACTATAAGCAGTGAAGACGAATCTTCCAAACATTAATTATATTAAGTGAAAGGAAGCGAGGTACGAGAGTACATATTGTATGATTCCTTTCATACAAAGTTCAGAAATGGGCAAAACTAACTTCTGTTGTTAGAAGCCAGGACTACCTTGCTTGGGCAGGAAATAGTGACTTTCAGGGGTTCAGTGAGGGTGTTCACATGAGGCCAATAATGATCTGGAGACTGCTTAAACTGGGATGTCCATTTTGTGAAAATTTATTGAGCTGCGTACTTATGATTTGTAACCTTTTCTCATCTTATTTTGATGAAAGGTTAAAAATTAATTTCCTAGTTTGAGAATGTTAAGAGTTAAATTTTTTTTATTGGTAGAGGCATTTACTCTTTTCAATTTTCGTGTGTTTGTAGGAACAGAACACTGTTTCCATGGGAACTTCTGGCTACTCAGTGTTTTAGTACCTATCTTTCTGTAGATTTGTGTGTCTGCCGTATCCCTTAGATACATTTTTTACATATGGTGGCAAAAAAAGTTTTTTTGGAATTCTATTAGTGTTTTTAACAGCAGTCTGTATAAAGCATATAGGCTTTAATTGATCCAAACTGACTCCCTAATAGTTTTATACTAATAAAAATACATGTATATTTATTTATTTACCTAGAAGGTACTTTTTTCCTACAAGTGGTGTTATTTAAGAAAAACACTTGCTGAAATGGAATGTGGCTTTCTATTAGGGTATCTATTTGATCCTCTTATTTCCAATAAAAGTCTTTCAACACTTGTTTGCTGTATTTCCTTTAAATACATATTTAATAGTAGGACTGGAAGTATCTCTTTGTAGGGATGATTTTTATTCCTAGTTTATTTGGATATTTGCATAGGTAAGTAGAGCAGATTGAAAGGAGAAGATTCTGGCGTATTGATCTGAAGCCTGTGGTAAAGCTGCTTCTCTGCCTCGCCCATCTTGTTTGTCGTGGTTGGTTTTTGCAGGGTCCTAGAGAAAACCATCTTCTCAGACGAGTAAAATGCACACATCTTGTGATTTTAGTGGGGAGGAGGTAGATGTGGGGTTTCATTTTATGCAAGGAGATGATGCTAGTGTGGTCATTCACAAATATTCTAAAAGGAGCTTTGTGGAATATTTTAGAATCATTTATGAGAACAAATTGTTCAGTTTGGTTTCTATGGCCTAAATAAACAGATTACAGAGTTAATTATGCACAGTAATGAGCGCTATGATAGTCCATGTTTTACTGATGCAATAATAAGCAGCCCAGCAGAATATTGCATAAAACCTTATCTGTTTGTATAAATTTTCATATGAATTAAATAGAAAAATACAAATTTAGGCTTATAAACCTTTAGTTTTGAATACCTTTGAAATTTTGATACAAAATAAGGACTGCAGCTGCAGAGAATTTTTTAAATACATAGAAAATTTTTACCTTTCATCTGGCAGTAGCTGCCATAAGATGATGTCACCTTGTAGCTGATTGGCTGTTACAGTACCTAGGGCAGGGAAGAGAAAGAAAAATGCCGGCACAAACCTCAGTGGTGGTTCTCTGGTTGTTTCTATCTATTTTTGATAGAATCTTTGATTAGTATCAGATCTACTGTGTTTGGCCATGTGAACCTTTGGGAGCATCCTAGGGTGAGGAAAATTAAGAGCTTTCAGAGGAATGAGGCGACTGATTTGCAAACGGATCTGTGATTGTAAGTTGCAGAATCTGGGTATAAGGAATAAGGCAGGGTGTGCTGGAAGATGCACTATGGGAGGAGCTGGCAGAAAATGCTCATATTAGTAGCAAAAAATAAAAAATGCTTTTTCTTTATTTAGAGAAAATTATTTGGTTTTACATTTTGGCTTTATATATTGGCAAGAAATATAATAATATTGCAACCTGATTTTAAATAACACTGGGTTTTTTTTATATAGTGTTAGCCAATACATAAATGCTTCTTCAAAGGAGTATATTTTCTATTATATATCTTATAAAGTTATGATTTTATATATAGCTTTATTTGATTTTTGAGCCCTACAGAAAATGGAACAAAGCTTAGTTCTCCTAAAGTACATTTTTCTAATGCTTTGTACAGATAAAAGCTTTGATGATGAAGAATCAGTGGATGGAAATAGGCCATCATCAGCTTCTTCGGCCTTCAAGGTTCCTGCACCTAAAACATCTGGAAATCCTGTCAACAGTGCAAGGAAGCCTGGTTCAGCAGGTGGCCCTAAGGTTGCAGGTAATGTAAATCCATTTCAAATCTGATGTAAATCCATATCAAATCATGCTTTGATATGGCCACACATACCTAGAACTTTGGAGGAATATGTTTATTCATGACTGCAGCATGATTGCAGATCTGGAGAGTCTGTTGCAACATACAGAAGAATGTGCTTCCTTTTCAGAAATGTTTAAAATATTATATATTGTTATTTCCTGTCAGAACATATGTGAATTAGTGTTTCCTTGAGCATATTTATTTTCAGATGCTGTTTTTAAAGGGAGATATTTAAGGGAGTCTTTTGGGTTTGTGTTTTTTGTTTTAAAAGGAGAAAGCAGTTTTTCAGAATTTGTCTATTTTCAATGCTGTAGTTGTTAAAGAAATATTGATTTATGTGATGTTTTTTACACATTCATCTCAGTAGTGAGTCTTAAAAACTCCAACATTGGAAAAATGGTTGAAGGTACTGGGTGTATTGAATCATTTGCCACAATAGGAAATGGGTGGTGGTCAAGTAAAATTGCCTTAAAAATGGTTTCTAGATTAGATAATAATAAATAGAAAAAGAAAGGTTTTATGCAGTTATGCTGGATATAGTACATTCTTTAATCCTATTAGAACTGTTTCTAGAATATTATCTTAAAATTTTTTAATGGGTTATTTTTTCATATACTAATTAGAAAGCCACGAGTACTTTTCAGGTGCTAGTTTCTGCCATGTCTTTCTGATAGAATGACTCCTATATGAGTAAGGGTAAATATTTAATGCTAAGGGACATTAGTTTTTTTTTCTTTCTTTCCTTTTTTTTTTTTTTTTGTTAATTTGTGTTAATTTGTTAATTTGGGAAAGAGATTTTTTCTTATTTATTATGACTGGTGGGGAAATCAGTCTCTAGGATTTTTGCTTTTTTTCTTTTTGTCTGTCATCTGTTAAAAACAAAAAGGAATGGCAAATAAACATATTTTAACCAGGTTCTGTAAGTTGTGTTCTCTTGATCTTTCTATATAACCAAACATTATTTTCTAAGTCATATCATATTCTAAATATAGGAAAGCAATCAGTAATATTTCATTTTAACTATTTTTAACTGATGTGTCATATAACTAACAAGAAAGATGGTATGGTATATGTATACACACGCTAGTATATGTTATTTATAAATATATACATATATTGTATATTTACATATATATAAATAAGTAAAATACTTTGAAATAGAAATGTCTCACTGATTTCTCTGGATATTTTGAGTAATTTACAATTTCATATTTTAATTTTAATTGTTTTCTTTTTGTTTTGTAATTATAGGAGTATATTGCCATCAAATGCTAATTATACTCTGTTATATTATACATTCTTACCTGTGGTAAATGTATATGACAGTCTGTAGTTTCTTTTGTAACATGGCTACTTTTAGTTATCACAAGGGGATTTTTTTGGAGCTAATTTTGAGTTATAGATTTCTAGTCTATGATATAATTCATAAAACTGTTTTATTGGCTTGAAATGGATTAATATTTGAAATGCATGGTGATAATATTTTTATGACTCTGAACCAGTGGTTTATAATTAGCTCTGTTTTTCATGTTTTACTTTCTTTTTTAGACAAAAATTCAGATTGTAGTTTTACCTACCAAAGGTCACTTAATTCTGATGTTAATCAAATTGATAAAATCAGATATTCTTTTTAACGACACTGAGACTTTAAATGCCACACCCCCACCCCGCCCTTTTCTGGTTTGTAATCCTACCAGATATGAAAATGTTGGGTAGCTTTCATGATTGTAGTCATTAATCACAGATTATATCATCTAGGCAATGGCCCTTTTGGTAAAAATAAGGGAGAGACCTTCATTCCTTCATTCCTTCTGCTTCTTTTGGCATTTGCAGATTTATTCTGTAGTTGTTTTGTTTGTTTTATTTGCCATTGCTCATTTAGGTTCACTACCCGTTTTCTATCTAAGAAAAGAGCTACTATACAGAGGATATTGATATTCCTTCAGAAATTAATGCCACTCTTGGCTGTCAGTCCTTCTTTGGAAATTTAATTTTAGATTTTCTGTTTTTGGCAGAGGCTTACTGATTTTTCAGTTAGTTGTAGAAAGTTTTCTTAGAGTTGTCGAATTCTTTAGCTAGACGATATTGGGAGTCATATAATTTAATTTAATATTAAAGTATAGCAATCCCTTTCAAAATATTCCCAGTAGATTATTCAGCATCTGATTAAAGTTAATATGTGCTCATGGATTAAAATTTGGAACAGAAAGTACCTGCATTACCACTACATGTAGAAATCACCAACTGATACATTATGATGTACTTTATTCCAATTACTTTTATAATTACTTTTCCAATTACTTTTACATGCAAATATTTTTGTAAGAGGACAGAATTGGCACTATTTATTATGTAGTTTTATATACATTTTTTCTTCTATCTTACCCTGAACTATTTGTGACTAAATAATATCTATGTTGCCTTCAGTATTTTCTGCTGTTATAAATTGGGTCATTATTCCTTTATGTATATCTTTCAGCACATTTCCATCATTTCCTTGGAATAAATTTTCTAAAGTTTACTGAATTAAAAGGTGCAGGGATTTCTCATGTTCTTTCAGTTATAGTGTCCTCCAGAAAGGTTATAAGTACGTTTCAGTTCTGGATAAATTAATTTTTTTATGATACATTAAAATCTGCTTCCTTGTAACTTAAGCAAGGAGGATGAATTATTTATTATGATACTTTCAAATACTTGAAGGTTGCCTTCTCTCTCTTTATAACTAACTATTCTGTTTTCTAGAAGACTATATACATTTTCTTTCTCATAAATTTATATGGAATATAATGATGATTCAGTCCAGGCATTTCATTTGCTACTCCTAGGTATATAATAAACACATAGGTATGATTGGTTGCCTTCTCTCTCTTTATAACTAACTATTCTGTTTTCTAGAAGACTATATACATTTTCTTTCTCATAAATTTATATGGAATATAATGGTGATTCAGTCCAGGCATTTCATTTGCTACTCCTAGGTATATAATAAACACATAGGTATGATTGGTTCCTAATTAAAGGAGTATGGAAGGTGAAGTTATATAATAGTGGTATAAGCCAATCATAGTTCACTGAGTTTAACAAATTTCTTTCAGATAAGATTATCAAAATAATAAAGTGAGCTGCTCTGGAATTCTGACTGAAATTTTTGAAATATTAGCGTTTAATTTACTTCTCCCAGAGATATATGTCAAGACTAAAAATGTAGCTATATTTAGCAAAGTATCCTATCCAATTGATTAAAACTAACAGGACTTGTGTTTAATCTTTAGTGTGTGTTAGTTTTGCTTTGTTCTTTGGCTTAGTGTTTCAGATTGTTCTCATATTATAAATGTGTGGCCTTTAAGCCAAGGAAAATCAAAAAGAGAGTTATGGGTTACTTCATATCAATATATCATTATTATAAAAACTCTTGTGAATGTCAAAAGTATTACTTTTATACTTTGCTAGTTAAAATAAATTGAATTCCCTATAGTCAACTTTCTGAATAACATTTGTAATTTCATTATAGGAATTTAAGTAAACACATTTTCTTTTAGCTTAATGACTTGGAATAATTGCTGAAGGTACTTGATTGTTTAAAATACTCATTTCTCTATAGTATTTTAGGTAATTTTTTAAAAAAATTATTGAGTGTTCTTACATATATTTTTCAATTTTTCATTTTATATGTGTGTGTGTGTGTATATATATATATATTTTTTTTTTCAAAATCCCTGAGTTAGATACTTTTTTATCCTAATTTTATTGATGAGCAAACTAAAGTTTGGAAAAGTTAAATAACTTGCACAAGGCCATGCATGTAATAAATAGGCAAAGCATAAAAATCACTTTGCTATACTGCCACCCACACTAATCTCACTGATAATAAGGTAAATAAGGATTCTCCTAGATTCAGTAGCTCTGAGATTTATAATCTACAGCTTCCATAAATAGTCATTTTAAAGCTCAGCTGGTATGATTCTCAGAAAAATAGAATATTTGGAAATAAGCATGTAGTTTTTCATTGTAAATAGAAATGCTTTTTAATATTTTTTTGTTGAAATTGCCTTTTTAAAGTTTATTTTCGGAGTTATAGTATCCTTATTTCTGTACCAATTATTTTGGCAGCTGTTCCTTTTAAAAAATAAAGATTGAATTAGAAGATGATATAATCATTGTTTATTACTAATACTAGATTTTGAAGTTAGTGATTTGTCATTGAGGCTTGTATGTAATCATTGAGACACATCATTGGCCACATTATCAATTCTCAAAGTTCTGTTGTTCTCTCTCATTCATTCAAGTGGACTCAGTATTCTCTTATTTCCACTTATTATCAAAGACAACATTGAAATGTTTTTAACGTTGAATTTTTATATTCAGGTAATTACCACCTTTTTTAAATTCAGTAGTGCTGAGTCATCTTTAGAATATTTTATATTTTACTTATTTATGTCTGACCTGGAATTTTAAGAATGTCTAAAATATCTATTTTCCACAAATTATGCTAATCATTCCCGTTTTTTCCTGTCACGCAAACACCGAAGTTGTTTTTTCTTTTAAACAAATAAAGATCATGAGAATCAGTATACGTTTAATAAAATAAATCTTAGAGAATTTGTTGTTTAATGTTGAGATCCAATTTTTTAACTGGTAAACCTCAGTTTCCTATTTTTGAACTTTATATATAACCAAATAAGTTTTCTGTTTGTGTATTTTGTTTTCTTCTTTTCTTCCCCTACTGACAGCAAAAGATACTAAACCCAGAAGATTTATCAGTCATGATCTGATCCCGATTCAGATGAAGAGACCAAGCCTCTGCTAGTTAAATGATATATCCAGGATCAGATAGTTAGCAGAGATGAAACAAGAACCCAGTGCTTGGCCCACTCACTGTCAAAGGCTTCTTGAATCATCTCTGGGTCATCCACTAATATTGCATGTGATACTTATCTCTTATTTTTATTCCATATAGCAAAACAATATGACTTACATTTGGAATTTAAGGAATGGCCACTCACCATTCAGTCTTAAATTATTGTGAATCCCATATCATTGACTATCATCATAAGATGCCCTAGTGCTATCTATATTAACTGTGGTTTTAAGGTAAAATATGATTCGAGTAAGCAACAGATGTTATTAATATAAATTAATAAGTTAATTGCCTACTATGTATAAAAATTTATGTTTTGCTGTATTTTCTTTGACCTACATTTTGTTTTACCTCTTGTGCAAAACTTGGAAGTGATAAAGAAATTTCATTGTGCAAGGTTTATTTTTTGAAGCATTCAGAATGTTTAAGAGAGAGAAGAAAATAGCCAGACTATTTTGACTGAAATTAATAGGCAAACTGAAGACCCACTATCTCTGCAGATAAGTTATTGTCTTTATCTACAGCTGTATAGATCCTACTATGTGCAAGGCTTCATATTAGGCATAAAGGAGACCATATGCAAAGTTCAAAGTTTTAAATTTGAAGATAATTACAATAACTTCCAGTGCTCATTATCCATTAATATTGTTAGCATTTTGGTCTTTCCATATTTCATTTGCCTATACTTTTTAACTGAGATTTAGGTATTAAAAAATTATATAGTCTCAGGCAAGTAGGCAAATTAATTCAAAGTTTGCCGCCGAAAAGAGTTAAGTATCATTAATATAGATTGTACATGTGAGGAATTTTCCATTATTAGACTCATTATACTTGGCCCATGTAAAGTTTGTAATAATTGTAATTCCAGGCTTATATTTATCACATACATTATAATGTATTCAAATCGGTAAGAAGCATTATATGATGGACATGTTGTGAATTTAAACTAATTTTTTATTAACTTGTCACTTTTGTTTTTTAGAGTTAATTTGTGTGTTTCTTACTAATGAAAAAAATTAAAATGCAAAATTCGATTTTTTAAAATATAAAAGGCATGCTCACCATTAACAAGTCAAACAATAGATGTTTGAAAAAATCTTTAATAATATCTTGTCTTTTTAACACTGTTGCCTTGAGGTGGCCAGTTTTAAATTTAATAATGTATCTTTCCACATCTTACTGTGTTCATTTATGCAAATATTCAGATTAGATTTTATTTTTGTCCACATTAAACATACTAGTAAACACTTGCATCTTGCTTTTTATTTTATTCTTTTTTTACAAAACATCCTTTTATCCTTTAATATCAAGAATGAAAACTGTAGCATTCTTTTAGTAGATATACAGTATTCCACATTTTCGGTATACCATAACTTAATAAACTATTTCCCTTTCAATATCATCGAGGTTGTTTGCAACTTTTTCTTACAAAGAATGCAGAGCTCCATGTACTTATATATTTGGACATTCGGGCGCTTCTAAGCTGTAGATTAGATTCTTCTAAATAAGATTTCTTGATCAAAAGTTCTCTGTGTTTTTTATTTCAATAAAGACATTACCTTTTCCAGCATTAAATATAACAGCCTCATTAATTTTTGGCATTTCGATTGGTGAAAAATAGTGCATCTTTTAATTTGCATTTTTCTATTTTTCTATACAGCTCTCCATCTGACCATGGGTTAACAAATACTTACTGAAAGCTTTTAATGTGCTACTACTTTTGTAATCTCTGGGAAATGACAGTGAACTAAAACAAAGACCCTGCCCTCTTGACGTTTATATTCTAGTGAGATTTAGAATATTTAAATCTATTCATAGTAATTAGCATATCCTCCTCTGTGAATCACGTTATTTGCCCATTTTTTTTAATTGAGCTGTTTTGTCTTCTCATTATTCGTTATAATTTTTAAAATATTAGGCCTTTTACTCTTTTAATAATAGTTAAAAAATTTCCTCGGTCTCTTCTTTGTCTATGACATTTTTATATCAAAATTTAAAATTTTTAATTGCGGTAGATCAAATATGTCATTTTCTTTTTGACTTCTAAATTTCCTCTCTTGAAAGAAGTACTGTTGTCCAGTCCCAAGTTTATACAAATAGTCTAATTTATTCTAAAACATTAATTATTTTACATTTTGTTCAAATTATCTGGAATTTATTTTTGTATAAGATGACAATATTTTCATTTTAATTTATTTTCTTATGCATGGCCAATTAATGTTTATACTATTAAATAAAATTTTTTTTCATTGAATTGAGATATTGTTTTATGTATTTTGATTAGTTTCTGTGGTTTCTTTTTTTCCCGATTTATTTATCTGTACCTGCTCTAGCTTTATACTGTTTTCCCAAACTTTTAATCATGAAAAATTTGGGGCAGAGTTGATGTAAAATGAACACTATTAACCTAGATTTAGTAACTAACATTTTGCCATATTTGTTTTAACTCTCTTCTATAGATACATTCTCATACATATTCTTTTTTTTAAAACTCAACAATTGCAAAGTAAATTGTAGACATTATTATATTTTAGCTATAAATATTTAATATACACCTCCCAAGACTTAAAGGCATGTTCCATTATAACCACAGTGCCATTATCATATGCAAGAAAATTCCATAATATTATGTATAAAACAGTTTCCTGACCAATTTTTATGCCCAAGAAAGATATTGGTATTTTTTGAAGTCTAGACCGGTTGTCTTTCATATTGTTCCATTTTCTGGATTTGTCTGATTTCTCTGTGATGTTATTTAACTTGTTCCTTTAGCCCTTTTATTTTCTGTGAATTTTTTTTTAATTACTTGCCTCTTTTTAAGCACTTTTCTTCTATATTCTAATTTCCTCAAGTGACCTAAGCATATTTATTTATTACAAGTGATTTTATGGGACTAGGAAGAAAAATGTGCTCAGTTTCTTAGTAATGCCCTATTCTGTTGGTTTAGTGAAATGTAGCTTCTTTGCTAACTTATCCATGGGGGACTTTCTGTCTACTTCTGATTCTGTGATACGTCTCATTTCAATAGAGCCTTTATCTTCATTCTTCATTTTCTTTATCCACCAAGTTTCAAAAGGACACCTCCTTCTCCTAAGTGCTACTTACCTGTGATACAGGGAGAACCTTAGTTGATGTCTGTGTTCCACCACTACGGGGATCCTTTTATTTCTCAGAATTCCCTCAGATTTTTCTCTCTTGTGAGGACTCTGTAGTTAACATTGCTGGTCTTCGATGTTTATATTTTCCCAATATAATTTATAATTCAATTTGTAAATTAAAGTTTAAAGTATTATTTGTCTTAGTTGTATTATAAGTATGTGCTGTGTGTAATTCTATTTACTCTTTTATGGTCTCTGTGTCTTTGGGAGTATTTAGTTGAACATTTGACTTGAATTCAGATGAGTACCATTTTCCCATAGGGATCAGAATGTCTACCAAAAGTTTTAATATTTGGTAATAAAATGCCTTTAAAAAATTACTTCAGCATTTTGTTGAATTTTAGGACATTATTATTGAGTAGTTTCTTCTTTCCCCATTGATATAAGTTCTTTGTCACATATCAAAGTTTCATATATTCGTGGGTCTATTTTTGAACTTTGTATTTTGTTCATTTGATTAATTGGTCTGTCCCTGCACCAAACCTCATTGTCATAATTAGCTTTGTAAATCTCAATATCTGGTAGAGCAAGTACTCCCTCCCTTTACTTCTGCAGTAATAGCTCAACAGTTTTCAGCTCATTGCTCTTCTAGATTTTAGAATCAACTCGACAAGTGCCACAAGAAACCCTCTTGGAGGCTGATTGGATTTATTGCATTACTTTAGGAAGACTGGATATCTTTATGATACTGAATCTTCCTGTTCATGAACACAGAATAGTTCTCTATTTATTTTAGTATTCTTCTTTAATGTCTCATTAAAGATTTATTATTTTTCTCCCCAAGGTTTTTTAGCTTTTTTTGTTTTGTTTTTGTTTGATTGGTTTGGTTTATTCCTAAATACCTTAAAATATTTGTTACTATTGAACACAGTATTTTTTTAGTTATAAAACCATTGAAAGAAATTTTAAAAGGTATAATTAAATGGGCATATACATTTCTAGGTAGGAAGACAATATTACAGAGCTCTCAGTTCTCGCCAAATTTATTTATAGATTCAACGTATTATCTTTTTATTGAGATATAATTGACATACAGCATTACAGTAAGTTGTACAACATGATGATTCAATATTTGTATATATTGTGAAATGATCACCACAGTAAATCTAGTTAATATTTATCACCAAACATAGTTACAGAATTTTTTTGTTGTGACGTTAGTGAGAGCGTACAGTGTTCCTTTTTACTCTGACTTATTTCACTTAGCATAATGTCCTTAAAGTCCATCAACATAGTATTTGTTAAAGTTAAAGTTTCTAACTTTGTAGCTGATGCATAGAAATGAAATTGATTTTTGAATTTTGATTATATAGCTAGTAATCTTGCTAAAGTTTAATTTTTAAATGGTTTTATTGTATATTATTTTGAGTTTTTTGTCTATACCAGTGTTTGTTAAAGTACAGCCAGCAGGCCAAATTTGGCTCTGCTATCTGGTTTTATAAATACAGGTTTGTCGGGATGTAGCCATACCCATTCATTTATGAAAAGTTGAGTAGTTGCAACCGAGACAGTAAGGCCCATGAAGCCTAAAATATTTGTTATCTAGCCCTTGACAGAAAAATTTTGCCAACCACTGATTTATTCAATCATACCATCTTTAAATAATGGTAGTCTTGTTTTTTTCCTTTTCAATACATTTAACTTTTTCAACTTGTATTCTTCAAAATTAGTTTGGCTAGGTACACAATTTTAGATTGATAACATTTTTCTTCTTTAACAACTTGAAAGATATTAATATACCCTCTCTGGTTCCCACTGTTGCTTTTGAGAATTTTCTTGTTTCTTTCTAGGTGGTTTCTTTTTTCTCCGATGATTTTGGTGTTATGCAGTTACACCCCATAGTTTTGGGTGCCGATTTCTTTTTATTTATCCTGCTTGGGTTATTTTGTGCATTTCAAGACTATGTAGATTCCTAGTTTTCATGAATCTAGAAAGTTCACAACCACTCTCTTTTTAAATATTGCCTTCCAGTCTCTCTATTCTATCCTTCAGGTACTCCAATTAGTTATATATTACTTTTTCATACTATCCTCCTTATCTCTTTATATTTTTCCATTTCCCTATTTTATTTTATTTATTTATTTTTTTTTTGCCACATTTTGGGTGACTTATTCAGGTGTATCTTTCAGTTCTCTATTCTTTCTACTGTTTAACTTTTCAGTCAGGTTCTTTTCTTTATATTTCAACAGTTATATTTTTCAAGTCATTCCATTTTTTTTCTCAAATTTATCTGTTCACTTCTCATACCTTTTATTGATTAATATCTTTATGATTCTGTCCACATTATTTCTTTAAATGTTATATACACATTCATTCTGTAGTCTAATTAGACATTTCTAACTTATATAGTCCTAAAATCTATACATTGTTCCTTGTGATTCTTGGCTCATAACCGTATACCTTCTTGTATATTTGAACTTGAGTGTGAGCTCCTTGCCTGAACTTAATTGGTGGGGGTCCTTTGGGCCCAATTGAGGATTCTATAAGTTTTCCTCAGAATATTTATTCCTTCTCAAAACTGGTAAATCACCAATCAGGAACCCCTTCAGCCTCTTCTAGGTCTTGTCTCAATTAGAGAATTCTAGGTTACTCTAACCCCACCTGTTGGATTGGGACTCTATTTTTGGATGGAAAGAGCTGCAAAGTCACATTATTCAAGGAGCATTTAAGAATGAGAAGAATTGTTAACAGCTATTCTTGCAAACAGTCTACAATAGTTTGCCCTCTGACCCCAATTATTCTGTGCCTTTCACATACAAATTGCACTCATGGACATTTCCCAGAAGTCTCATCTTAATAATAGTATCAGGCTCAATGTCCATGATTTTGTGATCTGTATCAGGTCTAGATGCATGTGATTGTTCTCTGGTGTGGCTCCTCTCCATCCAGAGGCCTGTAAACTAAAAAGATTTTTTACTTCCACCCTACACACTCAACATACAGTGGTGTACCAGGTCAAGATAACCATAATAGACTTTCATTCAAAAAGAGGAGGAATAGGAAGTTCACAGTAGTCACTGGTTTATAATAATTTTGAAATCAAACAGAAATGTGTTGTTAGGTTCTCTTACAAGGCTTTCCTCTGTGCTTGGTTCTACTTCCTAAAATCTTTCTGTCTTTTACATAAAACTATCCTTCGTTTTCAACTGAGTATCTTTTTCGACGTACTTCCCTTAGAAAGAGATGGATCCAGGAGGCTCTTATTTTAAACTGTCTTTTGTTAGTGTAACTCTTTAAAAATTATGGATTTTGTATGAATTTCTTAAGGGTTCACACCATATTTACCTCCATGTTGTTTCTTCATTATTCCTTTCTCTTTGTTGCTAATCTCTTCACTGTAGCATAAAATGAGCCTGCCCTTTTCCATGGCTGAGACTTTATGTTCCTTACTCCTATATCTGAAACGTACTACTTTATCCTTTATATCTAGCACTTCACCTTATTAAAAGACTAATGAAGTAGTTAAAGACTAAGTAGAATGGAGTTTTCTTTTTATACTTAAACCTCTTAAGTAATATTTATGAATTTCTGAAAGTGCCTACTTTAGCCAGTCTAGAAGCATGGTATCTCCTGAATGTCAGTATCCTCTTCTCACCCTTTAACCCCAGATGCAAGTGATTACCAGTTAATGGTTAAGTTCTAAAGCAGGGATCAGCAAATAGTAGTCCATAAGCCAAATCCAGTAAACTATCTGTTCTCATTTCACCCATGCAAGCTAGCAGTGTTCTTTTACATTTTTAAATGATTAAAAATGTTGAAAAGAATAATACTGACATGAAAACTATGTGAATAGAAATTCAGATTACAGTGTCCATAAATAGAGCTTTATTGGAATATAGCCTTGCTCATTCATTTACATATTGTCTGTGGCTGCTTTCAAGCTGCAATGGCAGAGTTGAGTAATTTCAACAGAAATGATATGACCCAAGAAGTCTAAAATATTTACTATCTGGCCCTTTACAGAAAAAATTACTGACTTCTGAGTTAGAGTAGTTAGACAAATGAGCAAAGCTCTTCTGTTTTAGCCCATTCATATCTTCTAGTGTGATTGTTAACCCTGTTATATTTGTAAGAGCTTTAGTCAAGTTGTAAGCCTTACTCCTTCAGCCCAGCCTCTATTTGTGTTGCCGCTCTCAAACTTATTTTATCTAAATACGTCTCCTGTTGGTATGCACACTTGTGCAATAGCATTTGATATTATTTGATATTAGGGCCCATTACTTCTTTTGTCTTTCTTATGGTATCCATTCTCCTTGCTAGTGCTAAAAGTATTTTATAGTATTCTTTAGGTGAATTTTAAAGCTGTATCAAAATAGAATGATGATTGTGATATGACACAGTTCATTCAACAGATTATTCTCTTATGCAGGGATCCTTTTTCTACTTTGTCGGCCAAACAAAACCATGGTGAGGGGAAACATTAGGCAAATTAGGTTTGTAGAAAGGTTTGTTAGTAATACATATAAGAGATGAGCATGGCTAGAATAGGGAACTCAGCATGTCCTCTGTCTTTACACTATTCACATACACAGTACACTCCCATTGGCAGCGGCTCTGCTTATTCAAAGTGATTCTCAAAGGTAAGAGTGAGGTAGATTGGGGTCAACTATTCAAACCTTGCAAGTTCTTGCCAAATTGGTAATACTCCTGTCCAGGTTTGAAGCCATAATTTTCACATCTGAGACAGTCAGTCATAAGGCTGAATTTAGTAATATTTGTAGTCTTTTATCTCTGTACCTTCTGTTAGGACTTTTAAAAGCCATTTAACTTATACTCCCTCTCTCCTCCCCACTAGCTTATTTGGTCCTACTTATAAGACAGAACTTACTGGGTATTAAAGGTGGTATTATTAGTGTGAATTGTGACTTTCAAAATAGACTTTTTTAATGTATGTCCTTAGTTAATGGCACATTTTTTCTGGCTTTATTGGATTTATTCAGATACTCTGCATTCCTTTGAAGGTTTTTGATGTTGTACTGTGGCTGGTGGGTTAACATTGTTCGAGTTAACATTCTGTCTACATACGATACCTTTTATAAACTGCATGTACACTGTAGTGTCCTTCATACTGATCTCTCCTTCACTTCTCCATTCCTTCATAAACCAGTCTTCCCCTCTGTGCTTCAGCATGCTAGGTTGTGAGGTGGCTCTGCTTTGTTTGGCACATCTGGATGTGTTTCCTCTACCAGTCGAAGTATGTACTTTCCAGGACTCAGTTGCTTGTTCTCGAACATGCCTAATGGTCGCTCTTGTTATTATAACAAAGTAATTTGCAAGAAGTGATATATGAGTGAAGAATATATGTTAATGAATGTGGAAAGTTGTTTTTACTAAAATTGTTTAGGAACTACTTAGTAAGGGCAAGTCCCTAAAGAAATTTCTGTTCAGTGGCCTCTGTAAGACAATTAATTGTGAAAGATTGGGAAGCAATTGTAAAAATCTAGGCTTCTGTACTCTTATTAGGGAACTCACTGTCAAAAACAATAAACCCCATATTAAGAGGTTTGTAAATGAATACAGTATAAGATGTTATAAGATGTTAATATAAGTAAGTATCATGGGGTTTTTTTTGTTGTTTATTTTCAGTTAATCAGTTACTAGGAATGATCACAGGGATGGGGTTGAGAATTTTATTGTTTTATTGGATTTTTTCAACATCTAGGGAATATCTAATTTATTTACTCTTATAATTGAATTTTTTATACCATGCATTCATTTCTCTTTTGGTTTATTAAATTGTCATTGCTTTTAATTTGCAGTATCATGTTGCCTTTCAGCCTTGTTAAGTTTTTCTGTGCTCCATCCCCTATTGCTGTTAAAACTCACAAAGATCTTCAAGGTTGTTTTTTTTTTTTTTCCTTTCTTTTTAGGATGAGCTTCTTACATACCTTTGGGAATCCCAAGTATTTTTTTTATTAGATTGATGTCAACTTTTAAAACCCAGTTTTGAAGTATTAATACTCCCTTTGATAGATGATAAACTTAATTGGGGAGATATTTTTATTCTAATTTTTTAATTGGAGAGATTTTTAAGTTAATTGTCCCTTGGGGTTTACATCTTGTGTATTTGAAATCCATTTCATGTTTTGAATTCTTACCATGAAGAAATAAATACATAGAGTTAGAAACTAAGTACCAGCTGTATTAGCCAGGGTTCATTCAGGAGACAGAAACCCCAGCAGTTATTTTTACAGTGAATTTAATATAAAGAACTCTTAAATGGGTATTGATGAATAAAGAGTATAAAAAGAGAATACAAAGTATCATGGAGGTAGCAATTACAGTACACAGCTCCTACCCCTAGAGCTGGAGGAACAAAATGAGGAAGTTAAAATTAATAAAACTTAGATGCTTAAAGGAGGGGCCCTACGGAGTCTTGACTCAGACTTCTGAGTAGGAGGTACTAGCTGGTTGGTGTCTCTGATGGGTGCAGTGAACTGGTTTAGTGAGTGTTAGAGAAACTGCAAAGTGGAACCAGATGCCGCTACTGAAACGAGGGTCCTGCCTGAACAGGAAGCAGTCAGGAAGGAGCTTCCAGTCTCTCTCTAGCACCCTCCACTGACAGAGTGTAACAAGAAAGCACTAGAGTCTGCAGAGAAACAGTTTACTTAAAACCAGGCCGAGCATCACAGGATATAACATAGTGGCTCTGGAGCCAAAAGACAATAGCTTAATTTCTGGCCCTTAAACAACAACTATCTATTAAGTTTACTTTTTTATTGTCTTTGTGCAGTACAGGAAGATTTATTTGCATATTTAAATTTAATTGCAAGACCCTCATTTTTTTGCATTTGCTTTCTGTTCACTGCAGCACATACAGATCCTCAGCGTCATTTCCATCATTATTGATATTTTGTGTCATTTAAAATTGCTGTTCAGCTTTTAAAAGTTTATCCTTTCACCTGTACTTCTTGTGTCCTTGCTGTTGCATTGAACAAGGCATGGTAGAGCTCTGTTCTTAATTTGGATTTTACTACCAGCCTAGCCTAGTATACTGTAGAGAGTTAGTCAACTACTACTAAGTATTTTGACCTCTATGAAAGTTGTAGATTTTTTAATACTTTTTTATAAAATAGAATGTCTCTCAAAGTTATACCTTTGTTGATATCAAAAGAATTATATTTATCATATTGTTTTTGATGCTAAAGTTCTTAAAAATAAACTTTAAAAAATAAATTTTCTTTTAATTATCAGGTGTTTCTAAGGAAGGAGGTGCCGGAGCAGTTGATGAAGATGATTTTATAAAAGCTTTTACAGATGTCCCTTCTATTCAGGTAAGGATACCAATATATCACATGACTATCGCCCATATACCTGCTCATATGGTTATTTATTTTTGTCCCTGAATAATTTTTTTAAATACATAAGTATAGTTGTTTATGATTATCAAGTACAATGTACATACTTGTATGTGCTATACTTTTATATGACTGGCAGTGAGATAGATTTGTTTACACTGGCGTCACCACAAACACATGAGTAATGCATTGTGTTATGACATTACCATGGCTACAACATCACGGGACAATAAATATTTTCCTGCTTCATGATAATCTTACAGGACTACTGTGGTATATGTGGTCCATTGCTGACCAAAATCTCTTTATGGGGTGCATGGCTATATTGTTCTTCACGTTCTGATTGTACCACTAGTTATTATTAGATTCATGTATCTATACTTGATATTTCATAATCATTGTACATATCATGAAGCAAATTATGTATGCCCATTAAACCATTTATTTCCAAAGTTTATTAAGTTCCTAATATGTGGTGGACACTTGTCAAGGTGCTGGTGGTAAAGTAATTAGTAAAACAGTAATTCCTTTACTCATGCAGTTTATATCCAAGTGGGAGAAACAGACAATAAAATAACATAAATAAAATACACATATGTTAGGTAAATTAGATAGAGATAAATGCTAAGAAGAAAACAAACAGGAAAGGTGTTACATAATGTCAGTGCATGAAATTTTTTTTTTATTGAAGAAATGATTAAAAAAAATTTTTTTTTTAAGTGACTACATAAAAAATACTTGACTTACTGTTGCCAAGCTATTATTTGTTGGTACCATTAGATCTTCAAGTGATTTTTCAGTTGGGCTGAAATAAAAATGAATCCGTATTATTGAATCATATTACATTGTAATGTCCAACTACATCCACTTTTTTTTCTTTAAGGTGCTTGAGGTACAATATTCTTCCTTTATTTCCCCTCCTACCTCTTTGTTCACTTAATATCTGTGTCCTTTATAGGCACATCCTTCTCTACTTAGCTATTGAGTATTAGGATTTCTTAAGGGTTAGTTTTGGGTCATCTCACTCTCCACTTGTTTACTAAGTCACTTCTTTCAAACCCATTGCTTCAGTTTTCACCTTTACATAGATAATGCACAGGTTTTTATCTCTAAGCCAGACCTTTTTGAGCATCAAAATTATTTCTCCACTGATTATTTATTTGACATCTCCTTTTAGATGTCTCAGAGGCATTTTAGACTCAACCTGTCTGAAATTGGACTTGTGATCTTCCACTTACTAACCTACTCTTCCAGTATTTTATATGTGGAAACCATTACTTAATTAGTTACAAAAGTCAGAAACCTGGGAATTAGTCATTCTACTGCAACAGATCCCTTAGTTGTGTTCAAACTTCTTTTGCTTGTAATACCCCCTAAAAGAATGTTTAAAAAATTATGTATCCCTTCACTAAGGTAAGTTTTTGAGTTCACCTTTTTCTCCTTGTTAGAGAAAGAAAAGGAGCCTTTTATTATTTTCCAGAGTAATGCATCATAATATGATTAGGAATAGTATAGGGACCTACCTTTCTTCTGAAATATGACAGGAAGACCATTATGAAGGAGAGGTGAGAGGTAGGAAGAAACTAGCTTGGAAGCCTTCAAGAATCATTCTCTAACAGATTGTTATCTGATTCCCCTTTCTACCTCTTCAACCTGCTTATGTCCTCCTGCTCCCCTTTCTACCCTTGTTTTGAGGATGTGGTAGTTTGTTTTGTTTTTAAAGTAGCTCTCAGTTCAAGCTTGACTTGTCTAACACTAGTTCAAAACCCCTATTATATATAGACTTTAACAGCATTGCATAATTCTTTTTGGGTGGTACTTTCTGTTTACAATTTTATATTTTATATATTATTTTATTGTTTTTTTTTCTCTCTCTCTGACTAGATTATAAGCTCCAAAAGGCAAAGAACATGCCTATTTTTGCATAATATCCTTAGTGCCTAACGTAGTACATCCCTCTTATGTGAATATTTGTTAAGTGAATGGAAGTATAATAGTGTTTTGCAAATGGTTGACTCCAGAGGAAATAAAGCATGTAGCTCTCCTGGCCACAACCTAGCATGGGGTGGGAGGGAAGGCAAGAGATTAACTAAAAACATGTCCTTTTGCAATATAAGTGTATAATAAGTGTATGAATGCATAGATATGTTATATCCTGAAGTCATTTTGAGAAATTAGGTTGGGTTTTATTAATTAGAATATTTACATCTTGTGTTTAAATGACAAAGCATTTTAAACATTTATTTGAAGTTACTTTTGCGTGGAGAAATAGCACAAGGGTAACAGGTAAGGAAGACAAAGCAAAGCATTTCATTTTATCATTGTCTATAATGTATTTCCATTCTCCATGGAATGTGCTAAAAATGGTACTAGAATGAGAAATAAAAACCTATTACTTGAAGGTTATTTGAACAACACAGCATAATTTTGATATTGCTTATGATAAGAAATATTAATGTTATCACATCTTTTCTTTAAGATCTATTCTAGTCGAGAACTTGAAGAAACATTAAATAAAATCAGGGAAATTTTATCAGATGACAAACACGACTGGGATCAGCGTGCCAATGCAGTAAGTTTTTTATTTTTTATTTTGTTACCCCTTTCTTCAAGGTTCTTTTTCACAAACATGGAAATTCAATGGTAATAATACCTGGTATTTCAGATATTTATGAAATAGAGAATCTGATAGGTAACATTTCTTTCTGGAAAATACACTGAGATAATAGACATTTCTGATTTATAGTCAATTTTCACTGTTTTGCTAATCTCAACCATTTGTTAGTCTCTCCACATGTGCTACTTTTTGACGGACCAGGAAAATGTGGTCCTGGCCTCTCTGTGGGGCTACATAATTTTTTATCAGTACTGTCCTCAATTCTCATAAGATTTACCAGTAAAGCAGTTCACTTTGCCCACATGCTCAGTATTTTCATAATATTGACATAAAATTCACAACAGTATGTCCATTTGTCTGGCTTTTTTCTGTTCTCATATATTTGTCTCTGAATGTGAAAAATAGTTTTTACCCATGGTTTTTTTAAAGTTTGGTACCTTTGAGTTAAGAATATTTTATTTACCCTAAATTCCTTGAGAAAATATTGATGAATTTTTAAATAATATTTGCATTGACAAAGGACTTTATATTTTAAAGTTTGTGCATTTGTCAAATTTATATCTGAGGTATCCAATGAGTACCTCAGTGTCCTCAAGAAGCCAGAGAAGGGGTTCTGTTTGAAGACTCCTCTGCTTTGAAAGCTCTCAATTTTTGTTTTGATTAATCAAATATGGCCATTTGATAAATTGACCTTTATGACATTATGAACAAAAGGTAATTTTTCAGCTTCTCTTTGATATGAAGTCTGTATATTGTAAGATATTAAGGTATTTTAACAGAATATATTACTCCAAATTTGTTAATTAGGGTTCACCATTTTTTCTTCAGTTCTGAGATTAGTATGATAAAGAAAGACCTCTATTACAGGTTATCTGTAGAGAAACATGACAAATTAAATGTTGTCAGTATAAAACACAAACTTTGTACTTGTGATTTTTTGTTTGTTTTACTTTGAAACAACTCATTTAGAAACACAGGTGGTCTTTTAAAATCTTTTTTAATAAATGCCAGGTTCATTACAATCAGTAGAACAGTATAGATTATTTTTAAAAAATTGTTTACTCCCTAGTAAGGAAACAAATGTTTTCATTTTGTATTATATTTTTTCTACGTATTTGTATTCAAACACGTATGACAAGATGAACAGTTTTTACTCCCCACTCTTTTATGAAAATAAATGAGGTCATACTAGATATATTACTTAGTAACTTGGGTGTTTTTACTTAACATATCATGCCCATTTGGTACACCTGGCATAGGTGTCAGGAATATAATAGTTGTTTAGATATTTGTTGAATACAAATCCATATGTATATATATTCCTTAGTTAAAAAGTACCACGTAATTTATTTGACTGTTTTACATTTGATAGACTTTTTTCTATTTTTCTGTTTTAGCAATACTGCTGTAAACACCTCACACACATTTATAACAATGATGTTTTTATTTTTGTAGGTTAAATTTTTAAAGTGGGTTGTTAGATAAATAAGTAAAGTTTTATTTTAGTAGATATTGCCAAAGTATTTTGAACAAAGTGTTATTCATAATCTTATAGTGATAGGATTTGTTTTTTTTCTGGTGCTGGATGCTGTTAAATCTTCATAATTTTTGTCAGTCTGATGGAAGAAAGTATCGTGTCTTTGTTATTTGCATTTGCTTATCATTTGTAAGGTTTAGCATTTCATATATTTATTTTGCCCAATTTAATATTGGGTTACTTTGTCAGGGTTTTTTTCCATTTTATTTTCATTCTTTGTATTGTGGTTATATGTTGCAGGTAATTTTTTTCTACCTTATTGTGATTTTTGTTTTGTTTTTAGTTAATCCTGTTTAGATGCCTTCTGATTTCTCTTCTACTTATGATAGTTTCCCTTCCCTATACACCCTAAGATTATGTACCTATTCTTTCACATCTTTTATAGTATTCATAGTATTTTATTTTTGTTTTTTTATCTTTATGTGATTTAATTTTAAAGATGTCTTGAAAAATTTAGAAAACATCAGAGTTTAATGTGAAATTATACATAATAATAGGTATGATAGGTAGACTTTCAGCTTCTGAGTATCTGTGAGCATAGAAGTGCACCTGTGGGTATCTCTTTTGATTGATGTAATTTTATATGGAAAACATTTGACAATCCTATACTAAAAAGTAATGCTAGAAGCATTGAAATAGGGAGAAAGCTATTTGTTTCGCAAAGAAAGAATGATAATATTAAAATATTGACATGGTGCTGCCTTAATGGTTGGTCCTTCAGCTTCTATACTTGTGCTGTGGATGAATATAGTCTCCAAAATTTGGTCTTTAAAAAAAAAACTCCTTAGTAGATAGTGGTAATTGTTGCACAACATTTTGAATATACTTAATGCCACTGAATTGTATACTTTAAAATGGTTAAGATGGTAAAAATTTTTGTTAATATAATTTTACCACAATAAAAAAGACTTTTTTAATACTTTAAAATTTACTTATTGGTTCATACATTACATGTCTGTTATGCATATACCAAATCTATAATGTTCTTTTCCAGAAAGCTTTTTTCTGGTTTGCATGTTTAAGAGATATTTAATGTTATTAAAATGTCTGATTATAGTTACATAAAAAGTTATTTAAATGTTATTTAAAAAATTTATTTAAGTGATATTTAGGTAGCCTTTTTTTTTTTTTTTTTGGCATTGCCACTATTTTTGTCAATAATGAAAATTCTCTTTATTTCAGCTTAAGAAAATTCGATCATTACTCGTTGCTGGAGCTGCACAATATGATTGCTTTTTCCAACATTTGCGCTTGTTGGATGGAGCACTTAAACTTTCAGCTAAGGATCTTAGATCCCAGGTGGTTAGAGAAGCTTGCATTACCGTAGCGTAAGTATTTCTTTTTGTAATAAGTATTTTTTATGAAAGACTTTAGTACTCATTAATTCAGTGCTCATTAAGTAAAGCAGTAGCAGGGTAATCTCAAAATAGCATGGATATGACCCAAAAATTATTTTTATTATACATAAGGATTCAATTTGTGTGATTAAAAAAATTTTTTTTTAACAGCACTTTATACCAACCTTAAAATGTGCTTATATATCTAAAGCCTACTAGTGGATTTTTGGTCACTAGCCACCCTTTGAGTATAAGAAGAAAATGAATAGGTCTGAGAACTGGCCATATTCAATTTTCTCTATACTAATTTGGATGTTAAGCTCTCTATTTTTGATATTTTAGCAATTATTCTGAAATTACAACATGTATCATTAACTTATCAAAATCTAAACCTATTCTATATATTTATATTCTTCTAAAATTCAAGGGTGGTAGAAGACTTAAATTCCTTTTGCCACTACTCCCTACCTGAATAAGTTTGTTGTATATGTTGTCGTATAAGCATTTCTTTGAAGATAGGGAACACAAAGATGCCTGCTATTATTTCTAATCAGGATTGAATTAGATGTTCTAGGCAGAACAGGCAAAAAATAACCCAGATCATAAAAACTATGAGGAATCAAGAAAGGAGAAAAAACTGATGATATAATTATCCATACAGAAAACCACAAGAATCTATAATAAATTATTATAATAAAGTGACTTTAACAAGATTGCGAGATACAAGCCAGCATACCAATATACCAAAATAATTGAATATTTCTTGATAACAAAGCAAAAATACACAAAATATAGCTTAAAATATTCCATGATGAGAAATCTACTTCTGGCCATGATACAGTATTGGTACAGGACTAGCCAGTCCTCTTGCAGAAAACTGCACAAAATATGTTAAACAACTGTTTGTAAATAATAGACAGCAGGCTGAGAAGAACTGTGATTTAAAAAAAAAATCAGTTGAGCAGAATTAACAGCACAGTTTTGATCTGGAGGCACTTTCTGGACCACAGGGAAGGGAGGGAGAACCCAAATGTAGAGCAAGGCAGTCTCAGTGAGTTGAGAAGAAGCAGAGACTGGAGTTTCTAAAGGGTGAAGTGGCTAAAATTTACAGTGTAAAATACTGGAGAGAAGAGACAAACGTGGAAAAAGAGCTGTAGAAATTTGTATAGAGGATCCCATGAGTTTAGGTGAATACTAATCTGTACATGTGAAAGTATATAGCTCCTTGCAAACTGGAAAGAACTGCTGGAAGCTATAAAGAAAGCAACAGTTGTCAGAGCTTACATGGACTGGGATGAGTTCAAGGTCTGATGAGCCAGAATGGAGAAACCTTGTACACCCAGGCCATTCACTTGGGACCCCAGAAAGGCCATTGTGTAGGAATGGTACTAAACTAGCTCTAAAGTCAGGCTACTCTAGACCTTGCTCCTCCCAAAAGTTTATGTAGATGAAACTGATTCCCAAGTACTGTTACTTGCGCCCAGAACAAAACTCACACTCTTTTAAAGGAAGACGACATCCAGACACACCAAGCACCTCACTGCTTCTGAGTAGAGGTTCCTTTTTGCCTGTGAGACGCTAGGAAACAAAGTATAGCCGAACGCTAGTTAATAGGTCTGAGTACCTCATTGAATCAAGAACCTGAATTTTTGGATCTAACTGTATCCCAACCATGTATTTTAAGTAGGATATCAATATATAGAAATTAACCAATACTGCAAACATTGTCAGTACTGTGAGTGATTACAGCTTCCTGAGTGTTTTAACTAAAACCATACAATTAACAGCTGAGTTAGTTTTTTAACTACAAATTTAGAGAGAAGACAGATGTCCTTAGGGTCACCCACCTGACTAGTGACAGAGTTATATTTTCAATCAAGAATTCTGAAATCCTACTCCAAAGATATTAGGGAGTATTTGTAACTAAAACAGTGGTGGTACCATTAGTAGAAATAGAGACTGTCTTGAGGGGTATTGATTTGCGTAAGATTTGGAACTTGTATATAAAATACGTTAAATTTAAGATTTATGTTGGGGCATTAGAATGGAAATATCTGTGGATAAAGATAGGTAAAGGTCAGGGCGATCAGAGCTGAATGGTGTACCTGTCATTTTAATGGTTAAATTCTGAACTCAGTTTTTCCAAGAGCCATTGCCAATAGATGGTAAAATGCCAAATTTCACCTTGGGACTAGACAGTTAAACTTTGGGAAAAAGAAGGAAATGTGCAATATTTGCACTTCCTTTTCTCTCTTTTTGTTTTCCTTTTCTCTCTTTGTTTAATCAGTTAGAATTGATTAAAATAAAGATTTTAAGTTAATTTAGTAAAAGAATATTTTAAAGTTATATGATCTTACCTATATTTAATGTAAAACTATTTTTTAAGAAAACATTTTTGTCTTCCTTTTTAGCCATCTTTCAACAGTTTTGGGAAACAAGTTTGATCATGGCGCTGAAGCCATCGTACCTACACTTTTTAATCTTGTCCCCAATAGTGCAAAAGTCATGGCAACTTCTGGATGTGCAGCAATCAGATTCATCATTCGGGTAGGTTCTGTTCTGTTCTTCTGTCTTCCTCTCTTTCTGCTCACACCCCCTTTTTTTCAGTGTACTTAAATAAGGCATTGGTTTTTTATAACCCCAGGAAAAAATCACTTTTGAATTTATTTCTGATAAGCAATACATGGTTATTAACAGTTATTCTAGAACATTTAAATAATACAGATGAATACAAAGTAAACATGCTTGCATACGGAATATAATATACCCCTCTGCACGTACATATATGTATGTGATGTTTCTCCTCATCCATATCTTGCAGATGCCCAAAAGAACAGAATTAACCAAATGAATCTCCCCTTTTGAATTCTGCTCTTTTGTAACTAAGCACTCTAGACATTTAGACTTTTCTAAACTTATGTTCTGTACCTATATAAACTAGATTTACTATAAAATGTAAAG
>CM053507.1:140299624-140473133 GCA_028627145.1 Eidolon dupreanum | reverse complement strand
ACCTGTTAAATTGAACAAAGACTTTTTACTGTTCAACAATTGACATTAACTGTGGGTTTTTACTGCTTTCATTCCTGGCCAGTGTTTATTAATAAACTCTTCTTATTTTTTAATTGGTACTGGATGATTTTTGTTTGGTTTTAGTGTGTTTTTAATTTTCATGTGTATTTATCTTTGAATGTTTTGAAATGGCTTTTTTAGACTTTAGTTTCACATTCCTTTTTCTTCAGAATTGTTTTCTTTTACCTCAGAATTGTTTTTTAAGTTTTTATTGTTTTCTCTGAGAAGTGAAATATCATTGATTCTTTTATAGAAAAAGAACAAAAACAAGAAAACTTTAGGAAGCTTTATAAGATAGTCTCTTTGTGTTAGTTTTCACACATCAGATCTAGGAGTAAATCATGCAATGGATAAAAATTTCACTAAAATGAATTTTCCTTAAATTTATTTTACTTTTCATGGATCATTTATTTATTGCTTCTATTTTCCTTGCCACATTTTTTTCTTCTATTACCCTGGTTATACAGATTTTAGAACCCTAAATGTCATTTATCATTTCTTAGATAATTTTTTGTCTTCTGTCACACAGCTGTGTATGTTCTCAGGAAAAATTCCATTAAATTTTACTTACTTGACAGTACCCATTTTGCCATTCTTAGGCTTTACACTTTGTACATTTTTTTTTCATATTGTTCATTTTTCATGAGCTTGTCTCATTAGTGTAGTATTCTATCATCTCATTGAAAATATAAATTGGGTGTTTTTGTTTGTTTTATGTTACCTCCTGTTTTGTGTATTTTGTTTGTTTCCTAGGGGACTACCGTTTTAGATTGCTCTATTTGATTCCTAATTCTCTTTAATTCTAGAGATTTTTTTTTCAGTTGTCAACTCATATTAGTAAATTAGTCTAAATTGTTCTGACTTCGTATTTGCTTGAATGCTTCATCTGTAATTGTAAGGGTCACATCTTATTTTCCTTTCGTACAGTGCTTCCTGAATATGGAGTAGCAGTAGTTCGGTTAGAATAGATTTCTCTCCCTACCCCTGCCATTGTGTTGGCTGTGGGTAAATCAGCAGTAGGGTCTCGGGGAGGTTTTGAGAGGAGGATGGTAAATGAAAGATGGTGATGTGTTGTGACTGGGCACTCTACTCGGGCTTTAACACCGTAGCAATGCTTGGGGAATGAGTTCTTCCGTATGTTATAGGGGAGCGGGTCCACAGAGCCCCTTCATGCTGAATGTAACAGTTGGATAACATGCAGGTCAGCACTCTCTTGCATTATTCTCAAACAGCTTCAGGGATGATTTCCCCCTGTAGTAGCTGAATAAAGTGTTCTCTTTTATTTTGGTTGAGTTAGCTGTGGCAGATACTTATGTGCCATGTACATTTTCCTTAGTGGAAGACTAGTTTCCCCATACTCGAAGTGCTTTTGGCAGATAGCCTTCAGCTGCTAGCCTCTTTAAGGGTTATCTTAGCTGCAGAAATCCGCCCGTCCCAAGGCCTTGCCTCCTCCTGGTAATGTCCCACATCTAATAACTGATTAGTGTGGAAGTGTAAAGGTTTAGCCATCCTGGACCAATTCGAGACTACTCTGAAGGACCATTTTAGCTCAATAGCTCTCTAATGGCTTTGGGCGAGGATATCCTTGGGCCATATCAGAGATGGATTTCTTCCTCTGCCCACTCTGCCTTCCTTCTCATCCCTTAAGAGGTATTGATCCCAAGGGCACTGCATGCTAAACTACATCTCAGAGTCTGCTTCCTAGGTAACCCAACGTATACGGTTAGCTCGAAAGATAGAGTATGTATACATCAAGTATGTATACTTAGGTTACAATTTTATCCTTATGTCTGTGTTGGACTTTTTAGTTTTTTATTTCACTAAAGAGCATAAGAATTACTAATAGAAGTCGGAAGATTTTATCAGTGGAACTTCATATGAATTATAGAGAATTATGGTTCAGCCAGAATGAAAGTTCAGTTAAAATCACTATTTAAAAGTGCTTTCCCAATAGTTAGGTATGTAGATTTACTCTGATTACTTACTTTGATTACATAGCAATTACTGTGTTCTACCAGCAGGAGCCATGGCATTTCGGAAAATAAGACAGATACATGTCGAGTTCCCCTTAGTGCTTCCTCCCCAAAATGTACACTGTCTTAACAGTCCTTTGCAGTTATACACTTAGCTTGTCTTTATTTTATATTACAACCACACCTGTCCCTCTGAAACTATTTCATTATTACTATTTAATTTGGGAAAACTTTCTGACTGGTCTTAATTTGTTTTAAAATCTGGTTTTATGATCTTTCCCTCCTGTACTAATATAACTAAATATTTGAATGTAAGGTAAATAGAAGAAGGTTGACTGGTCTTAATTTGTTTTAAAATATGGTTTTACTATCTTTCCCTCCTGTACTAATATAACCAAATAATTGAATGTAAGATAAATAGAAGAAGGGATTATGTGAAGTGTACAGTATTTTTGAACCTTTTCTAAACATCTTTTTCAGCATACTCATGTACCCAGACTTATACCTTTAATAACAAGCAATTGCACATCAAAATCAGTTCCTGTAAGGAGGTAAGTTTTGAAAAAATATATATATTTTTAGTATGGATTTAATATTGCATTATATTTAATTCTTAGTCTGGTGCAATAATTAGTTGTTAATTTCTTGCCTGCTAGAAACCTTAATAAAAAAATTTTATTTATGGCATATAAGGGAAAATGAATGAAACAATTATTATGACTACCTGCATTTCTCAGTTTTATCATATTATGCCTTGGTTTAGTTGAGCCACTGGTTGCTTAGTTTTCAGAGAGTATGGAGTCTAGAGTCAGGCCTCAGTAAGAGTCCTGCAACTGCTACTCATCGAGTGTCCTACTGTGGGCAATTATTTAACTGCTCTGAACCTTAGTGTTTACATTTATTAGTAGGTTTAATGATATCGGCCCCATAGATTTCTGAGACTTGAATGAGATGCACATTAGAAGGATTGAACATAATGTTTGGAGCAAAGTAAACAGCCACATCAAATCAGTCAGTCTCTCTCCTTATGGTTTCTACATTTTTTAATACTACTGCTGTCACCATTGTAATAAAGACAGCAAAAACAAGATTTGTGCATTTCATGTTTAGGAAAATTGTAAAGAACTCTTTCCTTTTTTAAATTTGATAAATATATGTATTTAAATACTTTGAATGTTAGGAAGAAGCTGAATAAGACATCATTATTACTTTTAAGTAGTTCAGAGTTTAGGCAACAGTTATTTCATCACTTCTCTTCTATGTCGGAGGTTGACAGGCTACTGCTTACTGTTCAAATCTGGCCAACAGTCTAGTTTTGTGTAACCCACATTTTTCGTGCATATTTTAAGGCAGAGATAGAAAATCTAGACTAAACCAGTGAAAAATTGAATTCTAAAAACAGATTCTCTCATAGTTGATGTCAGAAATACCAATGTTTTCTTTTATTACATTAGTTTAGTAACTGAAATTATAAAAGTACACATTTTTTATGTTAAAGTGGTAATTTAGCAGGAAGAAGAACAATAGTGTCTTGAAGCAGATCTTTAAATTCAGTTTTTAACTAAGTTAATTTTGAGGTCTGGCTTGTTCTATCTAAATCCAGAAATTATAGGTATTTATTTAGATTCATAAACCATATCCCATTTATTCTACATAAAAGATATAACCCTATCCTTGTCTACAGAGACAAAGAAAGGAATAAAGTAAAAGAGAAAAGATTCTTTATTCATCATAACAAAATCAGATTCCTATTTGAATCTGAGGAAGGAGAAAATATGTGTAATATTTAAAAGAGGTGTGTTTGTTTATGTGTATTTCAAAGGGATAGATTTCTGAGGTAGTGATTTCTTATTTGGAAAGAATTTGGAAAGACAGTAGACATCTTTGCTCTTAAAAAAGAAGATAAGTGAAAGACGAAGAGTTAGTATTAGGTGATTTCTAAGGTCCCTCCTAGCTTTAACATTCTTTGAGTTCAGGTTCAGATTATACATTTGAGTTGTAAGTACTGGTTATTTGTGTTAGGGAGAATGAGATAACATGCATAATTAAATCCACAGATCAACCCTGAACCTCATTTTAGCCTAAATATCAAGTGTGTATATGTCTATGTGTATGTGTATGTGTGTGCATACATATATGTTCAGGGCATCTGTGCTTGGAGGTTATGGGTGTGAGGCAGTGCTGTGTAACTTGCAATAGGATGCTCATAGTCTTTCCGTGTCCTACTAGGAAATGTAGATAATGACTTCACAGATATAAAGTACCTTTGTGTTCTCTGTAGTTCAGGAATTCATTAGAATAAGAGGGCTGTGATTAGTTCTCACTATGCCCTTTGGAAATTCTCTTCAAATAGGCATTTATTCTCAAATTTTCCTATTCCTAGGTTTAACTAAGGTGGTCGTTCCACATTTTCTCATCACCCATATGTTCTGTTTTTTACTCATTAATTTATTCATCAAATATTTACTGAGTGCCTACTCTATGCCAGGCGTGGTTCTAGGTCCTAGAAAACATCTGAATGCAAAAACAAAACAAAACAAAAATTCTTTCTTTTAGAAGGAGGGGTTAGGCAAATATGTCTCTCTCTCTCTCTCTCACACACACACACACACACACACACACACACACGGTAATATATGTGTGTATATATGGTGATAAGTGATTTTACATATATAATATATAGTTAGGGATAATCAGTTTTTTTCTGTGTAATAAAGTTAATTCTAATAAGATTTTTTCTTGTATGTTTTTAAATTCTTATATATTTTTATTTATAATTGACATACAATATTATATTAGTTTCAGGTATACAGCACAGTGATTTGACATTTATACAACTTAGGAAGTCATCACCACGATAAACCCATTACCCATCTGACACCATACATAGTTAGAACAATACTACTGACTATATTTCCCATGCTGTACTCTACATCTCTGTGCCTATTTTGTAACTACTAATTTGTGCATCTTAATCCTCTCCCCCTTCACATATTTCCCTTACCCCCCAATCTGACAACCATCAAAATGCTCTCTGTATCTATGAACTTGTTTCTGTTTGTTTGTTTATCCTGTTCTCTAGATTTGACACAATATTTGTCTTTGTCTTACTTACTCCACTCAGCATAATACCCTATAGGTCCATCCATGCTGTTGCAGATGGCAAGATTTCATTCTTTTCAATGGCTGAGTAATATTCCATTATTTATATATATATATATATAAATAACCACTTCTTCTTATCCATTCACCCATTAATGGATACCATTTGTTCTTCTGTATGTAGTGTTTGAGTTGACGTTCACTGCCTCTGTAGAGATGTTCATGAGCTGGTTGAAACTGACTTAACATCTGAATTAAACCAATGCTGGGGATATAGGACTAGATGTGAGAAGCATAGCTAATAGTCAGTTATAAGGGTACAGATGATGTTGCCCAAGTAAAAGCTATAGAAGAGAAGTGGGCTGAGAACAGCACTAACCAGGTGAGCACCTGTTTAAAAGTAGGTGGAGAAAAAGTGTTAATGTATTAAGGAAGAAAAACAGGGCAGAACTGTGTCATTAAATGCTAAGAAAGAAGAGAAGCTCAAGAATGAGACATTTGAAGAAGTTGAGAACTCTAGGGCTCAAGAGAAAATACATAAAAACTTAATTAAAAATCACATACATATAATTTTAAGGAAACATTGTAGAAATAGAAGATGCGTCACATCTTTCTTGGTCACTACTGTATATCTTCAATTTCTAGTGCATAGTAGGTATTTGAGTATTTTTTAAATTAAATGAAACTTGTTCAATTTTATATTTGACAAACATTTTAAGTTGAACCCATGGGGAACTCTTACAGTCCTTTTGAACTATTTAGCATAGGAATAGTTGGAGCCTTAAAATAAGTTAAGTAGTCAACAATTAAGATATCTAAAAACATGTCTTATGCAGTTGTCTCTTGATATCTATGGGAAATTGGTTTCAGGACCCATTTTGGATACCAAAATCCACAGATGCTTAAGTCTCTTATATAAAATAAAGTGGTACTTACATATAACCTATATGTGCATATAGGCTATAGCATGATGTCCCTACACATCACTTCATTTGCATGGATTGAGCAATATTTGGTGCACAGCAAATTCAAGTTTTGCTTGTTTGGAATTTTCCAGGATTTTTTTTTCCCAGATATTTTCAATGCATGATTGGTTGAATCTGCGGATGTGAAGGCCGTGGATATGGAGGGCTGATTATACTTTAATTCGGGGGACAGAGTGCAGTTTTATGGAAGAAAGTATTAATTAGCATTTAGTTGTAAATTAATATAACTTAATATAATGTTATAACAGTTATAATTAACTTTTATTTTTCAGGCGATCATTTGAATTTTTAGATTTATTATTACAAGAGTGGCAGACTCATTCATTGGAAAGGTATGTATTGACTCTTCCTCTCCCACCTCCCACCCCTCCTCATTTTTACCAGTTTAGAAGTTAATGGTATTGGTTTTGCTTTATTTATCTTTTTGTTTTAAGAAGTTATTTGTACTGGTTTTCCTTTAAAGTTGTGGTGCTCATCTTATTTGTTGCAGCTATGAATAGTATGATTTTCTTCTTTGTAAAGTGAGGGAGGGTTTCTTAGGTAAAATGAGTCATATAAGATGCTCCAGGTTAAATTGGGTAAAATTTAATTTATCTCTGGTCATGTGAGATAGGTTTACTGAGGTGCAGTTAATCAAGTAATGAATGATTTAAGATAGAAGGAAGGCACTTCCTTTCAGAGGAAAGAGAGAAAGAGATTCGTTGCAAAGTTTCTCCACACCAGCTGCCAGGTGTCACTGGTCAGGTAATATACTGGGTAATGTTTAATGTAGCTCAGAGATGAACAAGAGGGAATTGTAGGCAACTAGTTGGTCACTGGCTCTTTGCCTGTCTGTATTTCTCATTGGTTTCAAGTTTGAAGCTTGGGATATACCTGTATTTATGTTGAATATGTTGCTGATTTTCCATCTTAATGGAAATCATTAAATTTGTTCACAATACCCTTTTTTAAAAATAGAATTTTTTGTTTAATATAGACATGATATTTCAAGTTCATTTATGTCAGCTATTACTCAGTTTGGTCAGATTATAACTGATCATACTATGAGCAAATAATTTTCTGCATTGGTGGGTTAGCGAAGAACTGCACAGATTATTTTTATTTATTAAAAATTTAAAATTTGAGTACTATATATTTATGTGTTATCTGGATTACAGATAAAAATAATTTTCAGGTTTATATTGTTCGACTTGTCAGAAAGACACTATACATGAACAAAACGTATCAGGTAGATTATTAGAAAATCTTGCAATCTTAGATTTATTATTGTGCACTAATTAATCTTTTTACCTTAACACATAGGCAGTAAGTATCATAGTGTGGTGAAATACATAGTTTTACACATGATGTTTTATTTTATAGACATGCAGCTGTCTTGGTTGAAACTATTAAAAAGGGAATTCATGATGCTGATGCTGAGGCCAGAGTGGAGGCAAGAAAGTAAGTCTATAATCTGTTTTTGTGACAGTTTAAACATACTTTGGTCTTTTCACTGAAAGGAATTATGTTGGAAAAATGAAAATATCAGAAGTGTCCCAAGTATTCTACTCGAATAGCTCTTTCATAAAATTGAGATTGATTTTTCTCCATTAAATCTGTATTAGATGCCTAATTATTTGCTCCAGATTGTCATTTGTATAATCATCAGTATTCCTATTCCATCATAACATATTTATTTTCATTGTGAATAAAGGTAACTATAATTTATTAAGTATGTGTTACGTACCTGATACTGTGTGGGGCGGTTGGTATTTGTTATTTTCTAATATTTAAAATGATCTTGCAAAGGTAGTATCTCCTTAGATTGGCAACTGAAGTTTGGAGATTTGGGGGTTTACCCAAGGCCACAGAAACGGAAAGGATAGCAGCCGGGTTTTGAACTGAGATCTGCTTTGCTCAGAAACTTCTGAAATTTAGAAAGTATTCGCTTGACACATAGTAGGTATATTAAAAACCTAAGTGCTCACCTTCATCCTTCTTGAATGTACACATTTTACTGTTAAGGTCTAATAAAGTAAAGTGATTTGTGCTTTTCTTTTTTGTTGTTGTTATTTGTTCATTTGTTTTACAGGACATACATGGGTCTTAGGAACCACTTTCCTGGTGAAGCTGAAACATTGTATAATTCCCTTGAGCCATCTTATCAGAAGAGTCTTCAAACTTACTTAAAGAGTTCTGGCAGTGTAGCATCTCTTCCACAATCAGACAGGTCCTCATCTAGCTCACAAGAAAGTCTCAAGTAAGGTCACATAAATGATAATTACAGATTTCTTCCTCTCCCCAACTCTCCAGAGTTCCTTAAGTTGGATTGTTGAATATGTGCTCGCTTTCACTTAAACCCTTGGAAGGATGATGATTTGAATGTACTTACTTTCTTTGGTCTGTTATCTCAAGAGTTGTATTATGTGCTACTATAACTTCTCTTTGGGTAAAGAGTTTAGTGATTCAAATCTTGTTTAAGTTCATGTCTCTGAAAAAGATTGGGAGGCACTGATTTATATGCGTTTTTTTAATACCCTCAAAACTGAGTTCCTATGGTAAGTAACCCATTTCTAGGTCATTATAATGGAGGAATTGTCATGGAAGTTCAAAAGTCATCTTCAGAACTCTTAGGCAGTACTGTGCGACTGGTAAAAACTCCACTACTTTCCTTCCTTACCCTCTTGCACAACTTCAGATTTCAGCAAATCCCTCAAAGGGGCAAAATTATTTAGTATATGAGTGACTTATCTTTAACTCGATTCTCATCATTATGTTGGCTATCCAAATCCAACTGACTTGACAGCCTTAACCCTATTTTCTGTCTCTCTAGCCCTATGAGACTGCTAAAATCTCAGATGCCTTCTCTGCTCCCTAACAGTGGCCACAAGTATCTGCAGATTTACCCAGGGAAGAGCAGCTCACAGAATGTGAGCTTATCTCTCTGTAATTTCTGTCTCTTTGGGACCTTGACCTCACAAAGATGGCAGGTGGCTCTCTGATGTAGAACTAGGACCAGGGTGAGGCAAATGAGGCACCTTGGGTGCAAAATTCAAGGAAGCACTCAGAGGGACTTGTGAGTACCATACTAAAGTTCAGTGACTTACAAGTTTTCCGAATAAAAGCAGGATCTGTCTTCAGAAAATAATTATTATAAGAATAATTACCTATCTAAACTTTTTAAAAATGTATGATAAATCTTTCACCTCCAATGAGCTTGGTTGCTTTATTTTTATTTACTAGGCTCAGACTTTAAAGTGCATGTGAATCACCTGAAGATCTTGTTAAAATGCAGAATCTGTTTCAGTAGATCTGGGATGGGACCTGAGATTTTGCATTTTTTACATGTTCCTAGGTGATATCAGTGCTTTTTTTCCCCATGGGTCATACTTTTAGTAGCAAGTATCTAAACAAGATATTTTATCTTGCTGTAGTATAACACTTTTAAACACAAACAGCTTTAAATTCTGTGAACCTTGAAGTGGTCTGCCTCAGTATAATCTAACAATTTTAGGAGACAGTTATAAAAATAATATAATACTGGATTTAATAACCAACTACCAAATTTAATATTTGATAATAATAACTAAAAAAATATTTTTCAGTAGCCTAACTTTAACCTGGAGTTTTTGCTTCTCTCTTCCCCCACCTTTAAAATTTGTAGATATACTTTCCAGATTTCCCTTACATGCTTAGATATATTCTTTATCTATGGGTTGCAGAGTGCCATTGTAATGAAAAGTAAATAATCAAAGAGATACTAAGAGAGATGGTGGATTCTTTGAGATGATTAGAACTGCTTTGCTTTCTAATTATACATGTTATCCTCAGCAGTAATTTTTAGCCTTGTTTCAGTGACCTCACGCAGTAATACTCAGTAGCATTGCTGTAGGTAGTGTGATACCTACATGGTAACTGCATGGATTGCCAATAGCTCCAACCATTATGACTTAGTTAAGAAAGGCTTTTGTTATTCTGAATTCCCTATTTGCTAGTAATAACACTGCCTCTCTTCTTTAAGTAAAGTATCTCAGAATACGTGTGTTAGAAGTATTATTGAATCCTCTGTGGTGAGCACTGTAATGTGTGCTGAGGATCAGAGTAAACAATAGCAAACTGGCTCCTGTCTCTACGGAGTTTACAGTCTTTATTAATTTTTAGTTATTTCATTTTTACTTCACAGTTAATTGAGATATCATTGATAATGTAACAACTGTTGTAGAGTGATTTGTGAAAGGAAAACTCAGTATTTAAATAATTGTTATGAGAGCAGTGATAAATTACATCTTCTTACTAAAAGTATTTCTCCTTTGATCTCGCAGTCGCCCTTTTTCTTCCAAATGGTCTACAGCAAACCCGTCAACTGTGGCTGGAAGAGGTAAATTGCCTTTTTAATTCAGTTATAACATTTTATTTAATAAAGTAAAAACTACGTTATAAATAAAGTAAAAGTTGCCACGTAAAATGATTTTCTCATTGTAGGTCATATCAAAACTTTTAAAAACTACTGCTTTTAACTGTTTAGCTTTTTAAAATTGTTTTGATGTGCTTTTAAAGCTTTTAAAGTATATCTTTTAATCTGTTTTAAACATTTAAACTCTTGACGTGCCCTACAGTGAGAAAATTGTTTTATATAGTAACCTAATACTATACATATACACTATACCTATATTTATATACCATGTGTGTATAGCATGTGATAATATATAATGTAGTGTATATGATTATACACACAAAAAACATATACTATGTGCTATATTGTTTACATGTATTTATAGTATAATCTAAATTTCCCTGAAGAGCTACTTATCTTTATTTGCAATGTACTGTTTTCTATTTTAATTTCTTTAAAATACTTGTCATGACCCACTCAGTTGATTTCACAGCCTGTTACTAGGTTACAGCTTATAGTTTGTAAATTAAGACTCAAAAACTAAAGACCAGAAATTTAATGACTTAATTTGCGTTATCTAAGAGTGGTAGAACTTGCATTATTTTCTGAATATCCCTACTCCCAGACTAGTCCTCCTTGCATTTTTCTGATAGTAAAAAAATAGCACTGTTGCCATTTATTTATCTTGTATAGTGCTTCATTTTCACGAATCAGTCAGAAATATCATCTCGATCTACAAAACAGTCCTATGCATTTTACAAAGGATAGTTATTTTTCCCCATTTTACGGAAGAGGAAAGTGAAAGAGGCAGAGAAATACTGAAACAATTGTCCAAGATGATTTAGTTGTGACAAGACTGAAACTGAGACACTCTGACTTTAAAATACTGCAGAGTACTTCCTAGTGTCCATTTGGCCAATACTTCCTTTTCAACCATTTGTCATCATGGATTAGTTCATGATGGTTTCAAGTTTATACAATTCTTATACTGTCTGCAGTGATTTAAATAATATAGGTTACTTTGCTTTGTTTTCCATAGTATCAGCAGGCAGCAGCAAAGCCAGTTCCCTTCCAGGAAGCCTACAGCGTTCTCGAAGTGACATTGATGTGAATGCTGCTGCTGGTGCCAAGGCACATCATGCTGCTGGACAGTCCATGCGAAGTGGGCGGTTAGGTGCTGGTGCCCTGAATCCAGGTTCCTATGCATCACTAGGTAAGATAGCTAATTATGGGAAATTGCAGTGTCTTCTCCCAGGCCTCATTGAAGTCAGAATGGTAGCAATAGCTTAATCATTTCTATTTTATTCTTGCCAGTTAAGGATAATTTATATATTTTAATGTGATTCTATACTTGAGACATAGTTCTGAGGTGTGCAAGCTTCCATGTTTTCACTTTTCCCTGTTGTCGTCCTTCTAATCATCTTGATCAAAGGAACAATTCTTAATTTCATGATTTGTCTATAAAATTTTCATAGCCCTGCACTACTGCCACATCCAACCATTGGTTGCTGAGGAGGTTTAGGAAGGGAATTGGCTTTGTAACCAGCTTCTTTGTTTCTTTCTCCTATTTTTGTTCCCTTACCAAGAAGTTAAAGACTCCTGAGAACCTGGGAAAACATAATCAAAGCTTAAATTTATATTTCCTAAAGCTATTCAGAGGGTTTTTTTTATTTTTGTTTTTTTTTTGTTGTTTTTTAATGTTTATCCACTTTAAAGTTTGAGATTGGTTATCCACATTGCTTATCTCTGTTTTGTACTTCATTTTTCTTTCTTTTGGGTAGTACTGGTGGAACACTAGGCAGACAGGTCATTGGAACACTATAGGAAGTAGAGAGATTTTAGTATGAATGTAATACATGATAAAGTTGCACATTTTAGTATGAATGTAACACAGGATTTTTGGCACAGTTGTAGTCAATGAGGAAAGGATAAATTAGTAAATGATATTTAGACACATGGCTTATAACTTGGTACAAAATTAAGTTAGAATCATGTTTTACACCCCATAAAAAGTTATTCCATATAACAAAAATGTTGAACTAAAACAACTTGATGAAAACATAGTTCATATAATCTCAGGTAGAAAAATGAATGGCTAAACATAAAGGCCAAAAACCCATGAGCGAAGAGTCCCTCAGATATAAATCTTAAATATGAAACTATGAAGTCATGTGGCTGAAAACTAAAAAGGATAAAGGTTTTCCCACATACTCCAAAAAGTTAAAATGTCTGAGAAACAAACGAGCTTATTTTTATAGATAAATATTCTACATTTGTATTTCAAGAAAAGCATGTATCAAAATTGCCCCCAAAATACCAGAACAAATATTGAACCTAAGTTGTAATCAAACGCAATTGTAATTATCACAAGAAAGTTAAGGTTAGTGCCTACCATTGATAAAGAACATAGTTAAAAAGTGTTGATGTGAATTAATCATGGAATACTTTTTCTGAGTGGCAATTTAGTAATACCCATGAAGCTTTAAATGTTTAAAATTTTGATTGAGTAATCCAATATTCATAGATAATTATGTCAAGAAATAAAATATTCATGTTTTTAATAATAGACATCAGAGTCAATCTTGATATAAACAAAGGGGGGATGTTTAAATTATAGTATACTCTTATGTATACTACATAATCATTAACAAGTAATATTTTCAGTGAAGATCAAATACTGACTCCCAACCAATGTGTGATAATTTCATCGTTTTGTATAAAATTATAAATAGATGAAGAACTGGACAAAGATGTAACAAAGATATCAACAGTGGGTTGATGAGTGCTTTTGCTTTTCATAAAACTTTTCAGTATTACAACTTTACATTGGTAGGAATGCAATATTATTTCAATATATGAAAATCAATCAACATAATATACCATATTAATAGAATAAAGGACAAAAAACACATTATCACCTCAGTAGCTGTAGAAAAGCATTTGACAAAATCCAGCATCCTTTCGTAATAAAAAAATCTTCAACAAACTAGGAATGGAAGGGAACTTTCTGAACCTGATAAAGAACATCCATGAAAAACCCACAGCTAGCACCACACTTAATGGTGAAAGACTGGATGCTTTCCCTCAAGGTCAGGAAAAAGATAAGGATTTCTACTCTATATCATGGAGGTTCTAGACAGGTCAGTTAGGCAAGAAAAAGAAATAAAAGGTATCTAGACTAGAAAAGAACTAAAACTATCTCTATTTACATGATCTTAAATATAATCGTATATAGAAAATACTAAAGAATTTACAAAGAAACTATTCAATCCTATTAATGAGTTCAGCAAGCTTGCAGAATATAAAACCAGTATACAAAAATCAGTTGATTTCTAAACACTAGCAATGAACAATCCAAAA
This sequence comes from Eidolon dupreanum, assembly GCA_028627145.1. Lineage (NCBI taxonomy): Eukaryota > Metazoa > Chordata > Mammalia > Chiroptera > Pteropodidae > Eidolon > Eidolon dupreanum. The sequence continues at coordinate 140,459,280 of CM053507.1, read as the reverse complement.
ATGAAAGTAAGAAAATTCCAAATACAATAGCATCCAAAAGGATAAAATACTTAAAACTCAACATAACTAAAACAGTATAAGACTTATCTAGGGAAAACCACTCCTGTGTTTCTCCTTTACACTAATAATACTGCTGACATCAAATGTGTGGGTTTTCCACACCAAGCAATTCTCCTATACCAGCTGAGTGTCCTACATTTCAATTCAGTTATGACTCTAACTTTAGCACAGACCTCATGTGTTCAGTTCTCAATTTTTTGTAAGACTACTCCTGCTCCCACCTTACAAATGAATTACAAGTCCAGATTATCACCTGTGCTTCTGCCAGTTGGCTGTAAATTGGAGGTTCCCATAACCCCCTCCTCAGGTTCAGTAAATTTGCTAGAGCAACTCACAGACTCAGGAAAAGAGTCTACTTACTAGATTACTTGTTTATTACAAAAGATTTTAAAAGATATGAATGAATAGCCAGATGAAGAGCCACATAGGGTGAGGTCCAGAAGTGTCCCAAGTGCAGGAGCTTCTGTCCCCATGGAGTTGGAGTGTGTCACCCTCCTGGCACATGGATATGTTCACCAACCCAGAAATTCTCTGAACCTGTACTTCGAGGATTTTTTGGAGGCTTTATCACACAGGCATGATTGATCATTAACTCAGTCTCCAGCCCCTGCCTCCTTCCCAGAGTATGGAGGGTAGGACCGGAAGTTCCAAGCTTCCAATTATGGCTTCGTCTTTCTGGCGACCAGCCCCCACCCTGAAGTTGTTTAGGAGCCCATCAGGAATCACCTCCTTAGAACCAAAGACACTCCTATTACCCAGAAAAATCCAAGGGATTTAGGAGCTCTGTGTCAGTAACCAAAGTCAAAGACCAAATATCAGAACAATAGATACTATACTCCTATTGCTCTTATCAGTTGGGAAATTAACAAGGGTCTTAGGAGCTCTGCGCCAGGAACTGGGGACTAGAGACCTATACACACACACACACACACACACACACACACACACACACACACAATGTATACACATATACTTTTTTCACACTCATACACAGAAAACTATGATACTTTGTCGAGAGTCTGTGTGGTACTGGCATAGGGATAGACATACAGACCAGTGTTATAGAATTGAGTGTCCAGAAATTAACATATATATTTATAGTCAGTTGATTTTCAAAAAGGGTGCCAAGACCATTCAGTGGGGGAAGAATTGTTTTTCAGCAAATGGTACTGCAACAACTGCGTAGCCATATGCTAAGGAATGAATTTGGACCTCTACCTCACATCATATCCAGAAAATTAACTCAAAATGGATCAAAGACCCAAATGTAAGAGCTAAAACTATACAACTATTTTTAGAAGAAAACAGGTGTAAATCTTTGTGACCTTGGATTAGGCTGTGTTTTCTTAGATACTACACCAAACACACAAACAACCAAAGAAAAGATAGATAAATTGGCCTTCATAAAAATTAAAACATTTATGCTTCAATGGATACTATCAAGAAAGTGAAAAGACAGCATACAGAATGAGAGAAAATATTTGCAAATTGTATATCCGATTAGGAACTTGTATCCCAAATATATAAACAACTCTTAATAACTCAGTAACAGAAAGACAATTCGATTTAAAAATGAGTAAAGGATTTGAGTAGACATTTCTCTAAAGACAGCATACAGATTGCCAATAAGCACATACAAAGATGCTCAACATCATTAGTTAGCATGGAAGTGTAAATCAAAAGCAAAATAAGATAGTACTTCACACCCACTAGGATGGCTGTTGTCAAAAAGATGGATAACAAATACTGGCAAGGATATGGAGAAATTGAAATATGGCAAAACTGCTGATGGGAATGTAAATGGTAAAGCCACTATAGAAACAGTTTGGCAATTTCTCAAAAAGTTAGAGTTACTGTGTGACCCAGCAGTTCCATTCCTAGCTGTATACACATATGAAACATGTTCTCATAAAAATGTGTATATGAACGTTCATAGCAATATTATTCATAATAGCCAGAAAGTGGGCACAGCTCAAATGTCCATCAACTGGTGAATGGTTAAACAGGTATGTCCATACACTAGAGTGGAATATTATTCAGCCATAAAAAGGAATGCATTACAGTATTCCCCCGCCCCCCCTTATCCATGAGGAATACATTCCAAGACCCCCAGTGGATGCCTGAAACCATGGATAGTACTAGATCCTATGTATATTGTTTTCTCCTGCACATAAATACATACCTTTTCACTTGAAGGAACCACTTTATGACTTCTCTTTGGCATATCCAAATTGCCAGTATTACTACTCTTGTGCTTTGGGCCCCTTGTTAAGTAAAATAAGGGTTACTTGAACACAAGTACTGTGATACTGAGACAGTCAATCTGATAACTGAGATGGCTACAGGTGAGTAGCACATACAGTGTGGATACACTGGACAAAGGGGTGATTTATGTCCCTGGAGGGGTGGAGTGAGACAGTGGGAAATTTTATCATACTTCTCAGAACTGCATACAGTTTAAAACTTATAAATTGTTTATTTCTGGAATTTTCCATTTAACATATTCAGACTTTGGTTGACTACGGATAACTGAAACCATGGAAAGGGAAACTGCAGATGAGGTGGTGGGAGACTGCTCTACATGAAAATGAAGTACTAATTCATGCTGCAAGATAGACCTTGAAAACACAAAGCCACAGACAGTCACATATTGTATGAATCCTTTTATATGAAATGCCTAGAATAGGTGAATCCACAGAAACAAAGTAAATTAGTTGTTGCCAGGGGCTGAGAGTCAGAGGAATAGGGAGTGACATCTAATGGGTACAGGATTCCTTTTTGGAGTGATGAAAATGTTCAGGAATTAGTAAAGAGCATTGCACAACCTTGCGAATATATTAAAAACACCGAACTGTATACTATAAAAGTGTGGATTTTATGATACATTAATTATTTAAGTAGGGGAAAAACCAGAAAGCAAATAAAAGTAAAACCTATTCATCCAAAGTCTTGAAAAATAAAAATGTATTCAATATTTATTATTTTTATTACCAGAAAAAAGTACCGTATTTAAAATGTTTTAATGTGAACTAGAAAGCCAATTCATCATAGTTTTTTTCATTAAAAAAAAAAAAGCCTAAAATAATGCCATGAGTTGACTTAATTTATTTCTTTTGATTCTTTAAAGTTTGAATCAAATGTTGGATCAGGAGGGAAAGATGTCCCTCTATCTTCTTTTCTTCATCTGGCCCAGATTCACTCAGGGACAATGAGCTACTTTTCTGTGGCTCTTTCTAGGACTTAGATAATGGATTTTCTCATTTTCTTTCAATATTTTTTCTCTCTTTTCTTTTCTCCTTTCTTCACTCCATCCTCTCTTCCCCTTTCATCTCCCCCCTTAGCTTTTTCGTACACATGTGACTGGTGTACTCTTAATTTTCTTCTGCTTTGAGCCATGGCTGAACATTTATGGATCAGAGAGAATTATCCATTGTTTTCAACAAACTTTTCAGTAAGCACTTAGTTTTGCTAGGCGCCCTGCTAGATACTGCAGATCCTGAGACATATGCTTCTATACTCGAAGAGTCTTTCAGGCTATTGCTAGGTTACTAAAGGACGAGCAGCTAAAAGTTTGTTGAGTTTTATGCATTTTGAGTTTCAAGTCCTGGTGAGATATTAAACTACAGGTGTTCAGGAGGCATAATGGTATAGTGAGATACATACACACACACACATTGGTGGCATTGAGATATAGTGGTATAGAATTCAGGAGAGAGATCTATGCTTGATATTAAATTTGGAAATCATCAGATAATTGTTCTTACTGTAATTTTTTCAATATTTAGCTCAGTACATTTCTTAAAGCAGTTACCATTGAGTTTTTTCCTCCGCTAAAGTGCCAAATCCTTTGGCAATAGGAATATCAATGAGTGTTTTGAAGTTTACCTTTTAACACTTTATCCTGAGGAGGAAACTTGGTGTCCTGGGAGACAGGAATTTGTGTTTAAGGAAACCATGATATACGTATGCATATATGTATATGAATATTTGTTCTCAACACCTGGGTTTGTGGAATTGCTTAAATGGAAAAGAAAATAAATGGTTTCAGTAGTGTTATATGGACAGAAGTCAGATTTTAGTTGATTGAGGAAGAAGTTGGAAGGAGAATCTGTATAAATTATTGCTGTGCTTGGTCAAAAAAAGAGATGAAAGAACTGTAGGAATTATCTGTAGTTAAAGGGAAATGAACTTTTTGGTTTTAAGCTTGAAGGAGTTAAATAGGTTTGTTTACTAAAGTGGTAGAGTCAGTAGAGAAGGAAAAGTTTAAAATTCAAGGATGAGAAGAGATCATTTATGGCCAAAGTTCCATGAAAGACACAAGGAATGGGAGTATAGAGCATAGCTGTGGAGCTAGCCTTGGATGTGGAAAGGTCATCATGATGTTTCAGTGAGGTAGAAGGGAAGGAAATCTAGGAGATAGATTCAGAAAAGTTGACTAGTTAGGATTATCCAGACTGAAGGTTTTATAGAACCTGAGAGTTCTAAGAAAAGATGGGGTGAGGAAGCAACAAGGCACTAGACAGGATAATGACAAGAGAGCCAAAAAGTAGAATTTTGGGGTATATGTATGGGCTACAGAGGAATAGAGCAAGTGAAGCAAGTTGTGACTCTTTGATTAGGAGAAACTCAGCAGACCAAAGCAGGGGATTTGCCTGATAATAGCAAGAGTCCAAGGCTGCAACATGGTACTAACTTCTCTCTCTGGGCTAGTGAAAATCAGATTCATTATCGATTTTTGTTTTGTTTTGTTTTGTTTTGTTTTTGTGGTCTTTATCCTACATAGGAACTTCATCTTGTTTGATATGTTTGAGTTGAAAACAAGCTTCATATGTATGCCTGCTGTGAATTCTGTCTTAAAAATAATGTTTTCTGGCTTTTGTAAAATCACTTTTTTTTCAAGTATACTATGTTTTCCTCTGTTCTTTGCTTGCTCTTTCATCAAAGAGGATACTTCTGACAAGATGGATGGTAAGACCTTTCTAATTCTATTACTAAAGATTTTTATGGCTCTTGGATTCTGTATAATATCTTTGTTCATTTTCTTAATTTCTGAAAATAGACTGCTTATTTAGCAGCAATCAATGTGAAAATAGCTATGTAATTCTCTGATTGAATTTTAGATTAGGCATATCCATTTTGGGGTTTCTCAGTCTACTCAAATACTAGGTTACTGTTTGTTGTACGTTATATCTGTTATCTTAAAAAATTTTTTTTACCTGAACTCTTAGAAATTATCTTGATTTCTTAAGTCTTTCTCTGAAATATTAGACCCATAAGAATAAAAAGGAATTCTGTGTCATTTGATTCAACTCTTTAATTTACTAACTCTGATACAGAAAGAGACAAATTATATATTTTACAGATTCATATGGTTATTTATAAATATGAAATGCAAGTTATCTTTTTAAGAGTACTTTAAGCTTTGCCTTTTTGTTTTTCAGTATTCTAATGATTCTAGTTTATCTCTAGTTGCTTGGTTCAATATGGTATTTGTGTCTGGATGGTATTTTTTTATCTGATACTAGACAGCACATTATTCACACTTTTCCTTTCACTTCATCAGATACCATAGTGTTATCTAGGAATTTGAGCTTTTTTAAAGAACTTGTAAGAAGATACTGAATCTGTAAGTCATAGTATGAGATCTAGGAAAAATAGAGAACTGTATGTTTTCTATCAGTTATTATATAAACTCTGAAATTAATGTGTCTTCCATTCTGATGAAATGGAACATTTAATCTTCAGTTGGGTACATGAGTGTATTTTATTCGTCTCTGTGCTTTTCTAATGTTTAATTAAATTTAAAAAATCATTGAATGAAATGAAAGCTCACCATGAGATAGTCTTTATATTTGAGATCTTTCAATATCAGTTGTATTTCGAGATTCTGGATCTTTTAAAAACAAATTGTTCTCACTTTTCAGATCAAAATATTTTCTTGTTTTGGCCAGAAATATTAGCCTATTTGAAGAATCACTTGTGTTTCGTTATGTATTACTCTCACTGATATTCAGTCCTATATTTTAAAAATGTCTGTATATACAGAGACATATCTGTTATTATCCTTTGGTAGTAGTGAGCTATGGTATTTGTATTTGGTTATTTTTGCTCTTTTTCATTGACATCATAGGGAGCTCACATAAATGTCAAGTAAATAGCTGATGGATTGGTGGGTCTTTACAATGCTTTGCTGAAAATACTGGGTTAATGAAGCCTAGGTCATGGATTTGATTCCCATGTTCGTCAGTTAGCTTTTCTAGTTCTTTTATGGACTAACTTTTGAAAATGCACAGAAAGTGTTCTTACTCTGGAAAGGTCTATAAAAATCTTCATTTCAAAGAGAAGTAATGGCAGAGTTGCTTCGTTCTTGAGTAATTAATTTCTCTAATTTTCTTTACCACTTCAAATTTTAAGTATGAAGTACCGCAGATAAAAGTTCATGTTGTGGGATTTTGCTATTTTCAGTTATCTAGTTTTAACCTCTTTTTGTGCTATGAGTCACTAGTCTTTTTTTCTCAAAATGAATCTTTTGAAAGTTAATTTAAAGCTATGAGACTATAAGATTTTGTTTTTACCCTTTCATTTTAATCTTGGGTGGGAGGTGCAAATTAGGTCTTACTATTAGCATTGGCAGAATTTGTTGAAATGTTATTGTTTTATTTCTCTTATTTAGGAACAGCATCTGAAGATGGTAAGAAATATACATTTTGCTAGTAACACAAATACCTCTACGTTAATATTTTTATTAGTAGGAATTAAATATTAAAAACTAAAATAGGCTAATTTCTTTGCAAATATATATAATTTGCCAACTGTAGTAGCTTCTACATTTAATGTTTGGTTGCATTAGTTATGTATGTGGCTTTTTTTTTTTTTTTTAATTCTTCATCCTGGAGTTTGCTTTGTACCTTGATCATCTCATGCTGGAAAAACATAATTGCTTAACATGTTTAATAATATCCAGTATAAAGTTAGCACATAGCTTCATTTTTTTAATGGTGGCATTAATGCTTTTCTTTTGTATTTTGTGTTTTGTTTTTTAATTTATGCCAGTTCACTTATACTTTGGGGAAGCATGTGCCATTGCTTTATTATTGGAGTTTGAGTATCATCAGTGTTTAAATACACTTATTTAGTCAGCTTTTAAATGCATCTTTGAATTTGAGATTACAAAAACTTGCTGGGTATAATATTTTATTGAGCCAACGTACTCAAAAAATTATTACTTATTGCATTCAAATTTATAGAAGGGAAAAAATCGTTTTTATATTTATCTTGCCTGAAGGCTGTCTTATTAAATCTCTGATTGGGTATACATTTTTCTCCCCCTAAGTTCTACGGGGGTATGACCCTCTCTTCTGATACAAAACCAAGTAGATTTAACTTGTATTTTGGTCTCATTTACTCAGATATATTTGAAATATTTTCATATTTTAGATTTTAAGCTGGAATACTCTATAAAAATGGTTTCTGGAACTGTGGCATTATAATTTAGAATGGTAGTATCAAAATACTTAACTTACCCTAATCTCCTTTTATACTGGATAAAATCTTTATTTCAAAAATTTTTTTTTTTCTGTTTTACTTCTTAATCAGGAGAACAGTGTTTCCTACTCTAAAATACTCTAGGATTCTACCAACTATACTTCTGGTTTTCCTTTTGTCTCATTACCAGTTCTTATTCTCTTAATTTTATAGTTTCTTAATTTTTTAAAAAAAGTTCTTAATTTTGTAATTTCTCTTTACTCTTCAAGATATTTTTTCCTGACTTATATAGCCATAACAGGCTAGCTAGTATATTGTGATTGCCCTACAAATCATACCTTTTAATAAAAAAGATTCTGAGCCCTTCTTTTTGATTATGTTTGGTATTGGTTCCTATTTGATAATGGTTGAGACTGATGCTTAAGCACACCAAAGTACCTGCTTGTAATATATTTTTGTTTTTACTAATGACAGTTTACCTAAGGACTTTGATAAGCATTATCTCCTTTGGTTCTAGAAATAGATGATATGGCTTGGTTTTTTGGAGCAGGGATGATGCAGTGGTAGAGGAGATAGGAGTACAGCTTCAAGGAAGAGAAGGAAAAATATTGAGAAAAGTGCCAGTTATAAATGAAATTGATTGGTTAGGGGAAGAGAATTGTCAATATGTCCATATACATTTGTAGTAATCTGAAGTTTAGCACAGGATGAAAAGATTAAATATTTTACCTAGCAGTATCTTTTCTTGCACATCAAAGTATGTTTTCAGTCAGAAGAATTGTTTGGATTGTTGTTTCTAAGATTAGGCTTATATTTAAATTACATATAGGATTTGAAAATAAATTTTTTGGATATTAAAATTTTAGAATTGGAACTTCCAGTTGAGAAACAAGTGGCATGCCTATGGTAATTGTCTTATTTATAACTGGACTAATCAAATTAAGAATGCAGATCTTTTAGTTTGACTCAACCCTTAAAGTAAAGTTAACTTATGGTACAACACATAAAAAACAGTATGTATTTTTAAAAATTTAAGAGACACATAACTTTTACGTGCCATATGGTTACATTATTATAGAATTTAACAATACTTGAAAAGCACACCCAATTAGAAAATTATAATAAGACTTTTTTCCCTCTTTAATGAATATTATTATAGAAAAATGTCTTTAATTATATAAATAATTTTATTTCATAGGTCGGGTGAGAACAAAGCTTTCAACACCACTTGCTGGCATGGGAAATGCTAAGACAGATTCTAGAGGAAGAAGTCGAACAAAAATGGTGTCTCAATCACAGCGTACGTATTGTCTATCAGTTCTCCTATGTTTATAATATGTTAGGATAAGTGTGTTGCTTGTATACTTTGTATTAGGAGATTGACCAGTGGATAAAGACAAAGCTAATTTCAAAAAGACAAGCCACATACTGAGTTCTTGTTCTATACTTTAGGTTCATCATCACCTGACAAAAATGAAGGTATTTTTTTCAATGTTTTGGGTCAGTTGTTGTGCATGTTTTGGATTTTTTTGAGTGAGTGTTGTCTTGTCTTTGGTGTGTTATTAGGGCTGCATCATTGATACCTGCCACTTAGAAAGAAAAACTTCATCTGCTGTACAAACTTTTGCATGGAGATATTTTTAAATAGCACAAATCTCTTAGCATTAAGGTTTTCACAGTCTACTTAGAAACTTGCAAATGTGGAAAATTGTGCTTTTTAGAGGCAAAGTAATGGCCATATATTATTATCAAATCTGGTTGCATCTAGCTAATGCTATTCAAGGACAGCTAGCTATGTGGTATCTTCATACTCTCCCCAAAATCTGTTAGAATATGGCTTGCATTTGTGGCAGCTATATACTAATTCATAGTGAGGAGACAAATTAAAATGACCAGGTCTGTTACGTTACCTGTTAAATTTAAGATTTGTATTTTTGCTGTTTCATTGGAAGCTGACTTTTCCATGAGCCCAGTTATTAAAAAGCACAATTTTGAGATCTAGGTAAAATGAATGATCCATTTCTATGTATTCCAGAATAGTAACACATAGACTTTATGGCATTTATTAATTTAAAGGAGTTTGTTCCCATTCCTCTGTAGCAAGAGATTTTCATTAGCACTTACCTATAAAAACAGGAATTATTTCCTAGGGAAATGATTCTGGGATTATTCTACATTCTTGGCTATTTTGGAAAGAAGTAGATTTAACCATCTTTCACTGTTGTTTAGATAATTTATCAGAATGTCAATGCCTTATTTATCTTTTTTTTTTTTTAACTTAATATCTGAATCTTGGAATCAGGGAAAAGGCAGCTGGGCTTGGAGAAGGCTAAGGTGGTGATTACATAAGTCCTACCCAGCAGATTCTCCTCTTCTCCTCTTTCTAACACCAAAAAATTCAGACAGAGTAATGGTGGGAGTACTTAGCAAGAGTCCTAAAAATAAGCAGAAATGCTTAGTAAACTTGGTTTGCAAATTTGAGGATTATATACAAATAGGAAAAATGGCAAGTGCTCTTTGGGTAAGAGCTCTTCTCCCAACCTGATTAGGAATAGTTTGTGTCAGATGTATCCCTGATCTTGTGTGTTTTGGGAGTAATTTTTTAAAGTAACTTAACCATTCGCAATGTAGCATCATAGTTTAGAGCCTCACCATTCCAAATATAGTGCCCAGACCAGCATCACCATCACCCAGGAGCTAGTTACAATGCACAGTCTCATGCCACCACAGAGCTACTGAATTCAGTCTTTAACAAGATCACCAAATGATTCGTGTTACAAAAAAGATTGAGAAGTATTGGTTTAAACCACAGACTCTAGAGCCATACTACCCAGATTTGGATCAAGACTACCATATTTTTAAAAGTTGTAAAATGAAGAGGATAATCTCATGGGGTTGTTGTGGAGATTAAACAATGTAGTATATTTATGACAATTTCTGGGCCCAGAATAAGCACTATATATATTTTAGCTGATAAAATTGTCCTCATTGTTTTTAACCTAATGTCAACTGGATTTTATACTCCTGTTGTGTACTTCTGTACCTTGTATTCTTATGGCCTTCAGGATACAAAGAAATAAATAATGGTAAAGTTAGGAAATTTAAAGCATGAAGACCGAACACATGGCAAAGATTCAGAGTGCTTTGTGTATGGTTTTTTAATATATTACTAAAGATCTCTCTTTTAGTTATAACTACTGGTCACTTCAGTAGACTGTAGCATAATTCTTTTATATGTGATTTTTTGCTTTGAAACCCAATCCACAGTACTTCAGATCTCCTCCTAAAATGTGAGAACATAATGGGCTTTTAGACCTAAGTAGGATTTTAAGATTAGAAGACATTCCTGCTATACAATCACATAGGTTTTAAATCATATTGAAAGGTTGTTGTTTGCTTGCTTGCTTATTTGTTTGAATGACTATATGTTCCATTCCAAATTCTTTTGGAAAAAAGATATTGTGGCCCTATATAATTTGATGCAAGTTTCTTTACAATATATTTGCATAGAAATACTGCTGTGATCTCCATCTTCACTTCGTTGTAAAGTAATCCATTAGGGTTTGCATGGTCTTTCCATATTTTTATATCACCATTTAGGGGAGGGAAAAAAAAACCTCTTGGATCAAAGCAGGTGTGTTCTGATGGCTAACCAAAATAAATAAAAGCAGAGCTAGTGAAGAGACTTCCAGATTTATATTTATGTAAGGATTGTGTCTTTTTTTGTTGTTGGTAGTGACTGGTTGTGTACAAATGATTATACAGCCTATCAGAAACTGTTTCCCCACGCCAACTCACTCTCTGCCATTTGTTTTTTTCTCTGTCATAAGAAAATGAAATTTGTAGCCTATTCGTGTAATTTTTCTTCAGCTATAAGATGTCATAGTTCTTCCTTACCTGTAGGTTTAGGTTAAATGTTTAAATGAAAACTTAAACATTTAATTATTAAGATTTTAGGCCATCAGAAGAAAAACTGAAGAGTTTACATTTTATTCTTGCAACTTCATTTCATCTGCTTTGTACATGAGTGTCTGATTTCGGTTTATCCACTGCAAAGACTACTAAATGTATTGCTTTTGTTACAGACATCTATGGTTTGGGGATTTTTTTTAAGGTGTTTTTTGTTTGTTTTGTTTTGTTTTGTTTTTGCTTTAGGATTTTTTTATTTTCTAAGAACTGACTAAAGCTTTCTTATTTCCATCTGCCATCCATTTTAAATCTGCTCCTCCCCTCTTCATGGATTATAACCCTTACCCTAATTCTGCCTTTACACTTGTTCAGGATCACAATCTGCTAATACCATTGGTGGTAAGAATCTATAGACTTTATGTGTGCATCTGTTGTTTCATCACCTATTTTCATTATCAAGAATGGGTTCTATTCAGCAGAAATTCTTATTTTGTAGCTGTATTGACAGTTATGAGTTTTCTTTGACTTGTCTCTTATTACCAAAACACTGAAGTTTTGAAAAAATCCAAGTTGATTCTATAAGTATAAACATTTGAAAGCAAAGGAGCTTTAGTAGTGCCTTGAAAATATCTCATAAAAAGTATAAAATGAAAACTATAGGAAGCACAAGAGAAATTAGGTATCCAATTTCAAGTTATGGAAATTCAAGTATTTTTCAGTAGCATGCTATTTCCTAGATATATCATACCTCCCCCACCTTTTTTAATCAACTCTGTGGTTTTCTTAGAAGAAATAATTAGCCTTGGTAGTTCTTTGCTGGGTAAAGAGCCTTGATATTTTCTTCTAAATATAAATAATTCCAACTGAGCCATTGGCACTGGAAGTATCATTCTTATGATAGGGGTTAAGGGGCCATTGGAGAAGAGAGGGTAATGATTAAAGCAAAATGAACACTGCCAATTATATATCCTAGGAGAAGGCATGAATTTAAATGTATAGAGAGTGAGCTTGTATTATTTTGATAAAAATCACTAAATCTAGAACAGGTGAAGTGGTTTTTCTGCTTCTATACTGCATGTTTCCTGTCTGCTGAATAGACCCACACTCAAGGAACAATCTAGTCTTCTACCAATACCTCGACCCCCTAAATTTGTATTAGTTTTAACTGAATACCATATTGTACATGTTCAGTTCATTATTTATACATTTTATATTGTTGCAAGTGTTTCCATAAAATATTCCATTAGCTTATCTTGCATTGTGCGTTTGTGGCATGTTGGGTGTTTGGATGTTTTGGTGTGTATGTTTAGTTTAGACACTGCATGGAGAAACAGGTGCCTTGTGAGTATCCTTACGGTTATCACTAAAAGAAACCTGGTATAAAGATTCTTCACTTGAAACATCATGAAACATTTCAAATGGGCCATCATTTTTAAAGTAGACTTGAATAATTTCCCTACAATAATTTAGAATTCCTTCCACTCAAATAGTAAGTTCTTAATTTCATCAGAAACACTGCTTTGTTTGACAGTATTGCTATAACCAGTGGAAGTTAAGTTCCATTTTGTGTGCTGGTGATGTTTAGGAATTAAACATGAGTTTAAATAGTATTCAGTAAGACCATGCCAATAAAACTATAGCAAGGGTCACACAGATCAGCCGCCGATGGACCACATCCAGCCTGACTTCTTTCACATATTTTCTGGTCTACACAACGTGATAAAAATGAGAAAATTCTAAAGCTTTCATTTAAAACAAACAAACAAACAAAAAACACACACCAAACCTGCTCTCAAGACTGAGCTGGCTGGAACTAAAAAGTCACCACTCCCTGCCTTACAATCATTACTCTGCTCTCATCGACATCCCCCACTTGTCCCCATTTGCATTTGAGTCTTTAATCTTTGCTCTGTGGAACTGAATTATGATTGAGAAGGATTACACAAGGTGAGCAGTGACTGCCCTCCTGGATAGGAGAAACAGTGCCCCACCAAAGGGGAAAAGTTGCCTTCCAGAAGATTTATTTAAGTGCTGGTTCAACTTTTCTGTAATGCTATACCATTTAGAATCCAGAGTTAGAGTTTATCTTGCAGTTATCTTTTTTCCATTCAGTGCAGACATGAAATGTTTTGGTTGACAAGGAACTCATCCCCTTAAAAGTTAACCCATGCAATTCTAGTTTAAAACCATGTTTCTTAACTTTTTTTTTTTAACCCCTGCCTCAGTCTCTGAGATTTTGTCCAGCTCTCTCTCTCTCCATCTCCCTGACCACGTATCCTCTGCCATCCAAGACTGAATATCGCTAGTTTGGAAAGGGTCTGACTTCTTTGACATTTGCCTTTTGTTGCTGCTCTACCCTCAGTACTCATCTACATACCAGACTGTGGCCTCCCAAGATCCCTTTGCTATTTGAAGGCAGAGCAAAAAGCAAGATTCTTTTTCAGCTATCCCAATTTTGTAAACAAAATTTAATTTTGTAAAAATTAAAATTTATATGTATAGTAGTAGTAAGATAGATAACTTTGTTAATACCCATTCAGAGGCATCTCAGCAGGCAAACATTTAACATGAAGCAAATTTTCATTATATTAAAAATGATAGTAATAGAATTATTGATTTTTTTTTTCCTTTTAAATATATGGCTTTAGCCATAGAAACTGTATTATCAGAAAATAATTTCTTTGGAAATCTTTTATATGTGTTCTAAAAATCATAATAGTGTTATCTTTATTAAACATAGCATCTTATATCCCCCAAAATTGAAAATATATTTTACATGATTTACCATTTAGTCCTAATATATATAGTATACCTTTTTTTTCCAGGTTGTGATTATATATAAATCTTCCTCATTCCATTTCCTTTGAACTTATTAGAACGTGCTACACTAGCACTGATTTCTCAGATGTATTTCTTGAATTTTTATCCTTTCAACAAGTTCTCTTGGAATTCACATCTTAACATTTGTATGTGTGTTTGGTGTTCAGCTGGCAGCCGGTCTGGGTCTCCAGGTAGAGTTCTGACCACAACAGCCCTTTCCACTGTGAGCTCTGGTGTTCAGAGAGTCCTGGTCAATTCAGCCTCAGCACAGAAGAGAAGCAAGATACCGCGGAGCCAGGGCTGTAGCAGAGAGGCTAGTCCATCGAGGCTCTCAGTGGGTAAGATTTTCTCTGTGAGACTCATTTCTTTTGTATTTGAGGCTTTGATAGCATTGAAGATTTTGATTAGACACTTATAAGTTAGAGGAGAATGACTTAAAATTCAAGACAAGTTGAAATATAGGTTATAAATTAAAATAGCTTATCATGCAAGTATAATTCATTTGTTTTAAACCTCTTATTTGTAGCCTTTTAATTTTAGTAAAATACTATTTTACCCTTCTAGTCTCAAACAAACTAGAAACTGTATTCAGTAAATTTAACTGTTCCTGGTAATGCTTCATCAAGAGTAATTTCTTCCCAACCTTAGAAAAATTTAAGTTATTAATCAGTTTTTAAGAAAGAAAATAAAACCAAAATATTAAAATGCAAATGCTACCTTCTGTTTTCTCCCTTTCAATGCTGCCATTGCTTCATATCAGCCCGAAGCAGTCGTATTCCTCGACCAAGTGTGAGTCAAGGGTGCAGCCGGGAAGCCAGTCGAGAGAGCAGCCGGGATACAAGTCCTGTTCGCTCTTTTCAGCCCCTTGGTAAGTATTTGGGCAGGTGTAAGATGCATTGCTTTCCACTTTTATTATCACAGTCTGATAACCTCAGCATACCCTGGATTTATTTTAGCTTTCTTCAGTGACTGTATCTTCTCCTCTCTTATCTATCTTTTTGAGAAAGAGTCAGAAAATGATGTTCAAGACATTCCTCTGACATTTACTTAAATGAGCAAGTTAAGTTAGATATTGTATAAACATAATCGAGTAAATATCACACAGATTTAAACTACAGAATATTAAATTCAAGATTTTTCTTAAACCTATAAAATGTAAAGAAATATTTACTCTCAATATGGACCATTTAGTTTGTTAAATGAATATTTTTGTCCTTTTCAGCATAAATATTGACATTTCAACTTAGACATTTAACTTACGTTATTAGAAAGAGTGCTACTAAATAATATATGAACTACTTATTAAAATGGGGAGAATTAACATTTTATAGTATTTTACCATTTGACAGTTGTTTCCCTTATATTATAGTTCATGTCACATCACTGCTGTAAAACCTATCTGTCCTGATTATAAGGATTATATTATAACCTTGATTATAGTACATTTATCTCTATTATAAAAATATTAAGTGATTTTTTTTAAACCTTTAGTACTTTAGAATAATTGGAAAGGCAGTATTTTTTACATTGAAAATCTTTAGAATTTCTGCATGATCCTTTAAAGTTTTAATAGTGTTTTGTTTATATTCATATACATATGGCCATTTCAGATTTTTAATTCCATAAAATATAGATAATAATACTTAATAGTTGCTCTTCAGACTTTGTGACACTTAAGTGGAACAGAGTTCTAATCATTGTATATTAGAGTTATTATTTTTTTTGATAGACATGTATAGAATTTTCAAAGATTAATTTCTTATTCTCTGAGTCATTTGGTTCACCAAATCTTTAGACTGTCCTGTACTGACCTAGAAAACCCCACTGAGCTGGGGACACAGACATGGATATTCTCAACTCTTACTGTTTAGCCAGATGTCCCAGGTGCCAAAGAGTTTTCCCTTCTATACTTTGCCAAAGATATTTTTAATTCATATACAGTAGTCTTAATCTGTGTAGTATCTGTGTATGTGTATATGCACATGTATACACATACATACACATGCGTACATATAGATACACATGTGCATGATACATCCTCGTGTATATATTTAAGAAATGAAATAAATCCTACATTTGTATAAAATCAGCATGCCATCTTCAAGAACTGAAGGAAGTAGTGTGGGTGCATGGTATTTCAGAGCATATATTCTAGTGTCACATGGCCTGGGTTCATGCCCCAGCTCTATAACTTTTCTGTACCAGGATTTCCTCATCTATAAACTGGGATAATGATAGCATATACTTCTTAGGCTTATTTCAAAGATTCAGTAAATGAGAGAATACATTTAAAAAATCCCTCAGAGCAGTGCTTGGTACACAGTGGTCATCATCACTGCCACCACTACTGCCACTATTGCTCCTCTGCCCCTTCCCACAGAAGCTCTAATAGCTTACCTAGAAATACTTTCATTATACTTCAATGGTGTAACACCTGCCTTTGTATAATGATAATACTGCAGAATTGTTAGAAAATGTTTATAGAAATTATTCAAAAAATTATAACTAGCAATTAGTTAAAAAATAAACATCATTAATATGCCTATTTTTAAAGACATATGTTTTCTAGCCATTAAGTTTCTAGATTCATCTCAAGCCTCCATTTGACAATTTAAATCACTTAAATTTTATTATTGAAAGAAGCAGTTTTTCTGATTCTAATGAAATTCTATTTGGATTAAAGATGATTAAGCCTTTTAATTATATACTGTCATGTTTTTTTTTTTTTAATAGATTTTTCTAGTCCTTTTATTTACATATGGATACTGGATAGTAAAGGTAGCAGATTAACTCTTACACAGAGGTTAAGGAAGGGGAGCACTCCCAGAGATTAGAGTATTCTCCCCATTTGCATTTTCTGCTATATTTGCCTGTATTCTGTTGTCTCTCTTTGATGAATCCTTTTGCTGCCTCCAACTTGAATATTGCCATTCAGCAGATGAATCCCATAGCTTGTCATCCATTCAGTTGTTGCACTAAGCCAATGTGGGGGCCCTAAAGCATCAAAAATAAGTCAGCTGAGCAAAGCTGGACTTCTCTGGAACTTGTATGCTTAGTTTCCTTTTATTTCTGGAACTAAGATTCAAAAAAGAGCTTACATTGTGACAAGCACATGAGTAATGTCTCTTACCTATTATCTTCAGTCACAGATAACTATTGATTCCATAAAGTTTTTCAGAGATTTTCATGCATAAGGCATTGCCATATTGGTTTAACTCTTTCTCACCACTTTAGAAAGCATTTCTGTTGACCAAAATTAAACTAACTATATTTTAGTGTGTTTTAACTAACAATATCAGTCACCTTAGGGTATGATTAAACATTTTATGCAGCACTGTTTCTATTTAATCCTTTCTGTCAATCTTTTTGATTATTTTCTTGTTTATTATGGTCCTGTGGCAAAGGAGTGATTCATGTAATAAAAGTATTTTACTTGTTCTAATATCTGAAGAAGAGTAACTTTTAAAATAAAAGTAATATATTTCATTAAATATTAAAATGAATTTTTCCTGGCTTGTTTCTGTAAGAAAAAGGTTGATTTTATGGCAATATAAAAAAATCAGAATTTTAAGATCTAAAATTTTAAATATGATAAATTTAGATTTAGAGAAACACATCGTAAATATAGGAAGAAATGTCATGCATTTCCTGGCTTTTTAATTAAATTATTAATATTCTTTTTTGATGTTCAAATTGCTTTGATATTTACATAAAGTTCTACTGAATGTAGAACTTGTATTCTGTGGACCATATGGAAAATGTTATGTTGACATAAATGAGGTACGTTATCTTTTAAACAATATGAAGATGGCAAGTGTAAGATATTTAAGAGCAAAGGCCTTAAAAGAGTACAGATATTGAGGTATATCACTTTCTAGTAGTATGGCTTTGATCAAGTTAATTAACCTCTATGCTTTAGTTTACCCATCAATAAAATGGAATAGTAATAATTGTATCATTGGGTTCAGGATTAGAAGACATAGAATTATTATTGATTACTGGTTACCATATGGTTTTTTTTTTTAACTACAGTGTTCATTTTTTTGTTTCATGCTTGTACTTTTGACATTTCTTCCATTTGAATACTTGCTTTTTTTGTCTCCTGTGGGCTTATGTCTGTCCCCTTAGGTGTAAGATCTGTTGTGTGTCAAGGATGATATTGCAATGCTAATGTTCAATTACCCTATTTGGCAATATTCTGATCCTTACCTATTAATCGTAACACCAGTGTTAACTAACTCTCCTTGCCTAACTGTAGTGCTGCCACTATTCCTTGTTTCTGTGGTAATAGATGAGGTTTGTATGGTCCTGTTATTCCAGCCTCCAGACACCATTCCAGATCTACTGGTGCCCTCTACGCCCCCGATGTGTATGGGGCCTCAGGTGAAGGATGAGTACATTTTCACTATCGTCTGTGCATTCATCTCAGATTTTTGTCCTTTTCAGTTCCCATTAAATAAAATTCATGTTTTAAAATCGATTTTTTAATTTAAATTTAATTTGTTGGAAAGTAAATCATTTCTCATATTTTTATTTTCCCCCAAGTAACTTTTTCCCCTTCAGCAATCTTATTTGAACATTTTTTTCACTAGCAGATGGACATTTTTTTTTAGTATAACCTAAGTTATATCATTTTTAAATATTGAATTGTTTTATGTTCTCAGTTATGTATCTCATCTTTGTTCATTAAAAAAAAAAAAACCAAAATGGTGGATGAAGTGTTTTAATTGTAAATGATGGTATAGAAAGTAGTTGAGGGGGAGAACTCATTTCTGATTTGTCTTCACATACCTCAGAATGTCGAGCACATAGTAGGTGCTTAACAAATATTAAATGATATGTAATAGTTATAGAATAAAATCAACTTATCTTGAAGGAGAAGAGATAATAATTAGAGGGGTTTTCCCTTGTAAATTCCTACTGTGGATTTATTGAGCTTCTTAATCATTACTGGTTTGAAGATTGAACTTTGTTCTGGGCTCACCCATTTGAGTGAGATTTGCCTGACTGATAGAGCTGGATTGATTACAGGGCTACAGACTTGCAAGCCCTTAGTTGGCCACCATGCATTCTTCCGTCTTCTGGTTATAAATGTATTGTACTATTCTTTAAATTTAGTTTCCATACATTGTCAATAATTTTAATTGCTTTACCCTTTTATTTGACTAAGAACTATATATGTACCCAGAAAATACAATGTTGCTTTTAAAATGCTTTCCCCATTGGTTTTTTTTTTTTTTTCTTCCCCTTAAGGATCTTAAATTTTTCAACCTGACACTGTTACATTTATGACTTTCTCAAAACTGTTTTCCTTCTTCTGATGACTTAGGTCCAGGGTATGGGATCAGCCAATCAAGCCGATTGTCATCTTCTGTCAGTGCAATGCGAGTCCTGAACACAGGTTCTGATGTGGAGGAGGCAGTAGCAGATGCCTTGGTATTCTTCTCCATTTCCTTATTTTTATAGATGTTCCAATTATGCAAGTAATGTATGAGTCAGCCAGGCTAACAGAGTGGGAAAGAAGATGAGAAAGGTCTTGTGGATTGAATTCAGGAAGATTTGGGCAGTGTCAAAAGCAGAGCAGTATAATTTATTATTGATCTTCATTAATTGGTCAGAAATTTAAGCAAGAGCCAATAGTAATTGATGGGATATCAGGAATATAAATATTGATGTATTTGATGTGTTTTATGCACTGTAACTATACTGAGAGGACAGATAGATTAGAAAATATATATATATATATATATATGTACACACATACACACACACACACACACACACACACACACACACATACATACATACATACATACATACATACATACTACAAGCACATAATTTCTAGGCTAGCTTGACCTTGAGTATTTAGGGATTGTTTTACTTGAGTAGGATTTTGTTTAGTCTTTTACTTATTTGTATTTTCTAAGCTGAAAGCTTATAAGTGTTTAAGTATTTAAGATATATTCCTGGCTCTTTATGCCTGACACATTTAACAGTGCAGTTTAAATACAATCTACAGATCCATGGTACTTTGTCGGAAGAGTGCTGTGTATGTATCACTGTTGTTTTTCTCACTTAAAATTCTGAAGGAAGTATCATTTAAGACAATGTAATTGGTTTTTACCAATATTCCACATCAATTAAGTATGATACCTTCACTTTTAAAGCATATTAATCCTATGTTTGAGAAGCATTTTTACTCAGTTTCTTATCCAGAACTGATAAAAGGCCTCATCTTTTGTTTTGAAATAGAAAAATACATGGTGCCTTTTAAAACTAAATTATATCTTAACCATTGTTGATATAATGCAGGTTTGCCAGATTTGAAAAACAAGTTTTAAAAATTAGTCATCAGTTATAGCTATAATACATTAAATGTAACCATATGTTTAGTTCTGCTGTAACAGTCTATATGTGCTGAATTTTTCCCTTTACCTCAGTCATTTGATTATTTTTTTAATTAAATGTAAGTAGAACTTTGTTCTTGTGGACATGAGAAATATTGATCATATCTTGTCCTCAGGATATTAACTTAGTTACATGTTTCAAATTTACTATTTCTCATCAATATATTTTTCAGTTCATATTTCTTAGTTTCTTTTTAAGTGGATGACTTACCACTTAAATTCTTCTCACTTAAATTTTATAAATTAAATGGGTTTTTCTTGAACTGTTACTCAAAATACTAAGATGTTATGTTTGAATTATATGAGGAATAATATTTAACCATTAGGGCTAAAAGCTGAATCCCAATAAGTTGATTCTATCTACTTCCATTATTTGTATAGCATAGATATATTCCAGTGTTAACTATTAATTTTTAGGAAAGGACTTTGCAACTGTTAAGCCTAATTAGGACCTTGGGAAAAACCATAGAAACAAAATTAACTTTGAAGACAACAAAAGGATCCAAATAGGAAGGAAATTATGTTCCTTTGGGAAAACTAGTTAAGGGAAGTTTTGTAACTTAGGTAATTCTCTTTTGACGAGGTTATTGGCAAGGTTAAAGATATAGGCTGCTAATAAGCAGTTCTTATGTAACTATATATTTAAAAACTTAACATTTCTGATTATGGGCATTGTTTATATGCATATACAATTATGCCTAATTCATTGTGCTGTTTAGCAAAATGTTCTTCATTGTGTTCAATTTTTCTCTCTAAAAATTTACTGCTCTCAGCTCTTAGGAGACATACGGACTAAGGTATAGACATTGCTATTTTCTGACATCTTATACCGTAACTTACTTCTTTGCTTTAGCAGTTTAACAGATGATAGTCTCGATAAAAAATTCAAGCGGAAGTAATAAATCTTTAGACATACATC
Organism: Eidolon dupreanum; assembly: GCA_028627145.1. Lineage (NCBI taxonomy): Eukaryota > Metazoa > Chordata > Mammalia > Chiroptera > Pteropodidae > Eidolon > Eidolon dupreanum. The sequence goes on along the minus strand of CM053507.1, from coordinate 140,437,677 downwards.
CTATTTTTTTGTACATGTGATTATGAAAGGGAGATACTACTTGAATAGAGTGTCCTATTGGGGTTCTCACTTTTAAGCTTGAGTAATTCATACAAATGAGATATCATTCACACTGATTCCAATTACAAAATTGATCCTGGAGCCCAACTCAGGAAATGGCCACATTACCACTATTCTAAATTAAGTTAGTGTCTCTAAGTCAATATGAGGCATTTAGTGATGGAAACTTCGTTAAAAACTATTTAGATTAATATCAAGTTATATTTCTTTTAGACTTTAGAATCTGGAGAATTTATAGCCACCTAGTACTGTTTTAAATTATGTGCTTAACATTTTCATAGACATGTCTTCACTGCTCACCAACCTGAATTCAATATTAGATTACATAAAGATTTATTTCCAGTTCTTTCCAGGACATCTCAAATAAGCTATTTACTCTCATTTCACTTTTGATATGCAAAGTATAATTAGTATTTACACATATTAAATAATAAGCTTCCCATGTAAAGAAATCAAAAGAATCTATGCTTTATCGCATTTAATCAAATAGACATTATAGACTCATTGGGAAAAACTTGGAGGACCCTTAAGGAGCTTGCCTCCTAGAACGTAATAGTACACAAAACAGGTTCTCATCATTTTTTTTGTCTGTATTTTATTTCTCTAGGAGACATGAGGGTTGGGAATAAGGCAAGAAAGAGTGGCAAGAGAAGTGATAGTGGAGATAAAAGGAGAACAGAGGAAAGAGAAGGTAGACAGGAAAAAAGAACTTTACATAGGGGAAAACATGCATTTTCTTTCATCTGTTGTCCATTTTCTGATCCATTCTCATCCTTTAAAAAGGTAATATTTTTTTCTTACGAACTCAGAGTTTTAGTACAGTCTCTGCTCATTTATAATCTGGTATTTCTTGGTTTTCCATGAAAAGGAGAAAGAAAAAAACACATTTTTGATCACTTCCCACTTTACATATCTGAACTTTCATGTAGTCATATTCTACTTCTACCACTTCCCATGGTTAAAGAATGTTTCATCTTCTACTAACTCCTAAAACATTTTCTGAAGAAAAACTAAGTATTGACATTTTATTGTTATAATGATTAGCAGCATGCTTTGTACTGATTTTAAAACAAAAAAAAAAACAGTCCTTTATAGTCAGTAGAAATTGTGAAATAATAGTATCTTCTTTTAGCTACTGCTAATGAGAATCTTTATGTACAACAGAAAAAACCTGCTCGAAGAAGATATGAATCATATGGAATGCATTCAGATGATGATGCCAACAGTGATGCGTCTAGTGCTTGTTCAGAACGCTCCTATAGTTCTCGAAATGGTAGTATTCCTACATATATGAGGCAGACAGAAGATGTGGCAGAAGTCCTCAATAGATGTGCTAGTTCCAATTGGTCAGAAAGGAAAGAAGGCCTTTTGGGTCTGCAGAACTTACTAAAAAATCAGAGAACACTGAGGTGAGTTGTGTTGTCTTAATGTATCAAAATGTTTTCCCAAGCCTCAAGTCCTTTAGGATTATACTACTACCATTACTAAAAGTTTTTAAATTCACTAGCTCTATTTAAAGAAAGATTTTAAAAGGAAACTCTTTATTTACAAATAGAAGTTAAATGAAAAATGATATTTTTAAAAATTAAATAATAAAATGCACATAGTATTAAAGCTGACTGGTTTATTAAAATTTATTCCTGATTAGTTTTTCAGTGAGAGGAAAGAATGTTTATGTTCACTTGAAAATGTGAAGGTATATTCTTAGTATTTATGTAATATGTGACTTGTAGTGTAATACAAGATGGAATTAGAGTGAATTTCTCCAAGGACAGACGTTTATACTGGTTTTGAGTTTGCTTAGGTTTGGTTTCATTTCCATAATGGCTTTTGCTTGCCTTTTTACCCCTAATTTTTTAATTGTTTTTATCTGTGTAATGTTTTAAACCTTGGTAGTTTACCCCTTTTAAAAAGTTAGTTTCAGATAATTCATAAGTTTGCGGTAGAAAATATAGAGTTACTTCCTGACTTGATACCTAAATTCAGGGTTTGATTTACTGTGTTTATTTTAGGAAGTATTAGCACTTATATCATTTGAAATAAATATTTATCTGTATAATACCTAACATATTTTAAAGTTTGCATATACACTTCATGAATCACTGCAATAGATTATCATAATATTGTTCCCAGTCCCATTAAGATTCAGTTATATTAGGTTCAGTATATCATTTTAAATGGCATGTGGGTAGGCATAGTTTAGAAATGCTTTAGCTCACAGGTGACAAAATTTAAGAAAACATCTTAGCATTTAGAGTAATATTCATGTGCTGAGAATGTCATTTGTATGGTTTCTCATATCGTGATACATTAATGAAATACAATAGTATTTCTTTTCTTACAACTTTCAACCCTAAAATAGTGTGGGTTGCACCAGAATTATTGTTGTATTTGATAAGATTTTACTTAGCCCTCACTAGTAAATCCCACAAATTTCTCGATTTTCAGGGCTTATTTTTTACCCATTTTTTAAGAAGCCCAATTATATGTAAGGTTACTTTTAAGTGAATTCTTCCTACAGCAAGATATTAATTAGTCACTTTATTATTTTGACAGTCGAGTTGAACTGAAAAGATTATGTGAAATTTTCACAAGAATGTTTGCTGATCCTCATGGCAAGGTATGTTTTAGTATTTAAGATTATTTACTCCTATAGGTATCATTTGTGTATTGCCAAAAAGGAATGTAAAATAATAGCAAAGAATCTATAAGCTATTCTTGTTTTATTATTGCTCTAGAATGGTAATAATCTTTTCAGACATAATTGAAATTCAGCTTTTTATATTATACATAATTTAGAAATTGTTCTCTGGTAACCACGTAAGCTTGATAGAGTGATTATCTGAGACTAAAAACTGAAGGATTAGTAATGAGCTCAACTGTTATTAGTCAGGGTAAGTGTATTTCTATTAAAAACATTTTACTATTTATAAAGGAAATATTGGGGTAAGTTGAAAAAAGTTTGTAAGTTTTTATTCAGTTTTCTTCTGTGAATATTACATTAATGTAAATATATTGTCTTAAAAGAATAATTTTTTGGAAAAAAAATGTCATTAAATAACTCAAAAGCACAAAATAGTTTGATAGTAATATAAAAGAAGTATTTTCTAGGTTGAAATAGTCCATAAAATTTTTCCAAATGTTCAATTTTTAATGTAGATTAAAATGGATTTAAGTATTACTGCATAATCTGCATGTGTACTGTGGAGTTTCAGGTTACTTTGATGAATAGTACTGCTGTAAAATGTATTCATTTATTTCGTTTTCAGCAATGTATTTGACAATGGTAAAACTTTATTATGTATCTTCCTTTAGGACACCAGGTATCTGAACATGAGAATTTCTAACCTAAGTGAGAGGGAGATGTGGAAGGAAAATTATAAGAAAAATACTGATGAATTTCACTTTACTGTTTTTTTATTGTCTTCACTTTATTGTTGCACATATCATTTTCTCCTTTTATTTATTTTCAATATTTTCATTACCTGCGACACTAAAGATATTAAAATCCCACTTTATATATAATCTAAAATATAGTTTAAGATTATAAATTGCCTATACTTTAGACAATAATTTTCAAAGATTTTCTTTTATCAGAAGGTATATTTATTTTATCCAAGATTATAATGTCCCGTTAAAGACAAAGGTTAAAATACAGATTGGTATGTGGTTTTTTACTAAAATTTTTAAAAATTTATAACTTTTAAATTGAACATGTAGGTAGCTATTTTATGTTGACATTACAACCACTAATTACAGCTGAAGGATTTCTTTTAATTAAAAAATTTCTATAAATTTTGAACAAATTAGCTGTTGATATTTTTTGTTGGCAGTATGAGCCAAAAGACAAGACAATTATCATCTGGGTGGACTTGTTTTATCAAATGATATTTTAATTAATACATACATCTTTAAATAGATTTTTAAAATATCTTCAATAAGTGATATATATATATATATATATATAATTCATTCCTGCTAGAAAGTATAAGACTTAAGCTGGATTATTTCGTGAAGTCACGGTTTTTGGTTTTTTAAGACAATAATGCAATTTAGTTGGATGCTAAAACTTACAGTAATGAAGAGAAACACTTTAAACATAAAATAGGAAAGCTGAGTTTGATGTTGGTAGAGGAACGGAACTGAACACAAGTGTTTGGACACCCTACAGTCCTCCCTAGGATTGTCAGAAAGGTGACCTTTTAGTTTTTTTCCATAGGGTTTTATAACAATTTTTAAAGACCCCTCTGGTTTTGTTTCTTTGGTTTGGTTTGTATTTTTTTCATTAGTTCAGTGAAGAAAAATGTAATGGAAAGATTTTTGTTTAAGTTGTTTTTGTTTAGCTTTTGTTAGGTAATTTGTCCATCAGAGGCTCTGTGCATAATGTAATTCATTAAGAAGAACTTGGATAGTCACCATTACTGTACTGAATTTAAAATGTCAAGGTTTGATTTGAGTTTTTGCCTTTTATCTTGCTATTACTAAAATAAGTTATTCCCTCACCCCTTTTTTAAAATTTATCTTTATAACGTATCAACATTTTCATGTTCAGCATCAAGCAACTGTTTTTTGACACTTTTCTTTCCAAATACAAGTTTTTTTCTCTAAGAATTGGCCATATTTTTTTCCTATACAGGGCCAGATAGTAAATATTTGAGGTTTTGTGGGCCATAATGATTTCTGTCACAACTACCCAACTCTGCATTTATAGCATGAAAGCATCCATAGACAATATGTAAATAAATGACTGTGGCTGGGTTGCAATAAAACTTTATTTATGAACATTGAAATTTTAATTCTTATTAATTTTCATGTCACTAAATAGCCTTTGTTCTTAACCATTTAAAAATGTGAAAACTGTTTGTAGCTTACAGACCAACCATAATTTTGCAGACCCCTGTTCTATACCAACCTTGGTTATTGACACTAAAATAGAAACACGTTTAAAACCTCTACTGTGGACCTCATGCTACCAGTTGAAGGTTAGGACTATTGAAGGGTAACAACATACTGGCCCCGGCCAATATGAAGTCAGCCCATGTATTCCTGTATATTCCTGCCACTCTCCATATCTGATCTGTGATTTTTGTCTAAGTGTTCGCTGCTGCTTGGTAGTCCTCTTCCTCTCATCTTTCTCTTCTATCCTCCATGGTGACTAAGTCAAATAGTCTTTCTCCTCAAAACTCCAGCCCAGTTCACCTCCCCACCCATCTCATGCCCTACGCACATGCCATGACCTCTTCGCTTTCCCAGATTATAGAAGCCATCAAACAGAAACTCCGTTCCCTGCCTCCAAACCAACAGATTTTACTGCACATAAACCCATTCTTTCTACCTTTCCTCCTATTGAAATAGAAGGAGGGCTTACCTTGAAGCTGTTGTTTGGCTACGTAAATGTGTATCCTATTTCATGTTAATATGGTCTCATCTGCCCAGTCTTGCAGGAATGTCTCATAAATTCCAATTTTGTGATTGACATCCTTTTTTGTTTTTCAACTTTGTTGTGAGTTTAGTCAGTGTGTCTTCTCTGTCATTTTAAGGAATGTACAGGAGAGAGGAGGAAGCGGTCTGTTTTCTGTCGTGCCTGATTCAGTTTCCTTTACACCATTCTTTTAACATTCTTTTCAGACGCCTGTCTCTGCTTGTTTTACTGATGTTGGTGTTGCCTAGTGTTGTCTTACACTCTCTTCTTTCTCCCTCTACCTTCTCTGAAGCTTAAATTACCCAGTTCATCTTAATGACTCCTAAATGTGTCCTTAAGCCCATATTTTTTTTCTCCTACACTTAGTCACTTGCCTGTTGGTCATCTTCAGCTTCAAAACCAACTTTTTATTTATCTCATTAAATGAAATCACCATCCCCCTCATTGCTTAAGTGAACCATGTGAGCATCATTCTAGAAACTTCACTCAGTCCTAATTGATTCAACCTTCCAAATGTCTCACCATTCTTACACAGTTGTCTTTTGCCTGTTGCACCTTCTCCCCACCTCCTATCCCTAAATTTCCAGACTACATTCTTGAGTTATTTTTCTAAAAAGTAAATCTGGCTTAAAACACTTCAGTGACTACTCATTGACCTCAAGAAAATGTCCAAGCAGAACCTATCCTTTTGGCTTGTTTTTCCTCCTCACTATCAGCCCAGAAATTAGGTTCATTTCCCCAAATGTGTTATGCACTTTTCCCTATAGTCTTAAAATATGCTATCAGGGATACTTCTCTTTCTTCTTCAAGCCTGGGTTAGCTCTCCACTCTGAATTGGAATCACTTATCTCACTGGGTAGAAACTGTCTGAAGCCTTGCCCCAGAATGGGCCAAAGTGTTTAGGAGATACTTCATACATTGAGCTTGATTGTTTGGATTTTCCCATGTCCTTTTAGGTTGAAGTCAGCATTTCAATCTCTATATTAACAGTTTCTAGATATAGTAGCCAGCTTCCATGATAACTGAAAGTCGTATAACTGAAAGTCGTTCTCCTTCCCAGCATGACTAAGACCACCTGCTGTCCCCAGCAGAAACAGGATACTTAGAGAACCAGGTTATGAGCGTCCATGAAAGCCCCATGTCCTTTCATCTAGGATCACCTTCTTCAGCCCCCAGAGTGTTTCCCTCTTACATATTTTAGAGTAAGGATCTGAATCCAACTAAAATATTAGATAAGCTCCAGTATACAGTGCAGACATCCCAGAAGGGAAAGGTCAGAAAAGAGCTCTTTCTGAATACAGTTGAAATAGATGCTGGATTTTTTTCTGGTTACAAGAGTAATGTGATTGGTCAATATAGTTTCAAGCTAAAATTATTTGATATTTATAACTAGATAAATAAACTTTTTTTACTTCAGATACCAGTATGGAAATAAGTGACCCAATCACAATATATATGTGACAGTAATTTAGACCATAAGGCTGCAAATGTGTAATTTAAAGCCTCTTATAATTTTATAAGAGAAGCAGTACAACGCAGTGATAACACATATGGGTCGTGGAGCTCCAACCTGTGTTATCAGCCTGTGCCTTGGTTTTCTAATTTGTAAAATGGAGTTGATAATAATTCCCACTTCCTAAGATTATGATGAATGATGAAATGAGTTAACATTGTTAAACCCTTAGAACATACCAAGCACTATATAAGTTTTTAAAAACTAAATTTAAATAAAACTAAGGAGAAACTAAGGAATTCAGGGGTGATTTTTTATTTCAACTGCTCTAGGCCCATTTTTTCCCCATAAATGTTAGGAGTGTCATGCCAAAAGCTATCCCATGTGGTTTCTAGCATGTGACTGAAGGAACTAGTTGAAAAGAGCCACCTTCACCAAGATATACACTTTGAATTGGCATTTTATGGTCTATGTAGTTCTATCACTTAAAGTCTTACTCTTGAGTATTGAACAGCTAGAGTAGGAATTCCATCTGTGGCTACTGAAATGGGGACACAGTTGAGTGCCCGACTTAGAAGGCCACATCTTATCTCCTGAAGAATATTCTAGGCAGCTGAGCTGCCTACTGATCAGGAGACCATAATACACATCTTACCTGGGAAAATAAAAGATTGTAGTATAAACGCTTACTTTTTACCTCCAAACAATAGTAATTGTTCCCAGCCTTCACAGAAATAATTTAATTTGTGTCTCTATTGCTTCTGAGGAGGACAAAATATAAAAGAAAAATTCTAGATACTGGGCTTTGGAATCAAATGTTCACAGTGTCCAGAAGTGGGGCAGGTGTCTGTTAGTCTTAGATTATTTCTGGAAAATGAGCCTCAAGGATATAGGATCTGGAAAAGAAGGGGATTTTTTGTTTCTAACTTCCTTGGCAAGGAGATGAGGGAGAGACACAGGAAAATCACATGTTCTTCTCTCATACTATTCATTTAACTCTTGTTTTAAAAACTATTTTAAGTTTATCACAAAATTTGAAAAACATTTGTCACTTTTTTTTTCTAAGTGTTTTTCTTCTGTACAGGAACTTTGCATTGATGGCGACTAATTTGTGTGTTTTTCTTTTTTTTCTTTTTTTCTTTTTGCATGCTGTCCCCTGTGTTGGAACTCTCAATAGAGAGTAAGTTGGTTCAATATTTGTTGGAAACCTAACTTTACTGCATGACTGTGAAATTAACCCTTTTTCTCTATTTTCTCTCCCGAAGAGTTCATGCAGTATTGGACCCTTTGCAATCCACGAAATGCTATTCGCAGTTATGCAAACTGTCATTCTGTTTGGAGATGTGCTTTTTAATCTACTAATTAATCTAATTTGATTATGTTCTTCTGTTCTATATTTGATGACTGGCACACCTAAGATATCAGCAAGGTTATAAAAAGGCTGCCTCAATTGTAATAGCTCACATATTAATTCTTTTCCAATAAATTGCAGTTGTGAGATATATATGAATATAAATTGATTCCATTGAAGGTTGGTTTCATTGAATTATTAAAAAAAAAATTTCCAGGTTTCACAATTATTTTAAAAATTTTGTCCTAACCTCACCATATGCTTTTTCTAATATTCTAATGTCATTCCTTAAAAGCAAACAGAGCAGTTTTACAGAGCAGTGATTCTCAACTTTCTCTTCTGAAATCAAACTTTTAGCCCTAGTATTATATTAGCATACTCACTTTTCATTTTCTCCCTAATCATAGATACGGAAATGGGAGAATTTTAACATCTGACAGTGAACTCTGTGATAGACAATCAAGTAAGAACTGTTATGTGAAAGTTCCAATATATATTTTGAATAGATACATATAGGCATATACATTACCATTTAGTAAGTACCATTGGTAGGATATAAGTATTTTGAAAATAATAGGATGGTTCTATATGTAGAGTACTTAAATGTTTATATTTTTATTTAGCTATACTCAACAGTATATCTAATCAAAAGAAATTTCTACTTAGGAGACTCAGACTTAGGAGACTCAGAGAAGTCTTCTTAAAGGAAGTAGCAGCTCAAGGCTTGACTGGAACATAAACTTTGGATATGTTAGCATCAGAAGAAAGGGCCTGCTGGGAATGACTAGAATGAGTCCAGAGAAGTGAGAGATTCAGAAAGTTTATAGGAAAGAAAAGGAAGTTTAGTTTGGCTGGGATAAAAGGAAGGTCTTATACATCTTCCCTTGCATTATGAAAAAAAAAAAAGTTGGCTACAAATTCATTACAGGGTAAGTTTCACTTAAGAGAAAATTCTTACTCTTTAAGGAACTTTTTCTGCATATTTATTGAACAACTTTATATTTGGTCCTCAGCCTTTAATAACTTTGAGCTTGGTTCTAACTGGTGATATAAGACTGTATAAAAATATAGTCTTATTTCTCAAATGTTATATATATGTTACAGATGGGAAGATAATATAATAAATATAGAAAAAGTTAAATAGTACCATAAAGCTAGTCTCACTACAAGTTCAACTAGGAAACATCAGTGGCTATTATCCAAGAAGCCTTGGCTGGGACTCAAGTGGTAAATTGTATAGGGAATCGCATACTATGTATAAATATAACAAGTTGGGGTATGGTAGAGAATCAGGGTTTTGTGTGAGATATGTTCAGGGATGAAGAGTTTATGTTGCCAGATAGCCCAAGATCAGTTTGGAGAGTTAGACCCTTCTCTAAGCATTTGAGATATTCTGGAGACAATGAAGGGACATTGAAGGATTTTGTTTCTGTAAAATAAGTGATCTCACAATTTGAAGATGAGAAAGAAGCATGAATTAATTGGCCTTCTGTCTATTTTGTAAGTAAAATTATATTGGAACACAGCTATGCTCACTTGTTTGCATACTGTGGCTGTGCTAGAACAACAGAGTTAAATAGTTAAAATAGACACCATATGGCCTGCAAAGCTTAGAATATGTACTATATATATGTACCTGTTAGAGAAATGCTTTTTTGACCCCTAGTATACAGGAAATGTAAAAACTGGCTGCTACAGAAATCCAGATGGGAGGTCAGAAAGGCCTGGTGCCTACAATGATGGTGTGATCAACACATTTGGGGAAGGCCAGAAAAAAAGAGCTATTCTAAAGTTTGTGGGACCTAGTAGGCTAGATCAGAGAGGCCCTGTCAAGGAGGTCACACTTCCTATGAAAAGAGAGTCAGAATGAAGACTGGCTCTGAAATCTCCCCACATTTAGCATGCAATAAGAAAATGCATGGCAACAAGAATGGAAGAAAAAAAGAAAATAATAAGAGTAAAGCAGTGTCAAGCTACAGAATGGCCAAGCATACTATGCTAATAATGGGAAGACCATTGATGGGAACAATAGGATGGAAATTGAAGGAGAGATTCTTAAGATGGTGTCTTCTGCATCTGTAAGGAAAGGATTTAGGTTGTGAATAAAAATAAAGATGGTAGAGGAGACAATACTTTAAGGAGCAAGAATATAGAATAGAAAGATAAGTCTTAAAAGAAAGTAAAAGTAGCTCTTTTTTAAAGAAACAATTAGAAGGATTGCTATAAAGTAAATCAAAGTGGAGGAAAAATCAATGGAGAATTTTATGTTGAATGGCAGTAAAGTAGATGAGGTAAGTTATCTACTAATAGAGCAGATGGAAACAACTGAAAACCAATTGACTTACCTTTAAGTCTAGGCCCAGCCATTGTTTATCAGTGGAAACCTTGGGCAAGTCACTTTTCTGGTTATGTTTCCTAAGAACCAGATAAAATGGGAGAATTGACATAGGCATTCTAATGTCCGTGATTTTCATAATGGATTTTGGTATAGTAAAAGCTTAAACTTGAGACCTTCAGGAAAGTAGAGTGAAAGTGAATCAAAGAATTAGAGTGGTGTGCTGGTAAACCAGGTTAGGGGAAATGTCAGGGAGCCTTGATTTGTAGTGTTTGCTATCATTTCAGAAGTGTAAATACTCCCTCCTACCATGGCTGCTTTCGAGCTACCAACCAGCTCACAAAATTCCTCAATATTTAACAATCAACTTTCTAAGTAGGCGCTAACTCACTCCAGCACACCTGGATGGATAGATTTGCCAGGTACCAGTGAAAGTGAATTCTATATTAAATTCATGAGTTTGTCATAGCATAGGTCTGCTGAAGTTCACCAGTATTCTGAGCCCTGAGTAAGAGGGCCAGAGAAAGTTTTAGAGAAGCAGTTGACCATGTTTTGAATCTAAGAGAAGCCAGGTTTTTTCGGTATGGTTGTGGAGGTGGGACAAAAGTTAATGACTCTGCATTGTGAATAAGAACAGTGTTGAAGCAGACACTGCCTGGACATCAGAGAGTACTAGAAAATTTAAAATAGTCATGGTTTCTGCTTTTACAAATACAGAACATCTTGAGCAAATAGTAGAAGTATATTTTTTCTAATTCAGACTCAAATGTTGAAGCTTAGTCATAGTTATGATAGAAAAAATTCTTCATTTCTAACATGAGAAAAAAATGAGAGTTCATATATAACTGTATAAAGGAAATTCAAGAAATAAAATACATATTGAGAACAAAACTCAATTTTCAAATTAAAAAGTTACTTCAAGATTATGAACTTCTTAAAATCATTTTTTATACTCTACTGTGCTTATAAATTCTCATAGTGCCAGACGTTGTCTTAAGAGGTTTTTTTTTATTATTTACCTAGAAATTGTCTAGTATTCTGTTGAACATCTTGTAAAGAGGTATAACCTTAATGTGAAAGTCACTTTTCATAAGTATTTTAATGATATGCATCACTTAGAAATATTACTTCCTCTCCCTTAAAATTTTTTTTCATCTTATAAAAATTTTCAAACTAGTGGGTTAGTATTAGAACCAAGTATAAAAGGCATTGATAGAAATGGAGACTAATAGTATGCAATCTAGGACTCTTTAAAATCATTAAAATTTAGATGTAGATTTGCATTCTGACTTTTTTTCAGTTACAGTTATCCCAAACCATTTAAAATTACTTTTGGGGCAGTTTTAGTAAACAGTGTTTTTTATACCAAAAAAAAATTCTGACAATTAACATTTTGAGAAATCTGAGGAGTCTCTAATTAGCCCATTATGTCACAATGATCTTATACTTTAAAGTAGCTGTCAGCATAGTCATCTTCTGATTAACTAAGTGCCACTCTTCCAAAGAACTGAGGGCCAGTGAGATTATGGTAGTTCCTTGCCCTAAATTTCAGATAAAATGAATTTCAGTTTAACCTGATTAAGCTGTGGCATCGTGGAAAACATTAGGTGTGCCAGCCATTATGGCCAAAGTTTCTTTACCAAGTGATGCTGCATGGAATAGCTAATTGTTGAACTTCAGCAGAAGTTGGATAACATTTCAAGTGTACTCTTGTATCACAGAGTCCAATGAAAAGCAAGAGAGATTGTTTTTCCGCTTGGCTGCCAATCGCTGTGCCTCTGATTCCTGTATTCCTTTCTATTTAAGTTTCTAATTGATCATAAAGGTCAATATTTCCTCCTCTTTTTCTCCCCTCTCCTGTTTATCAACTATAGGTGTTCAGCATGTTTTTGGAGACTCTAGTGGACTTCATACAAGTCCACAAAGATGATCTTCAAGATTGGTTGTTTGTACTGCTGACTCAACTACTAAAAAAAATGGGTGCTGATTTGCTTGGGTCCGTTCAGGCAAAAGTTCAGAAAGCCCTTGATGTTACAAGGTAATATTTTCGTCATGTATTTCAAGTTTAACTGATAGAAATCAGGAATATTTAGTTTCTATGTTTTAAGTTCAGATATTTGAGTCCTTTTAAAGCATTTAGACAACATAGGCTCCATTGGAAAATTGTTAATAACACCTATTCACATGGTATAGTTCATGCAACATTGATCCTTAGATCAAACACTGCTTTCTTTTATAAAAAATGTTGTTAACATTTGTTGAATAATTCAAGATATTACTTTATCTTAAGATATATCTGCAGAGTGGAGTTGAAGATTTTATTCAATTTAATATAAAAATAAGATATTCCCTAAGTTTAAAAGAATATTTTATTATACATTAAATATTCAGAATCCTTTTTCAGAGGATTTTGAGCCGATGATATATTTCTACTTTCTTGTGTAGATTGTTGAAGTGACTTATTTCACATATCCATTTACTAAGTAGAGATGAGTCTAGAATTCAGATATTAGGTGTGGGGAAATATCTCTAATGTTGAACTTTTTATTGAATATATATTTCTGATTAAATCTATATTTGAGACAAGCAAGATAGGCCATTATTTACTATAATGTTGCTTTTTAACCCCCTACAGCAGTGGTCCCTAACCTTTTTGGTACCAGGGACCAGTGCTCCTATGAAAATCTAATGCCTAATGATCTGAGGGGGAGCTGAGATGGTAATGGTAGTGCTGGGGAGCAGCTGCAAATACAGATGAAGCTTCGCTCACTGGCCCACTTCCCTACTCCTGCTGTGTGGCCTGTTCCAAACAGGCCATGGACCAGTACTGGTCTGCGGCCCAGGGATTGGAGACCCCTGCCCTATAGGGTATAAATTCAGATGTTCAAATTCTTCTGGGAATAGCTTTTATTGTATATTGTGTCATATAGACTATACCACATATAGATGCTTCTTTATGTATGCTTTTTGAATGACATTGTTTTGTTATTAAGCATATTTTCTATTAAGCTCGCTAAATACTTGCTGACTTAATTTTTGTTTTGTTTTGCTTTGTTTACTGTTTATTTCAGGGAATCTTTTCCAAATGATCTTCAATTCAATATTCTAATGAGATTTACAGTTGATCAGACTCAGACACCAAGTTTGAAGGTAAAAACTTGTCTTTCGAAGACATTATAAGGAATTGAAGTATTTTATTAATAAAGTGATATTAATGTTTGTATTTCTGTCACATAAGAAGTCGTTCAATCAGTGGATTTTGTTTTTATAAACTTTCAGACAGTCAAGCCAGCACTTCGGGACCAGCTTCACTCTTTTTGGAGCTCCAAGGTTTTTTTGTTTTTGTTTTAATCTGCATTATTTCTTTTCTTAACTCTCTACAAACTGCAGTGTTTCAGATAATGTTTGTATGCATCAACTACTAACCTTTGTAAGCCTTCTACGCATGCACATATATGATTTCCAATGTTATTTAAATGCCAGGCTATCCTTTGGAGGAGCTTACCGGGGATACTTTTAGAAGGCAACGCAAGTATGGCCATCTAACCCTAAGCTGGCAATGCAAACTTGCTCTGTAAAGTCTTACCTAATTTTATGTTTGTGATTTCCCAATACTTTTTTTTTTTAATTTCTGAATAAGTATTTTGGGTGAACTGTCAGTTTTACCTATGCTTATTTTAGTAAACAAAAATGTTAAGTTTAATTTCAGTGCTATTCTCCAGTTCTCCTTAATTGAAATAGTAACTTTTTTTGCTTTTTGCATTGTGATATTTCTGATGTGTGCAAATTAACTTTCTCAATTGTTATTAGCACACATTTTTCAATTACTTTATGTGAAATATAAGGAGATTCCAATTTGTAATTTAAAATAATTATTGAATTTCACAAAATAATAGAAAAAAGGAGCTCTTGGATTCTTTACTAAAGATCTTTCTTAGTAAGTATTAAATGAGATTAAAGTCAGGGAAATAACAAGCATATGTGCATTTATAATCCTTATATTTTTCTGCTCTATTCTGCACGAATGTATTTCCACAAGCATTACTGCCCAGGACTGATTTTTTTTTTTTAAGTTTCTGAATATGATTTTGCCTTAAAATCACAATTATGTTTCTTACCAGGGTTGACTATACTCAACATAATATTATTTTCTCAGAGCTGCTTTGTGAAAGGGATTCTGTCTGTTTTGATTTTGAAAAGTGATCTGCAGAAGAATAAGTTACTTGATATTATTGATAAATAATTTTCGTACTCATTTTTTGTCTAAGCCATTGTGATAGGCATTTTAAACTTATAATGGAAGATAAACTTATAATTTTCTATCATTATTATCTATAATGCGTGACAAACTGTATGTAATAGGGCTGTCATTTAGGTACTAATGGTAGGTATTCAAGTGCTGTTGAAAATGTATGTAGTAGAAATGTTTCACGAGTCATTGGAAATGAAAGTCTAAACTGTTCGCATAAGAAATATGGGTGATAGGTGAATTGAAGGAGAGAGTAAAATTTCTAAGGCCTAAAGAGAAAGACAAAGGGATGAAGGAAATGGGAACTAGAAAACTTGAAATTAGTTTTCCTTGTGGAAAACATTAAATTAGAGACTGTAATTACTGTTTACATATATTTGTGGCTTCTGTATTATATATTTTATATATTATATATACACACACATTAAATTATATACACACAAATGCAATGCTGCAGGAGAAAATCACTCTTCAACTCTTAATTTGATGTTTTAGGATAGCAAGGAGAAGCTGTATTGGAGCCATTCATACCTTATACCAAAAGTAGTAGTAGCTTTCAGATGGGTGATGGGATTAAGAATGGAAAACTTAATGGGTTATAGAAAAACGCAAATAACTTGGATATGATATTTGTAAAAAATCTTTATTAAAAAATGATGGATCTTTCAGATAAAAGATCGATGTCTATATAAAATTTTATATCTCTCACAGAGTGTCATGTGGTTAAATGTCAGAAAGGAAGCAATAGAATAGGGGGAAATGGCAATACAGAGTGATTTTATTTGAGTAAGTAATATTTTAAAAAATAAATGTAATTTTTGTTGACCTGTTTTTCTGGGTTTCACAAACATGTAGAATTATACATACCTTAGCAACTACATTATTTTCCTTTCTCTAAAAAGAATGCATGTTAATGTTATTAAAATTATAGACTATGTATATAACCTTGTAATGCATCTTACTAAAATGTAAACTTTCAAATGATTATATGTGTATTGTGGTTATTTTGCCTATTAGTATGGTAAACACACCTATTCTATGAAACCCTTTTAAAACTTTGCATACCTCTATAAATTTCCAAGACACCACACTATTTGAATCTCATAGTGCAAATAAATTATTCATTTACTAATGGTGGCAAGTGGAGAACAAAATGCATGATGTTTGTTTTTTTAATTTACTGTAGCACCTTCCAGCTCTTCACACTGCTAGAAGGTGACCAGACTTCAGGAATCCAGAATGTGATGTGCCGCCGTAGCTTAGTGGGGCCTGCTGCTGCACAGTTAACCATAAGTCTCTTTCTGTCTCCACTGTGCATTTCACCTAGGGCAGCTGATAGGTTAACTCTTGGTTTTGTTCAATACATTTTTTATAGTTATAATTACTTCTTAAAATTCATTCATTATGTAATGAGGAATATAATTTGATCCCTTCTGTCTTTTTTTACTGAAAGCGGAAAGGGGAAAATACACAAGAGTCAACTTTATTTTAATATTTCACTTCCTGTATGTCAACTTAACAATGTA
Source organism: Eidolon dupreanum (assembly GCA_028627145.1). Lineage (NCBI taxonomy): Eukaryota > Metazoa > Chordata > Mammalia > Chiroptera > Pteropodidae > Eidolon > Eidolon dupreanum. Next base: position 140,421,281 of record CM053507.1, on the reverse strand, counting down.
CTTCCTAGAGACCTTATTTTGATTGAGAAAAATGACACTACGATTAATAATAAGGGGAAAAAGTATAGAAAAACTGATTAATCTTTGGCAATATTTTTTCCGTGTTACTGCTTTAATCATACATTTGAACCTTCCTTTTTCTAACTGAGCAAATCAGCATTTAGTATGTGTTTAGCATCTTCTGTATCTAAGGACTGTACATATGCCAGGTTTAGAAATCCTAGACTGTTTGAAGATGTGACTTTAAAAACAGTGGTTCTCAACCTTTTTTTCTGCCCCAACATACCTGAAAGAAAGGAGATAATTTAACAGTGGCTTTCTATACAGATAAAAAAGGCTGAGTCTAAGGAAGAAGTATGTGTGGTTGCCCCACTTCCTGCTGATTTTGAAATCTGCATCCCACCATGTATCCATCCACATATCAGAGATTCCTGGGGGGAACTCTTACACAAATAAGTGTTTTCTTTTCTCTAGTGATACTTGTGTGAAACTATTTTGCGACACTTCTTTTGGAAAATAGTTCTAATAGTCGATGGACCTATTAAAGAACCTGATCTCATCGTGTGAGTCTTACGAAGTATTTTACAGAAACTTTATATTGTCCACCTTAATTACCCAGTTGATTTATAATACCTTATTTCCAAAATACTTTGATTCATTTCCCCAAAAACCAAATTACACTCAGTTGATAAAGGCTGGCTCCCATGGAGTCTAGACAAGAGTCAGCTGTAAACTCTGAAGGCAGACTCAAGGAGAAATGTATAATTCTGTCAAGAGTCTTCAGCAGTTATTCAAACACGGGGGATGAAACATAAGTTCTGCTATGTGTGGAAAACAAAAATCCACATTATCATATTCTTGTGCCTCAGGTAGGTAGGTGGTTGTATAACTTCTTTTCTGTTGTTCTTTAATTTTCTATTTGTCAAAAAAAATAATCACCTAATTGTTTCTAAAATGTCCTTAAATGACCATCTGATTGTCCTCTCTCATTGTGCTTACCTCTGCAGGTGAAGGTTGCTATCCTTAAGTACATAGAAACTCTGGCCAAACAGATGGATCCAGGAGATTTTATAAATTCCAGTGAAACTCGCCTGGCAGTGTCTCGAGTCATTACTTGGACAACAGAACCCAAAAGTTCTGATGTTCGGAAGGTATGTTTTAATATTAGTGTTAGGAGATAAATCAGAAAAGCAAGTCAGTCATTTTGGATTACAGTGAAAGAAGCTAATATTTTCAGGATATTACCAGTTAGCATGGAGTTATTTACCTGGTGATATAAAGACCTATTTTTTAAAAAAAAAATCTTTTCATTTAAATTATTTAAAATTTTATCCAATTATTATGAGTGTAATTTTCAAACAATAAAAAAATTGCCTTTGCCATAATCCTCTCAACCTCTAATCTTGTAATCATTCAAAATATTCCAAATCTTTCCTCTTGTATTTTACCTATATATTTCAAATAAGTGTTTACACTGTTTCTTGACTTACTAATTTTTGGCATTATCTATTAGTATACTGATAAATTTAGTCATTATGTATCTGTCTACCTTGGTAAATAAGTACTTGGCGTTCCCATGCCATTCCCACATTCTTTCCTATATCTTCCCCCATAACCTTCACCAATGGAAGAGAATCGCATTTTTGATTTTGGAAGTACTCAGTCCTATACCAAGTAGTTTACTACTGCCTCCTAATTGGCAAACCAAATCCTGCCACATATAAAAGAGAATTACACAACATCGCCAAGTGGGATTTATCCCAGGAATGTAAGATTGAATTAACATCCAAAAATCTGTTAAGGTAATACATCATGTCAGTAGTAAAAAGACAAAAACCCCATGATCATCTCAATAGAGGCAGCATCCAGAAAAAATCTAACATCCTTTCATGATTTAAAAAAAAAAAAAAAAAACTAAACTAGCAATGGAAAGGAACTTCCTCAACCCAATTGGGGGCACCTACAAATATCCACAGCTAACATACTTCATGGTGAAAGACTAGATGCTTTCTTCCTAAAATAAGGAACAAGACAAAGATGTCTGTTCTCACTGTTTCTATTCAACATTGTACTAGGAATTCTAGCCAGGACAGTCAATTGAGCCAAAAAGAGAAAAGAAAAAAAGAAAAGAGAAGAGAAAAGAAAAGACATCCTGATTAAAAAGGAATAAGTGAAACTGTTTCTCTTTGCAAATGATATCTTATTTAGAGAAAACCCTAAGGAATTGCTAATAAACTATTAGAACTAATAAACAAGTTCAGTAAGGTTACATATTACAAAACCTATATACAGAAGTCAATTGTATTTCTAAACACTTGTAATGAGCAATCCAAAAATGAAATTAAAATAATTTAAGTTACAATAGGATCAAGAAATTCAAATACTTAAGAATAAATTTAACCAAAAAAGTAAAAAATTTATAGTAGAAACTATGAAACTATTTGAAAGAAATTAGATTGTAATAAATGGAAAAACTTCTCATGTTCATGCATCAGAAGACTTAATATTAAGTTGGCAATATTACCCAAAGTGATATACAGATTCAGTGTGATCCCTGTTAAAATCCAAGTTGGCTTTGTAGAAATTGACAAGCTAATTCCAAAATTCATCTGAAATTGCTAAGGACCCATAATAGCCAAAACAATTTTGAAAAAGAACAAAGCCTGGGAGACTTTATAATTCCTGATTTCAAAAACTACTACAAAGCAACGGTAATCAAGACAGTGCGGTACTGGCATAAAGATAGACATAAAGACCAATGAGATAGAATTGAGAGTCCAGAAATAAAGCTGTGTGTCTATGGCCAGCTAATTCCAACAAGGATGCCAAGGCCATTCAATAAGGAAGTAATAGCATCTTCAACAAATTGTGCTCTAGGACAGCTAAATAGCCACATGCAAAAGAATGAAGCTAAACCTTATCTCACACTATATATAGAAATTAACTCAAAATGGAAGACTTAAGTGTAAAAGCTAAACCTATTAAACTCTTAAAACAGGGATAAATCTTCATGATCTTGGATTTGGCAATGGATTCTTAGATACCCTACCAAAAACACAGTCAACAAAAGGAAAAAAGTCGTATTTCATCAAAACTAAGAATTGAGGATGTTCCAGAAGAATGCCAATGTGATGGTAGAAATCATTGGCATACTTTAAGTAAAGGAGTAATGCAATCTGATTTATATTTTTAAAGGTTACACTGGCTAATGTGACAGAAATGGACTGTTACTATGTTATGTATGGGAGAAGAGGTTAAGAGGGATAGGGCTGATACCAAAAAGCATCTTTTCATCTGTTGTTCAAGGAAGTTATTTTTAAATGAATATAAAACATATCTAGTAAAGCAAATATGACATTAAGATATAAACTAACAAATGAAGGACTTCAAAATATACTACTGCAATTTAAATTATACCATTTAAACTCGTATTATTTAATGCAGAAATAATAGACAAATCAATAGAACATAAAAGAGGGTCCAGAGACACCTAGATTTATATAGATTAGTTCATGATAAGGGTGTCACTTCAACACATGAAGAAAGGATGTACTCATTAGTAAATGGTTTGGGAACAGTTGGGCTGTCTCTAGAGGGAAAATAAAGCTGAATTTCATATACCAAAATAAACTATCATCATTACTTCATTTGCTCATATTAACTTGAGGTCCTCTGAGTTTTGTGGTTCCAAAAGACAGGATTATAAAGTTTTGTTTCAAAATGCAAATGGTTTTATTTAAGCACCATTAACATTTTTAGAGTAGACACTCACACATTGTATACTTTGGTGTTTTTAACAAAATGGGCTTATGTTATAGCTGTTGTTTTATATTTTTTCTTCAACAGTATATAATAATCCTATCCCAATTTCTTCATGTATAGAGGTCCATCATCTTTCAAGGCTGTGTTGTGTAGTCCGCCATCATTCCAATATAATGTAATATAATCATTCTCTAGTATTGTATATGCTAATGCCATAAACATAGAACACTTAGATTTTCATAGAATGAGGTCAGAAAAGGTGCAGAACAAGATGCACACATTTGGATACAAATCGTTTGGGTTTCTTTCTCCCAATTAAATTTCATGTAATCTGAATTTCAGTTCGGTTCTAATAATTCAGTTGATTACTTTAGACAAATGAAGGAAATTTGTAGGTTTTCCAAACTGATCTGAATAAGCTTTGTTTTGTTCCCATTTCTACAAAAACATTGGCCTAGTTTTAGCTTCAGATTATAGATTTGTTAGATTTAGCTGCTTGAGAGAAGACTAGATCCGGCCAGTTAATTTAAGAATGATATTAAGAAAATGAAATTTAAACTACTAAGTTGCTCTGGATAGGCTTTGTATAGCTTAGGGATATGCATCTTTATTTTCATCTATTCTCCTTCTTGTACTCATTGATTAGGAAAACTGATGTAGTACTGTGCATATATTAATAGAGTAACCCCAGAAAGTGTTTGGTTAACATTTGCCATTGATTTTTGTCATATATGTTGTACTTTTTATATTCCCTTCTTTCTTGCAAAAAATAGGTCATTTTTTTTTTAATTCTTCCAACAAAGAAATTTTAAAGCATATAAGAACATCTTTTTCCCTGGGAAAGATGGCTTTGTGCTACTGAATGGAAATGTTGAGTAAAGAGAATGATCTCCTTTGAATAACCAAAATATATTCGTCTATCTACTTCTTGTGTGTCTTTGTTTTCTAGGCAGCGCAATCAGTGCTGATTTCCTTATTTGAACTCAATACTCCAGAGTTCACAATGTTATTAGGAGCTTTACCAAAAACTTTTCAGGATGGTGCTACCAAGCTTCTTCATAATCACCTTCGAAACACTGGCAATGGAACCCAGGTATTTTTCAGTTATTTTCTTAGCTTTTTTTATAATGTAATGGTTGGTTTAATAATAACTGCATTATTTTACATGAAGTAAACTTTTGGCCCTAGTATATAATTTTTACATCTATATTGGGCAGCATTTCCTGAGCAGAATTAAATACTGTCCTGGAAAGCATAAAGTTTCTAGGCCTATCTTGTTTATATTATAATTTAGTGTACATTAGGGCAGTGGTGAATGGTGGCCAGAGTATGATGAACAAGAAAAGCAAAATGTGAGCAGAACTTAGATGAAGGCATCAGCTTTACAAGACATTAGAATTAGGACACACTCTTTAGATGCACCAATTCTTATTTGAGGACTAGAAGGGATGACTTATTCCAGGGTTAACAAGTCAAAAGGGTAGTACTTAAAAAGATGTGTTTACATTTAATAATCATAGGCCTGTCGGTCCACAGGTGCTTGGATATACTGGATTTTGTTTTGAGGAAGTGAAGTTTGAGTAAATGAAATGTTACAATGTTATATATCTACATCTATATATAATACAGTATTATATATCTATATAAGTGGTATAGAATTATTTACATAATATGCCTAAAGAATTAAGTTTTTAAAAGACAGAGAAAGAGAGAGATAGTGGATAAAGGAGAAAATGCGCTCATGGCAGCCTTGAGGTAAAATCTGAGGGTCAAAATCAATCTGAGAACTATTTTTGGGGACCAAAGTCAGTTATCTTTTTAAAAGGAGAAGAGATTGTTTCATTATATCTTAAGAGATAGGCAAATTCGTAATATGACCAGATTTTTATTTCTTTGGTGTCTTTGTGAGAATCACTGTAAAGCAAATTCAAGGATGAATAAAATTTGAGCATTCGTAATGGTTAGGGGAAGAAAGTTGGCTCAGAACAGGAAGTTAATTTAAAATTGTTAATTTGGGATCATGTTGAATCTCTGAGGAAAAAGATGTTAATAATATCTGCAAGCAGGAAGTAGGTGAGGAGAACAAAAAAAGACTAAAGGGTTAGATTTCTGAATAGAGAGAAAGTTTTTCCACACAGAAAACTGAGATAAGTACATGAATATTTAAAATATTGATATATAAGTATGATTTTCATATTGTTTAACTTCTTGATTGTATGTCTTCCTTAAGAGCCTTTTAGTTGAACTTCCCTAACATATGTTAATATTTATTTGACTCCCTCCAACAGAGTTCCATGGGGAGCCCTTTGACAAGACCAACACCACGTTCACCAGCCAACTGGTCCAGTCCTCTTACTTCTCCTACCAATACATCACAGAATACTTTATCTCCAAGGTAACAAGAGGATAGTTTTCCATCATGGTTTGTTATTGCAGATTCTCACTCTTAGAAAAACAGTAATATAATTCCAATTGATTTCCACTTGACTTTGAAAGATAATAGACACATAAAAACTAAACAGATTCAAAAAATTTAATGTTAAGTGAAAAGAAAACTTACTGATGCAGCTTTTATAAATTAGTGTTACTTTGAATAGCATAGTTAAGTTTCTCAGATATGCTATACAAATCCAATAAATTGGAAATGTGTCTTACAATTTATACTACTTAATACACATGGTGAGGTGAAATTATAATGATGGTTGTTTAGATCTAATGGGGAAAAAAAGCTTGTAAACAAAAACATAAAAAATAGGGAAGAAAAAATAGAGAAGAGATAAATATAAAATGGCATTGAGCATACTTCTTAGGAAAAATTGTGACTCTGATATTGGTCCTTAGTATAAAATATAAGATGTGTAGTTTTCACACACTTGCGCAATTCAAGCATGAGCTATATTTCAATGAAGTTCTTGACTCCTTAATAAACTAATAGTTTTTCTTTTTCTTCATCCTTTTAAAAGATAGTCCATATTTGTAGTTATTAGCTAGATTTTTGTTTTTAGCCATATATATCATAGCATGCTTCATCATATTCATTACAATCATAGGATACTTCATCAGCATCTAAGGAAGAAAAATATATTGCAAATTTATCATCTAGGCATTTCTTCCACGTTATACATATATAACAATTTTGATAGCTAAATTCCAGCCTCAGTTGAATTTTAGAATTTGATTATAGAATTCATGTCCAGTGTTATTTATGTTTTTAAAATGTAAAAAAACGTTCTTAGGTTTCAGGGGTCATAGTTTGATGACTCCTGACTAATTTGAACATTTTTAAAGGTAAAAAGACAAGTAAGTTGTTATACTGTTGGAGTCGTAAGTGCCCTTGATAGATGGATAAGGGAACGTGTACTTTAACCATTTTTAGCTGTCTGGTTTTGTTTTGCTTTGGGGAGCATACATTCTCTAATTCTGTCTTTATGAATATCCTACATAATCTCCTGAAATTTGTTCATATTTTAAAACTGCACATAAATAACAATTAGTTGTTTTCTTTTTTGTAGTGCATTTGATTATGACACAGAAAATATGAACTCTGAAGATATTTATAGCTCTCTTAGAGGTGTCACTGAAGCAATTCAGAATTTCAGCTTCCGTAGTCAAGAAGATATGAATGAGCCATTGAAAAGGGATTCTAAAAAAGATGATGGTGATTCAGTGAGTAGCTGAATATTCTTGCATTGCAGACTTTTTCATTAAGAGTTTTTTAGTTTGTTTTTTAAACTTTGCTTTCTGTCACTTTGAAATGTAATTTCCTAGGGGTCAGTCACACTCTACAAATATTTACTGAGTATCTACTATGCACTAGGCACTGCTCTGAGTCTTAGATTTATAAGGCAAAGTCATTGTTCTCACGTTCTTTATAGATTTTCAGATAGAGCTGAGTACTACAGAGTTTTGAGTTAGAATATAAAGTGAATATTTTAGATTAAGTGGTCAGGGGAGGCCTCTATCAGAAGGTGGCATTTATATTGAGACTTAATAATGGAGAGGAGAATTCCTTAAAAGAAATATCAAGTGCAAAGACATTTAGATGGGTACTAGGTTTGTACAGTTGAGAGCCATGGTGAAAGCCAGTATAGTTGGAGCATTATGAAAACATTAGGGAGTGGAACATGGGCCAGATCACATGGGTCTTGTAAGATGAAATAATGCACTTAAATTTTTTTTCCTAAGTGTGGTGATTTGTATCATTCGTTTGTATGACTCCAATTAAGAATATTATGACTTTTCTTTCTGACATTTGTGAATATTGTTCAGTTTATACAAAGAGTAGTTTTTTTTTTTTACTCTGTTTCTTGGACTTTGACAGCTTAGGCTTTTCTCAGAACAAGCCATCCCACTATTTTCTAAGGAATCTGTGGTTTCTCATTGTTTGCAGAATTGTAGAACATTGCAGTGCTTCAGCACATCTCTAAAGGGCTCCCTCCTCTGCCTTCCTGGCTTCTTTCCTGCTGTCATTTTTCTCACCATGCCTGTCTGGCAGATGGGCCTAGTAAACTGGATGCTAAAAATTAGCTTACCACTCACATTTAAGATTCCTTGTCCCAAACACTGCAGGTGGTAGTAGTAAAAGGTTAATAAGAATCTCTCCTTAATTAAGACATTTCTTCTCCCCTGCTCCCAGAGATTGCAGTGTGGGGAGCTCAGGTAGTGGATTCTGGCAGAAGTAAGTTTGAATCCTGGTTCATGGCAATTATTATTAGCTAGTCACATTATCACTTCTAAACCTCAGTGTCTTCATTAGGAAAATAGGATATTACTGCATACTTTAGAAGTTATTGTGAGTATAGTAAATCACATGACTCCTTCCAGCCCAGACATGAACTCTCCTGAGCTCCATATTCATACATCAAGCTTCCTGTTTGAACTCCTGATCTTTTCCTCTGAAACTGCTCTTTCCTATCTAGCAAAACCCTTGGATAAAAGAGTTGTTCTTGCTTCCTCTCTCTTTCTCATGTTCCACACTCAGTCTGCCAGGTTATCTGTTGTCTCTGTATTCAGAATATAGCCAAATTAAACCACTCTCACTGCTGCCTTTCTGATTCTGGCCATCATCATCATCATCATCAATTCCCTCACCTGTATTATTAAAACAGGCACCTAACCGGCCTCCTCGATTTTGCCTTTGTCCTCTTGTTGTCTATTCTCATTCCTCTACTCAAAATTCAGTAGGAGGTCCTTGTCTCAAAGTAAAAGCCAAAATCTCCACAATAGATTTTTTTCCCTTGTTATTTCTCTGGCTTCTTTTCCTGTTTTCTTACCTGTTTACGGTGCTCCAACCACACTGGCCTCTTTGCTGTTCTTTAAACTTACTGGGCATGCTCTTGCCTCATGGCCTTTGTCTTGGATATTTCCTCTGCCTTAAAAATTCTTCTTCCAGATAGCCCCATGGTTAATTTCCTCACTTTCTTCAAATCTTTGTTTAAATGGCTTCTCACTAAATCCTACTCTGACCACCCTATTTAATCTGCAGCCTCATCACTCAGGATGCCTTTAATATTGCACTGCCTCTCATGCATTAATCATCTTGTACTAGACCATATACTTTACTCGTTCATTATGATTTTTTAGTGTCTCTGTCCCTCCACCAGAGTGTAAACTCCATTAGGGTAGACATCATTCTCTCTTTTGTTCACTGATAATATGCCCAGTGCCAAGAATGATGCCTGGCATGTAATAGGTACACCGTAAATACTTGAAGAATATTTGTAAAGCACCTAGCCAATGGCTTGGCTCATAATTACTCATAGTGACAGTGATGCTAATGGTGGTAATGATTTTGATACTAGTATTAGTATTAGTGTTAGTATTGCTATTTTGATAAGTATGTTAATGTGCACAGACTCTATCAGGCATCTTTCCAAAAGTCGTACAGTCCTTTTAGGCATTTTTAAGCAGGTTTTTTATTTGGTTTTCTTATACTTCGTTGACACACTGTCATTGTATAATTTATTACCTTAATAATGGAATTTGGGAGCTTTTTATTTCTGTATTGCTAATGCAAGTCCTTTGATATCTTTAACTGGCATAGAGAAGCTGTTGCTAATCACACTATATATATTGTTTGGTCAAGACATTGGTAAGGTCACTGTAACAATCTTTAGAGACGGCATTCTTTTATGGTTCTTATATACCCACAATGGCCCTGGTTTCTTTATCTCTTTAAGTTTGGCATTTTTAATGTAAGTTTGAACTGATCATGTTGATTTTCATTGCATAATTTTTTTCAGCTGCTGATTGTTAACCTTTTTTTAAAATAGGCTTTCAAGTAGTGGGGAAACATTTTTTTAAATTTTGAATTGATACTTGATAATGAGTTAATTTGCTGTGCCTTCCCCTTCCCATTAATAGATGTGTGGCGGTCCCGGAATGTCTGACCCAAGAGCAGGAGGCGATGCTACTGACTCAAGCCAAACAGTCCTTGATAATAAAGCTTCATTGCTCCATTCCATGCCTGCCCACTCATCTCCACGCTCTCGAGATTATAATCCATATAACTATTCCGACAGCATCAGTCCCTTCAATAAGTCTGCCCTCAAGGAAGCCATGTTTGATGATGATGCCGACCAATTTCCTGATGGTATGTTCTCTGTCATACTGCTACTATCTGTGTTTTAGAGGACAAGTAATCAATGAAGCAAAATAAATATATGTGCTCTTCTTTTGTAACCTAAAAAGTAAGGATCTTTGGAATAATAATGTTTTCTTCCATCTTCTAGGAGTTCATTTCTGATAGTTTGGTAGATGTCTTCCCAAGAATGAGAAACAGAGTAATCATCCTAAGATCACCCTCAAAATGAAGAAAACCTTAATGATCTCCCACTGAAATTAATGATAGCTTATAAATTTATTCCTAGACATCAGGCAGTCATTAATTATTATATCAGAATGACAAAATCCTTTGAAGAAATACCCATTTTTTACAATAGCCTTTTAAGTGTGAAGTCATACACAAACTCTTTAATAAGATATGTTTAAGGACCAAATATGGGAAAGCTATGATCTAGAATTTGGAGTCAGCTTATGTCTAAACTTTAACACTTACAATGAGCTTAAGACTAAGCTCTAACATTACTAAGCTGCATAGCCTCGTAAATTGGTTGACCTTTCTGAGTCTCACTTGTCACCTCTAAAAGAAGATGTGGATGTTGAACTACCTGCCCTTCTGATCACAATATGCAATATGGTTCAAAAAGATATATAAAAACTGATTGGAAAGGACAAAATACTACAAATGTTTTAGTTATTTTTAATAATAAGAGATAACATCATTTGCTCTACAAATGACATAATCTATGAATTTTTTTAATCAAAGACTCAAATAATAGGTGATAATACATAACTATATGCAAATAAACTTGAAAGTCTCCCCCTCAACACTGTCTTATGATTCTATACTTAGGTATTTGTGGTTTTCCTTTATTTCCCCAATGTGGCCATCAGTGAACATATTTCTGCACAAATTTTTATGCACATATACATGTAATTAACGCTAAAAGATTTCTAGAGGTAGAATAGCTCATCTAAGGGGTATGTAAGTTAAGTTTGGAGAGTAACTAACCAATTACCAGCATAAAACCTTGGCCAGTTTTAAGTAGTGCTGATTTCCTCACCAACATAGAATGTTTAAATATTTTTAACATTTGTGACTCAGACAGATATAAAATAGGTCATCCTAACAAAACATTTCCTTAATTATTAGGAAAATTGAGAGATAAGGTATCAGAAATTTTTTTTAATTTTCATAATTTTGATAAATGGAAAATTTTCTTTATTTGTATTTCTTTAATTACTAACAAGGTTGACAAATCATGTTTTTACCAACATGTCAAGAGACTTACTTATCACAAATATTACATAGGCAGAATTATCATACTTACCATACTGTCTAAATTATACCAAAATCTTTAAAATTGCCACAATTATGCACTTTGGTGTGTTTTAATCTGTCACAAATAGTTGACACTTTTGCTGAGGTTGAGTTACAATAGCAGCATAACAGAACAGAAATGAATAAATTGTACCTACCTTGAAAGTGCCCTTTGAACCCTGGTTAGTAGCAACAGACTGGTAATTGAGACTTAGCATTAGCAATTTTAAATGTTTTTAAATTATTTATGCACAGAAGCCACAGACTGGCAGACCAAATTGGGACTACTGACATTTCTTGCCTTAGCTGGTTTGTGTGTGTGTGTGTGTGTGTGTGTGTGTGTGTGTGTATTATTTTAAAAGAATCAAAAGCTAATAATAGTTGGGGGTATAGTACAAAGAACTTTCTTTCTTGAACCATGTGCAAGTAAGTTGCTGAACTGATACTTCATCACCATCACCCCCAAGTACTTTAGAAATGTACTTTCTATAAACAAAGACAGTGTCCTATATCAGGGGTCCTCAACCCCCAGGCTGTGGACTGGTACTCGTCTGTGGCCTATTAGGAACCGGGCTGCACAGCAGGAGGTGAGCCAGCAGATCAGCTAGCGAAACTTCATCTATATTTGCAGCCACTCTCCAGCACTAGCATCACCCGCCTCAGCTCCACCTCAGATCACCAGATATTAGATTCTCGTAGGAGCACCCGTCCCTGGTGCCAAAAAGGTTGAGGACTGTTGCCACATATATCATCACAATCAGGAAATTTTCATCAATACATTAATAGGATTAAACCCCATTAGAATTTTGTCAATTGTCCCAATAATTTCTCAGAGTTAGAGAATTCAGTTTAGAATCTCATATTGCATTTAATTATTGTGTCTTTGTAGTCTCCTTGAGTCTTTCCTAGGCTCTCATGACCACAGCACTTTTGAAGGTTAGAGACCAGTTATTTTGTAGCATTTCCCTCAATTTAGGTTTGTCTGATGTTCTCTCATTATTGGATTCAGGATATGAACTCTTGGCATTAGTATCACAGAAGTAACACATGATTCCACTTTGCCCGTGACTGGTGATGTTAACTTTGACTGCTTAATTATAATGGTATTACTAGGCTCCTCCACTGGGAAGTTACTCTTTTTGTAATTAGTAAGTGTTTTGTGGAGCGGTAGTTTAAAACTGTGTCAATATCCTGCTCCTCATTAAACTTAAATTTTATTTATAAAAATTTCATTTACGTATTTATATGTATGGACTCCTGGTTTCCTATTCAGTGGGTTATAGTTATTAACATTATTTAGTCAAATGCTCACATTGCCCTTGATTTGACCAGCAGGATCACACATTTAATCTAGCTTTTGTATCCTTTTGATATGTCCTCATTCTTGCACATGGCACAACAAAATGTTGTACTGTTCGTGCTTTAATCCTGGAATCAACCACTTATCCAAGGATCCATCCTTGGTTTCTTTCAATAGAAAATGGTCTTTAAAGGCCTAGTCATTAGGTGTACTCACTACTAGTGGGATGTCACTCCTCCCCTGACCAGAGCTAGGGAGTGTGTGTATGTGTGTACACACACACACACACACAGATATTTACATATATTTATTTCTATATCTCTCCAAAGCTATGTATTTACACCAATAATTCCAATTCCAGTCTAGCACCATGAGATTAATTCTAGTTTCTATCTAATTGATAACTCCCTGTTTCTGACAGAAACCTGGCTTCCTTATCTTTAATATATTCATTTATCTGATCAAGCCTCCTGTCTGCAACCAGTTTTGCATCTCCACCACCACCTCCTCACTTGCACCGATTCAGTCCTCACCCTGCTGGGTTTTGCCATTCCACATGAACACCCTCAACATTCTTGAGCTCTAGCACCCAATGCTGTGGATGCCCTTCTCATTTTGCTTGGACTCTGATAGGTCACACCTGGTCACCACTCCAAATGGACACTGTTCTTACCCTGGCTGAGTTTTGAAACCCCATATTTTGCCCCTCTCACATGTGGAAATCTTTCTTATTCTGCTCTGTGGTCTATGTCCCCAGGCTTGATCATTTGTAATTATGATGAATGAAAAAATATTTTCATTTTGTGAGGTTGAAGAATCATGTTTTTACCAACTTCTGATGTTAAGAGACTTAACATAGTACAAATACCACAGAGCCAAAATTATGACAGCTTAGCAAGATCACTCCCTTACTTTCTAATTCTCTTCTTTACTAAAGATCACATATTTTCTATTTGTTGAAGACATGTTTGGAAATTCTGTAACTGAAACCTAAACTGGGTAGAATATTTTTGAACTTGAGAACATTTTTTTCTTCATAGCATAATACTTGATTGACTTCTGAAACATAGGCAGTCTTTTTTCTAGAGTAAACACTTCTTGAAGATGGATAATTCCTCACTTAAACCAAAGTAGTAGTTGTTCTAAGCTTCATACTGCAATTGTTTTAATTTATCGTCTATTTTTATTTTTAATTTTGAGGTAGGGAAACCTTGTTTGACAGTATCCTTTCTTTTTAAAAAAAATTTATGAATCTCCATTGTTCTCCTCCCCCAAATATGCAAAATTTCTCCTCCTTTTTTTCATTTTTAAAACCTAAAACTTTCAGGAGGAGATATTTTGTTCAAGTCCGAATTTCTGTAAAGGAAATTGTTTTAAAATTCTGAGACTAAGTATGTCTCTCACTCATGTCTCTACATATCACAGACAGATGTACATATTTCTGATAAATTTATCAAAATTAACAAGTCAAAAAAAAAAAACACTAGCGTCCACATCTAATTATGATTTTTGTAATGTTTACAAGGGACTATAATATTCCAGAATACTACCTCTAGTAAAGATGATACTGTATTCAAGGGAGACTCATATCAGTTTACAAAGTTGAAGGAAAATTCCATATTTTTTGAGCACTGCGACAAAAATATATCAGACTCGTAACTGTGCCAACACTTGTCATGAGGACACACGGAAAATATGTATTAGTTTATTGTATTCCAGGCCCAGATCCTTACCATGACACTAGGAGGGGGCACTATTTTCCCATTTTACTGATATGAAAACTGAGCCTCCACAATAACTAAGAATGTGCTCCTATCACACAAAAGGTGAGAGGCAGAGGTTTTGGTAACACTCCAGAGCCTGTGTTTTTTTCATATGACCACAATGCCTCTCTCGTGTCCGGAGAGGAAATGTAGTTGATTACAATGTACCTTAATTCATTTGGTACCTTAGGTTTATCTCATTTGTATCATATAAATTGTTTAGTTTTGTAACAAGTAATTTATGTGCTTGCTTTGGCAGAAGTTATTTTCCTATCTGTCATCTGTCTATACCATTATATGTCATTTCTGATGATCTCCTAGCATAATTACAAAGCCTGTATTCATGGAGAAAAGATCTAGGTTCCTTGGAAAATCATTTTCTTGTGAATTCCATTTATTCAGTCGAAATAAAATAACTCTTAACAGGATAATCCTCTGACATCTGTGGAAGTCTGATAACATAACTTTCCAGGAGTAGTTTTCATAGGGTTTATAGAGATACTTATCTTGCCGTAGTACTTATTTAAACCAGCAATATTGTTCTAATGTTGGCCTATACAGATGAAATTATTACAAGACAGTTTTTTCTTCCAAGTTAAGATCTTATCTGTGAACTCAAATTTCTCTTTTTTTCGTAGTTTTGCTTTGCATTTTGCAGAAGTTCTCCTTGATCTTCCAAAACCTTAATTTGGTTCTCCTCGATGATCATTCTTTACAAATTATCTCAAGATTTTAAATTCAGTGATCGCTTTTTGTGCTCTGTGTATGAGTGTTTGGGGACCAGAGGTTCTTAGTGCTCTAATTGTAGTTCCATGAAAGTTGTCATAACAGACTTCCTTTTAATAGTCGGTGAATGTTGTCATTACATTTTGGTTCAATTTTATTTCCTTATTATCCTTTTATATCCTGTTAGTTTGCTGTAGTAGAAGTCAACTGTTCTAATAGTTGAAATTGATTTCCTTTCCTCAAGTTTCTAAATCCCTTTAAATGAAATATAATTTTCCTTTCCTTACTTATAGTTTTGTGTTTCCCGAGACCTATATTGTCAGACCATTGGTATCTCTAGGTCAGAGGCTAACCAGCTGGCTGGATGAGGTACACTAGCTTGTTTTTATGGACCAATAGTGAACCATCTGGTAAACTGCAACGTCAAGGCATTTTAGGGAAGAATGCTCTTTCCTCTTGAGCTTTTCTTAAAGTAGGCAACAGCCCTCTCCCAAATTCCAGATTCACAAGCCTTCTTTGGTCTGTTAGGATCAGCATAAATAGCAGCCTTTTCCCACACAAGGCCAATGTGCTCATACCAAGTGGTTTCACGGAGAATACAGCTCCATGGTGTCAGCTGTCCTTCCTGGAGACTCAGGAGAGGGAATGGCCCTAGACGTGCCTTCCAGGGTCAGGCACCACATTCTGTGGTTATTTTATTTCAGAGTAGGACTTAGGAAGGAAAAGAATCAATGGCACAAGCTCAGACCATTGCCTGCCCAAATTCCTCAGGGCCTGAGCTTATCATGTATTTTATCATCAAGAGAATTTCAGAAGAACTCTTGGTATTTTATAATGTTCTAATGTAAACTTTTAGATTTAACTCTTTCTGCAAAAATGATTCAAAACACTATCTGATGACTTCTTGAAAAATAATAGTAAGTGTCCTTTAACATTTATAAAATTAAGTTCATAATTATACTTTAAGAAAGAAAGCAAAAACAAATGAAAGCTCCCTAATTACATTGGTCCAATGCTTGACTTTGAAAGTTAAAGGGAAATATATTAAGTATCTGCCTTTTCTATCAAACTATATTTCAGGGTAATCAAAATGGCTCTAGTTGATAAAGTTAATCTCTACAGAAGAATTCCAGCCCATTTTTAACTCCTAATAAAATAATTAATTCAACTATCAGTGGGTGAAACCATTAGTTATAAGATTGATGGAGAACTTTACAGTGGTGGGATCAAGTTGTCATCACTCAAATCCCTTAATCATTTCTGGTATAACTAAAAATGGAGTATTCAAATATGACGAGCCTCCTGGCATGACTCCATATAAATGCATACTGAAGTATGTAAGGATGAAATGATATATTTGGGATTTGCTAGAAATGTTTCAGAAAATAAAGTGGGGAATGCACAAAGACAAAGTAACAATAGTGAAATCTTGATAATTGTTAAATCTGGGTATTAGATATAAGGTGGTTCACTATACTATTCTATTGTGAATTTTTATTATAAAAAGTTTTAAACTAGCATTGGTGTTTGGGGGATAACCAATAGAAAAGAAAATTACTTTTTTTTTTTTTTTTTTTACAACCAGCATTGTCTGTATTTCAGACAATCTTATAAAGTTGTCATCCTCATACCTCTGAGAGTTGACCCATAAAGTTACAGAATTAATATCATGTCCTTTTGACAGATCTTTCTCTAGACCATTCTGACCTGGTTGCTGAGTTGTTAAAGGAGCTGTCTAACCATAATGAACGTGTAGAAGAAAGAAAAATTGCCCTCTATGAACTTATGAAACTGACACAGGAAGAATCTTTCAGTGTTTGGGATGAGCACTTCAAAACAATATTACTTTTACTGCTTGAAACCCTTGGAGATAAAGAGGTAAGCGGTAGGATATGTAAATAATAGCCAGTTTTTCCTATCTTACACTGCCTGTCTTTGCCAGTTAATCAAGCACTACACAGATTTAGAAATTGGGAAAATGAGTCTCTTCTGCTGTTTTCTGCGTGAAATTTTCACTATAAAGTACTTCTTCTAAACCAAGTAGCTTTCAGCAGTTTTGAACAGTTGACAATGGGAAGAATGAGAAGTTGCTGACAGAACTTTTATAGGAGAGTACAGGTTGCTTGTTTTGTATATTTGGATTAGTTCAGAAGTAAAACTTTCTTTTTAATAGACTGTAGTTCTCAATTTCTTACAGATTTAAGATATGTAATGTTTCCAGCTAAAGATGTAAAAACTTAGTTATGTAATATACTACATACTTTATGCAGTTGTCAGTGTTTCTTTCCCCTGACTCCTACCCCAGTGTTAAGATGCTTGATTTATAGACATGGAAAATGTAAAATATTCTCTACTCAAAATATTAAAAACATTAAAATGTTTCTTCTTAGCCTACAATCAGGGCTTTGGCATTAAAGGTTTTAAGAGAAATCTTAAGACATCAACCAGCAAGATTTAAAAACTATGCAGAACTGACTGTCATGAAAACATTGGAAGCACATAAAGATCCTCATAAGGAGGTGAGTTACCTGACAGTCACATTATTTTATTCTCAGTACTTCTGATATTACAGTGTCCCCCCTTAACCCCGGGAGAGGTGTCCCAAGACCCCCAGTGGATGCTTGAAACTGTGGATAGTACCGAACTCTACGTATATTGTTTTTTTCTATACATACATACCTATGATAAAGTTTAATTTATAAATTAGGCACAATAAGAGATTAACAACAATAGCCAATAATAAAATAGAGCAGTTATATATACTATAATAAAAGTTATGTGGTTGCAGTTGTTCTCTCTTTCCCAAAATGTTTTGTACTATACTCACCTTTTCACTAAAAGGAAGCACTTTACGGCTTCTCCTCGGCATATCCGAATTGCCAGCGTCATTACTCTTGTGCAACAAAAAAAGGTAAATCAGACTTCATCAGAATTAGTGTTCTTCTTCAAAGAACACTATCAAAAAGATGAAAAACACCCCAGAGAGTAGAAAATTTTTGCAAATCTTGTCTGATAAGGGACTAACACCATAAAACATAAAAAACTTTTATAACTCAATGACAAAAAGACAACCCAATTAAAAAATGGACAAAAGATCTGAGTATACATTCCTACAAAGAAGATATACAAATGCCCGTGTAAGCACATGAAAAGAGATGCTCAACATCATTAATCATTGGGAAAATGCAACTAAAACCACAGCAAGACACCAGTTCATTAGGAAAAAAGAAGAGTTGCTGAGGGTGGTGAACACACAATGCAGTAAACATGTGACATATTACTGAATTGTATATTTGAAACGTATGTAATTTTATTAGCCACTGTTACCCCAGTATATTTAAGTTTTTCAAAAATCCAGAAAAAAAAGTTTTGGCGAGGATATGAAGAAATTGAAACCCTCTGGGTATTTCACTTTTCAAAAGATAAGACTGTGAACTTTATAGGAGAGTGAGTCATAACTTTTAAATCTACCTAGATTTTTAATCAGTTTTTTTTTTTCCCAGCTGCTGTTTAGTAGTGGTACATCTATAGCATCTCACTGAAGGTCTAAAAAACTATCTAGTATTTGTGAGTTAGTTACCCACCTTCTAACCTCAATAAACCTTGTAGCATCCCTATTTTTACAGAAGGTAAAATTGACATTTTTAAGGTGCTTTGGCTGAAATTAGCCCTGGGTCTGACTTCCAATGTATTTTCCACTGTACCTTTCTAAGTACCTCTCACAGATTGAGATCATAAGGGAGACACTACCAAAGTAGCATCAAAGGCAATAATTTTTACATGTTTCAAGACCATCTTTAGAGATTACGGATTCTAACAAGAAGATAGCCATTTCTTCTCTTCATTGCAAAGCTAGTGTTTTACCTTCCTCAAGCCCAATACAGAAGGAAAGAAAATCATCACAAATCATTAATGAACAGAAGGGGGAATAGCATATTAATTTGATAACATATTAATGAAATGTTTTATTTTGCAATAATGTGATAAAAAGGGCACAAATACTCTTGGAACTATGGACACTCACAATGAGCATGGTCTCAGTGTAGCTGATGCAGAGGACTCCACTTTATAGTCTAGATAAATAGAGCCTCTACTTCTCAGCACAACTAGACTATGATGTGATTTACAAGTTGTTTTAGCTAACATTAAAAGAACCCAAAAAAAGAATGATGTAATGAAGCCCCATGAATGCATCTTTTATCTTCAGCAGTTACTGACATTTTGCCAACCCTGTTTTATCTGTACCCTTATGTTTGTTTACAAATTCCAGATATTATGTCCTATAACCTATTTCATGAAGTTTGTACTTTCAAGACACAGACATTTTAAAAAATTACTTTCCAGCTTAATATCCTCTTTGTTTTAGGTGGTAAGATCAGCTGAGGAAGCTGCATCGGTGTTGGCCACTTCCATCAGTCCAGAACAGTGCATCAAAGTGCTTTGTCCTATTATCCAAACTGCAGATTACCCAATTAATCTTGCTGCAATCAAAATGCAAACAAAAGTGATAGAGAGAGTGTCCAAGGAAACTCTTAACCTGCTTTTGCCAGAGATTATGCCAGGCCTAATACAGGTAAGCAACAAAACTTGGAAGAATAAACTGTGATAGATTGGGGATTCAGTTATTTTAGTCAACACTAATGTCATGACCAAGCCTGCCTGCTGTCTTGGATGTTCAGAGCAAAAACTTTACAGAACTACTCTCTGTGTGTGGTAAAATGTACATAATATAAAATTTACCATTTAGCCATTTTTAAGTGTGCAATTTGGTGGTTTTAAATAACATTCATAATGTTATACAAACATCACCACTATCCATTTCCAGAGCTTTTTCATCATTCCAAACAGAAACTCTGTACCCACTAATTAATAAATAATTCCCATTCCCTGTCCTGCCAGTCCCTGGTAACCCCTTTCTACTCTCTGTTTCTGTCCTACTTTCTAGATTTTTCATATAAGTGGAATCATATAGCATTTATCCTTTCGTGGCTGGCTTATTTCACTTAGCATAATTTTTTAGGGTTCATGCATGTTGTAACATGTATTAGGATTTCATTCCTTTTTGTGGTTAAATAATATTCCATTTATGTTTATACCACAATTTATTTAGTCATCTGTTGATGGCTATGTGGGTTGTTTCCCTTTTTTAACTAACATAAATATTACCACAAAATTCCTTTACTTATATATCTAGAAATAAGATTCCTAGGTATTGCCAGATTTCTCTACAAATGTTCTACTAATTTACAGTCATTGAGATTTGGTTTTTCCTATGCATATAAACCAATCCACATAAACATTTCAACAAAAATGGGATCATGCTTTGTAACATGCTTTGCTTAACTTAATCATAGATTGTCAACTTTTTCCACTCAATAAATATTCTATAATGTAACTTTAATGGCTGACTGATGTTACCTAGTGTATACATTAAGAACCCTAGTGTATATATTAAAAGAATTAGTCATTTCTTTGTGCATCTATAGTATTACTTTTGTAAGTAGACCCTAATATCACCCACTAAATTATGAGGTCCTTGAAGATAAGATCCAAATATCTTTCTTTCTTGTCTATGCTTTAGTACTAAGAACAGAATATATATAAATTTATATGCCATACATATAATGAGTCCTGAATAAATGTTTGCTGATAAATAGTTTTGAGTAATGATAGGGATGGAACAAGGATTAAGTTTAATTCAGCCTGGATTATAGGTGAACCTTGACTGCCAGGCCAAGGAATGGAGGTTTTATTTCATAGTGAAGAACTTTTGAGTTCCCTAAAGCTGAGTGTCGTAGCGGGGTTTAGCTGGAGACATTTTGCAGGGAGAGAGCTTTCCAGGCTAAATAAGAACCTGATAAGGAAGGCCAACATTGATCGGAGTGGAGGTGCCAAAGGGGAGATGGAAAGAGAAAGGCATGTCTCAGCCCGAAAAGATTGAAAAGGTAATCCGTCAGTTAAGCTTTCTTTTCTCGGTAAACTTGAGACCTCATCTTTGAGTTGCACCTTCTGTCTCTGTTGGAATGGTACTTTTCTCAGATCCCCCGAGAGTGCTAACAAGACTTTTCTCCCTAGGGTTATGATAATTCAGAAAGCAGTGTTCGGAAAGCTTGTGTCTTCTGCCTGGTGGCTGTTCATGCGGTAATTGGTGATGAACTAAAACCACATCTCAGTCAGCTCACTGGCAGTAAAGTAAGTAGCGCTGCTTTGTTCTAAGGATGGTGGCCATGGTACATTCTTCAAAATTTAGTTCTTTGTGTGTGTTAAAGGGTAAATTTGTATTCAGCTTTTAATAAGTCAAGCTTTGAGCATCCAGCTTATTCCTCCTACTGTTTGCATTTTAGCTATTTCTGTTTTCACATTTGTCACTCAGGTGAAGTCAGAAGTTTGGTAGAGTGCTGTGAAAGAAACGCCTATAGTTCGTAGCTATTTGTAATAGCCATTTTACCTCTTTGCCATTCCCACCACCAAATTCTTATCCCCAAAGACAGTTTAATTAAAAATAAATAGGGTTATATATCCATGGATAACTTTATATCTCCCTAAATATGGAACACTTGAATATATTTAAAATTTTCCCATACGAACTATGATAAATATTTATTTTTCTTATTATGATCCTGATAAATATACAACTTTGATTTGGTATATTAAAATAAATGTTCCAATTATTAAGACTTAAATAATAAAATAAGTCTTGCTTCCCTCATTTCTTTGATACTGTCAAAATTTTGAAATTAGTTCTAGGGAGTAAAGATAACTATGATTGTTATTATGGCTTATGAACCAGTTAACAGGAGACACACCTTCATTTAAAGAGTTTCCCAAAATCCTTAGAATTGTCATTACTCTGATCATATTTATTTTTAAAATAGCAACAAGGCAGAAAATATACATATAAAGGAGAATAAGCTCAGGTATACACCTTACTTTAAATACCTATATTAGTTATAGATTAAAGCAGTGGTTCTTAACCCTTTCTAGGTTGTAGTTCACTTCGAGATTTAGGTAAAATCTCATTCGAAGAAAAATAAGTGCATACAGGAAATTTTACACATAAATTCAGAAGATTCAGTGAGCCTCTGAATCCCATGGACACTGGGTTAAAAACCCTTGGATCAAAGAGTTAATGTTTTAAAAAGCAAACTTTTAACAACAAAGTGGTTTTCAAAGAGAAAAGTATCCTAACTTTTGTGATATGCTTAAGTTAGGCCTGATAAATCAGAGTTGTCTGTAGAAGATTTAAAATTCAGCACTTTATCGGAATACTAGGCAACTGGTAATAAAGTTGCATATGAAGACGATAGCTAGGTGGAGAAAAAAATATTTGGAAATGACATTAGATGAAAAAAGAACACAGAATTGTATATGCACTGACTATAAACTTTATAAAAATATCTTATACAGTAAAAACCACAAAATGATAACAGAAATCAAAAACATTTTTGTTAGGAGGGCAGTAGCATAGTGGTCTTAAAATCTTGGATCCTGGAACCAAAGTGCCTAATTTCCTATTTTGGCCCACTTCTTACCTACCCCTGTGACCTTAGGCAGTGACTTACACATTCTGTATCTAAATGTCCTCATCTATAAAATTTTGTGAAGATAGAAAGAGATTACTGTAAAGCAGTTAATATATTGTATAGCCCATAGTGCTCAAATGTTTGTCATTGTCTTAATGGTGACATATTTTTCTAAATTTACTTGAAGTTTTATATGTTGTCACTACATTTTTTGAAAAGGCATTCTAAAATAGTCATGAACAAACTGAAACTTAAAAATTTGTAATTCTTAATTATCAACAATAAGTTGGGCATTATAAAAACTCCTAAGTCTAAAACCTACCTTTCAGAGCATATATATGTAATTTTTAATGAACATCCTACTGTAATTTATAGCAGCTTGCTCCAATGACTTGTTTGGCTTGAATCTGCAGATGAAGCTACTGAATCTTTACATCAGACGTGCACAAACAGGTTCTGGAGGAGCTGATCCCACTACTGATGTTTCTGGACAAAGTTAGTGAAGCCGGTCGAAGTGAACCAGGTCTCTAAAAGAAAAGACAGACAGACCACCCTCATCAATGAAAGGAAATTTTCAGATACATCTTTTGGAACTTACCATTGTTTCCCAGTTTTAGTTTTTTGTTTTGTTTTGTATTTTCTGTAACAGAGGGCTATCCTCAGTCTGCATGTAACTTTGATGATAGTTATTCCAAATTCGAGAAGAAGCAGTATTAACAACAGTTGATCAATATAAAGTAATTTTTAATCTAACTCATCATTTCACATGTTTGTACTTCTTTGTCTTCCCATTAACCTTTGCCAGTGTTACGATTGTATAAATTTTTTTTTAATGCTGGTTAAACAGGAATGCTTAAAGCTTTAAAAGTTTAACAGTCTAAAACATTTTTGCCTTTATTCAAATGCAGAGTAATATTTTTATTGCTACTTTGAGTTTTGTTCTCTATCATGTCCTATGCTAGAAATAATTGAAATGACGTGAAACAAAGCAGGACTAATTTGAACTACAGCTGGACTCTGTTGGTGTGATGGTGATACATGTCATTGGTTGCAACTTCTTTGATGTGATCTATAGTTTAAAACCTCAAAGGAAAATGTTACAGAATCAGCCAGTTTTGTAAAACTGATATTGTTTATTGGTTACTGATCTTGTCATCTTTATTTAAAACCATGTCCCCTCTATGATCCCTTAAGAAAAGCTGCACCAAATCATCTGCCTGTTTTTTCTTGATACTTATTAAAATAGAAGGTTTCATTGCAGGGTTTTTTGGTTTGTTTATCTTTGTTGTGAATGATGCTTTTTTGTATTTATTAATATCAAATTCACTTATAAATAAACTTGATAATAGAAACAGACAAAAAAATCAAGTGCATGTGTGTCCTTGACGGTCTTCTGTTTCTCATTTATTAAACATACTAATTATTGAGACATGGGAGTTGACCAGCACCTTTTCTTTAAATGGTGGAACCTGGTTTCCTTTTACCATGAAATTGTCTTACTTGAAAACATTGATCCTGATGAGAGAGAAGATGGTGCCAAGGCTGTTATCTTGTATAATGGGCTCGAATTCTCTACCTCTTCAGGGCTAATACTTTTAACTGAGCTGCTGCCTATAGTGTCTTTAGGAGAACTACTTAAAGGGTGATTTTCTGTTATTTTTTTAAATCACCTTTTGCTACATCTATTCTTTTCATGTGCAGCCAACTTTCAAAAATTACCAGTTTTGGCAAAGGGCAAATTGATCATTTGGAACCAGGATACTAATGATTTCTCATCTTGACTTTTTTTAAATCCTAACATAAAGTGAATTTGACTGGAAAGCAAATAGCTATTAGGGAAGCAATTTGCCATTGTTACAGAAATACCTGTACTTTGTTTGTTTAATTGAAAAAAAAATGTAGAAAATGTATGTAAAGAATTTAAAACGAGTACTGAATGGATGATTTGTCAGGCTTTTACCTTTGTTTCTGTTCTAGCAGCAGGAAAGGTTTCTCTATATCTCCTCCCCTTTACCTGTAACAATTTTGTTTTCTACTGTTAATTACATTGTGTATTTATAGTTCTATGCTTACTGTTGTGCATATACTGGCAATAAAACTGTACATAACATTACTTGAAAAAAATAACAATGTATGTCAGTTGTTTTTCTGTCTCACTGTTTGACAAGTCACTTATCTCATAATTGTTTTTAAAAATCTTTAGGTCTTGTATCAATGATAGTCTCATGAACTTTATTAGTACATCTGAGGAGAAAAGATCAAAAATAGCAACCACAATCAAATGTATATTGCTATCTATGCATGTGTATATTACAGTTTATCTTTTAAGACTAAAAGGCGTTTTAAACATTCAACTCTTCTCAGTAATGTTTTGTGTTCCACGAGCTTTACCATGTTTTATAATCATTTTTACTGTAAGTATTGATTTAATTTTGACTTCTTTAAGGTACAAAAGTGCTTTAATTACTTTTGACAACTGAATAAGTGACTTAAGCTGAATAATAACTCTACTTGAAAAGTTAAGTCAAGCACATGGCATCTAAAGGCAGGCACTCAGAAATGAACTGAGTAACAGAAAAGTATGTATTAATGTGACTAAGTGAAAGCTAATACATAAAAACATGAAAAAAAAGTCATGTTTAAAATTCTAGAATTTTCATTGATAAGACTTCAAGAAAGTTATTGCCTATTCAGATTGCTATATACAATATACCCTTAATTTGTTCATTCCTGAAACATATTTAATATCAGCTATTAAAGAATGGTGATAAAGAGCTGCTGGTGATATTTAGTTCCCCTCTGTTTTGCCCCTAAATTGATTATCAGTGTCATTCATTTTTCTGCACTGCTCAGAACTCATTAAAAGTCTATAATTCTTGATTATAAAACAAGTTTGTTTCTTGTGGCTTTTCAAAATCTGTAACAGACTTCTGACATTTTCATGTAAGATATCATCTGAACCTGAGGTTTCAAATTTGGAGTAAATTTATTGTATCCTTCATAGTTTATTTTTATAAACTTTAGGTCAAAATGACTTTTACCAAATTATGCCTTACAGTAGAAGACAACTCTTATCAGGCCAGATCTATTTTTTAATTGTTAATTTAGAATAATATTTACAGTAAATAGAAATGAGGATTAATATATTACTCCATAAAATATGAGGGTTCTTTTAATCTTTGACATCTTTGCTTCCTATACTGTTTTAGTTCATTTTATTGCAATTATTACAGTTTTACAGCTATGCAAAAGAAAGGTCTAGAATTAAGCTTAAAAAATACTACCAGTGAAAAAGGCACCCATTTCTATTGTAGCATATTTGGAAAATAATGAAAACTGAAGAGAAATTTATCTCTAATAGCACCACTCAAGATAATGAGTTGCTATTTTGTGGAGTATTAAGATAATGAATTGGATATAATACTGAAAACTGTAAGAGAACACTAAATTTTGTTAACCAGAAGAATAAGATTAGAATTAGCTAATATTTTGAATGCTTCTGTTCTTCTATGCATGTATTTAGCAATACATTTTGAATATATTAATCCTTTGTTCTTCTGTAGGATGACTTCTAAGGGCAGCAGAATATTCCTTGGTATATGTGCAGAAGAATCTTGGCTATTGACCTTCACTGACTATTCTTATAACAAATAGTTATATTCTTATAATGTGTATATATATATATATATATATATGTATATATATATATATATATGTATATATGTATATATATCTTTGGCACATCTCCAGTTATTTTATACTAGGCAAGTTATTTTTTTTAATTAAATTTTGGGGAGTAACATTCGTTAACATAAGTTTCAAGTGTACAATTTTATAATTGTGTATACTACATTGAGTGTTCACCATCCAAAGTCTGGTCTCCTGTCACCAGATATTTGACCCCCTTTTCCCCTCCTTATTCTCCTTCCAAGCCCCCTTCCCCTGTGGTAAACACCATGTTGTTGCTTGCATTTATGAATTTGTTGCTTTTTGTTTTATATCCCACTTAAGAGTGAGACCATATGGTTCTTGTCCTTTCCAGTCTTATTTCACTTATCAATACATTTAATATCCATCAGTGTTGTGGCAAATGGCAATATTTCATCTTTTTTATGGCTGAGTAATATTCTATTGTATACATATACCACATATTCTTTACCTAACCATCAGTTGAAAGACACTTAGATTGTTTCTATGTCTTGACTATTGTGAATAATGCTGCAGTGAACATAGGGGTACATATATCTTTATGAATAGGTATTTTTAAAGTTTTTGAGTAGATAAAACAGAAGAGGGGTTGTTGGGTCATGTAGTAACTTTATTCTTAATTTTTTTGAGGAACCTCTATACTGTTTTCCATAGAGGTAGCTCCAGTTGACATTCCCATCAGCAATGTGCATGGGTCCCCTTTTCTTCATATCCTCTCCAAAACTTGTTATTTCTTGTCTCATTGATAATAGCCATTCTAACAGATGTGAAGTGGTATCTCATTGTGGTTTTAATTTACATTTCTCTTATTGCTAGTGAAATTGAGCATCTTTTCATTTATCTGTTGGCCATCTGTATGTCTTCTTGAGAAAAGTGTCTATTCGGGTCCTCTGCCCATTTTTTAATTGGATTGTTTGGTGTTTTAGTTGTTCAGTTGTTTGAGTTCTTTAGATATTTTGGATAGTAGCCTCTTATTGGAGATACCATTTGCAAATATCTTCTCCCATTCAGTTGGTTGCCTTTTTGTTGATGATTTCTTTTGCTGTGCAAAAGCTTTTCAGTTCAATGTAGTCCTATTCATTAATTTTTGCTTTTACTTCCCTGGCCTTTGAAAAACTCCTCTGAAACCAAGGTCCATAAGTTTAGTACCTATGTCTTCTTCTATGTGTTTTATTGTTTCACACAGACCAATGGAAAGGAATTGAGAGCCTTGAAATAAACACACAAATATATGGGCACCTGATTTTCAACAATGGAGCCAAAAACATGCACTGGAGAAAGGAAAACCTCTACAATAAGTGGTGTTGAGAAAATTGGAAAGCCACATGCAAAAGAATAAACTTAGTCTGCTATCTGACACAATACACAAAAATTAGGCAATTTTATTGATGGCTTTAATACGAAATTGCTAAGTATAGAAAGGCATTACTTATTTAAAGATATACTAGATACTTATATAGCTGGGTTTAAAATATTCTTGTAATAATGATCTAAAATAGGAAAATAAAATAAGGTATCTTTATATGTTTTAGAATTTCAGTATTTACAATTTAACTACATTGATCCAAGCAATAGATATCTGACTACCTGCCTTCAAGGAGACAGAGAAGAGCAAATTACAATAATATTGTGTGGTTAGTGCTGTAATAGAAAATAACATCAAAAAAAAAAAAAAAAGAAGGAAAAAACAGAAGATACGATAGGAGCTGAGGGTTGGGGGTCAGGGCACACACATATAGGTATAATCATGGAAGATTTCCTAGAAGAAAAGGTGATGCTTGTCAGTTTAAAATCTAAATGGTCTGAGATTCTTTGGGGTTATAGAGCAGAGGAAAACAAAACAGCGAGGCAGCAATGTACGAAACGAGAAGTATTAGGGAGTGTAACTGGTTCTTTTTAAACCATGATTTCTTCTGGCAAATGTAAAATAATCTCCCTTTTCCTTTAAAACTATCTGCAACCAAAAAAGATTAATCTGTGCATCCTCACAAGAAATTTGCATGTAGCTTTATTTTTCAGTGGTTTTATTTCAAAAGTTTTTCTTTTCTCAATAAAGTTGTGATGTTGAATTTGCTTTCCAGGCGAAACATGTCACTCATGTCTCCCCATCTGGCCATCTAATTACACAGCTTGGTTTTGCTGGAATATGGCATAGTAGTGGGGGAATGACCCAAGATGGAGTATTAGATATTCTAACATGTATTCTAACAAATAATCTAACTGAACTAAGTAGTTCACTGAAGGCTTAAGCAGAAGTAGAGTGTGATTAAAATTAATGTTACAAACACTTCAATTTTACATACTCTGAAAACTTCAGAAGTGAGATATTTTTAGGCTACAGTTTTTTATAGATTGGTCTCTATTAATCTGGTTCTGATTACCTTTATTATTAAATATTTGAGCACCTACTGGGCATCTGACACCACTAAAATCTGTTTGCTGGCAATATGTAGTTGTGCATCTGATGAGAGAAACATTAACGAAGGGCCGGCCTGTAACTCAGGGAAGAAAAGCCCCCAGAGGTGCTGCTTCTTGCAGGTGACCCTGACCAGCATGCCCTGTGTGCAGCCCGGTCCCCCGGTATTCTGCCAGGGTTGACATCAGACTCTTAGGGCAGTATTTTTTCCCATAAGAAAGTGTAAATCTGTTATTTTATTGGAAGTGAGTACAAAAGAGATTGTTTTACATCAGTTTGCTGGTTTTAGTCTAAAGCCAAACTTATATAAACTTTTACCAAAGATTAGGTCAGAGTAGAGACTTTGAATCAGAGGTGGATTACTTCAACAAAGCAAGAAATGGGCTTTTTTCTTCTCCAACCTTCTAAAGCAATAGGGGTATTTTTACCCACTAGAGGACATTGAGCAATATCTGGAGACATTTTTGGTTGTCACAGCTTCGGGTGACTAGGGACATCTAGTGGGTATAGGCCAAGGATGCTACCAAACATCCTCCAATACACAGGAGAGTCCCCCACAACAAAAGTATCCAGCACCAAATCTCAGTAATGCCCAAGCTGAGAAACACGCTAAAGCAAAGGCGTTGCCATGGACAGCTCCTCTGGTAACAGCTCGTTTAAAAACACTGAATCAGATTTTTTACACTCATGTTGAATAGAAAGTTGAACAATACAGAACTCGCTTCTAGCTGACTGTATTTAGGGTAAAATTTCTCTTTTTTCAATGCTCATGGGCTCACATGCCAAACATTAAGTGCAAATCATTGGTCCCCAACTCAACCCAAACCGTCCTGCTTATATTCCCCTGCATCCTGCTCCATTCTTAAGTCTCAGTCTGATACTAGGTTAGTCCCTCAACTTTTGCTCTCTAAAAGGACTTGATTTTTATTTCAAAGAACTGATAAGTCAGAGAATTTCCAGTGAGGTTTACTCCAGGTTCGCAGCAGTGTGGACATGACCATGGAGACCCGGAAGAATGGCCTTGGGTTGATTGGCCAGTATTAAAAACTTAATAATTATTCAAAGATTGCATGAGTCTACCTGTACAAGGTTCCTGGAGTAGTCAAATTCATGGAGACAGAAAGTACAAAGGTGGTTGCTGGGGGCTGGGGATAAGAGAAGGAATGGGGCATTATTGATTAATGGGAACAGAGTTATTGTTTGGGATGATGAAAATAGTTTCAAAGATGGATGGTGGTGATGGTTGAAAGTACTTAATACTTATGAAGTAAACACTTAAAAATGATAAATTTTGTTTAAAAAATAATGGTCATTAAAATGAGGTCAAAATATAAGTGATTAGAATTCTCTTCACCACCTGATCACTGTGAATGACTATATGTAAAGATGTTCAGATAGATAATATGGAGGAATGATATCTATGATGACATGTAATTTAGAGAGAGAAAGATACACAGTACATACAAGAACAGAGTAGACAAATTGAGGCAACTCTTTAAAAAGCTGCTGTGTTGAGATGTGTTGATAGCACTTACCCATAGGAATTGTGAAATTTAAATCATTGCTTCCTCTCTTGTAATCTCTCCCTGCTTATTTGGTCTGTAATGTTAATTTCATTGATTCTTACTTCACCACTGATCTCTCTTTTTGTTTTTCCAAGTTTGGCACATAGAATCAGATCCTGTTTGTCTAAATCCTCCCTCCTTTAAGGCTTATACCGTTGGAAGATCAACCACCCTCTGCCTCTTTCATCACCCTTGTCTTCTGTTGCATCAACTACTTGGCATCTGACCGACAGATTTCCTCACCTTCCCAAGAGAGGTATAGCAGCAGGGTAGTTGAGAGAACAGGCTATGCAGTGAAACTACTCAAGTACAAAATCACTATTTCCACCAGTTGGGCAAGTTATTTAATCTCTCAGAGCTTCAATTCCTCATCTACAAAACAGCAACAACAACAACAAAATAGCACTTATCACATAGGATTATTGTAGAAACTAAATGAAATAATGTCTATTTCTTGGGCATAGCCTGGCACAAGTGATGGCCTTCAGTACTAGTCTTAGACAGTAACAGTAGCTGTCCAGTTGACACACTGGGCTGCTGCTATCTTCCTTTATGCTGTTTTTTTTTTCTAATCCTATTTAGACCTGAAATGCTCCACTTAATGATCATAAACTTAGCATTTCATTTGCTAATTGCAGGGCTTTTATTATTTTTTTATTATGCTAAAAAGTATGTAACATTAAATGTACCATCTTAGCCATTTGTAAGTATACAGTTCAGTAGTGTTAAATATATTCACATATTTTCAGATTTCCGGTATTTTTTCTTCTTGCAAAACTGAAATTCTATACCCATTAAACACTAATTCTCCCTCCCCCAGCCCTTAGCAACTACCTCTCTACTTTGTTTTTAAGATTCTACTTTAGATATTTCATAGGAATTGAATCATATGATATTTGTCTTTTTGTGACTGGTTTATTTCACTTATCATAATGTCCTCGAGGTTCATTCATGTTAACATGTTACAGGATTTCCTTCTTTTTCAGGACTGGATAATATTTTTTGTATGTGTAAACTACATTTCTCTATCCATTCATCTGTTGATGGACATTTGGGTTGCTTCCACCTCTTGGCCATTGTGATGCTGCACAGGCTTTTTCTTTTTCTTTTTCTTTTTTAATGGTTTATGTGTTTCTACAACTATCCACAATACTTGGAATGTGTAGCAAATCTTAACGTTTGTTTTATAAATGAATATATAAATAATTAGTTCAGCGAGTGTTTAGGATATCCAAATCTCTTAAATAAAATTGTTCCGTATCTTTTCATATTCAGGCTTTGTTGCTGTTTTATATTTTAGCATGAAAATATGTAATAAATACTGTATGCTAATTGTTCATTCCTATGCATCAGATTTTGGGCTAAGCATTTTCGGTGCATTAACTTTTCATTCCAATTCTATAAAGCAAATATTATCATTATCCCCAATTTACAGAAGAGACTGAGACTTAGAGAAGTTAATTGATTTGCCCATAAGCTGTGTAACCAGGTTTTAAACCCAGACTGTCTGGGGCCAGAGACAGAAAACTTAATCTCTGTGCTATAAATACTCTAGTACATGAACATTTTAAGGTACTCCCACCCCTACAACTTTGTGAATGTTGGTGCCCTTTAAGGTCTAAAAAAAAATTCTATGGCATTTCAAAACTGCTCTTTAGATATTTTAAATAACTGGTGCATAAAAATACTGTGTTTCTAAAATGGCACATATCTAACTTAGGGAAGTACTCAAAATAAGTAAAAATATTCATAGTAATTAAAGAAGAAGATGCCATTTCCATGTCCTCTGTCGTACTTACTGGAAGTGTTGATAAAATGAGGCCTCGTAATTCCACCCAAAGAACATTTGTCTTGGAAATGCCTAATAATCCAAAGTGTGGCTAGGCAAGGCAGCAAGCTCCAGCCTCTCCACAGTGCTGAGACTGCTAATACTTATGATTTTTCTAATTTTCTTCCTCCCTTTGTGGGCCTGTCTTCAAGTCTGGATGATGAAGAGATGTTTCAGGAAGCCACCACACAAGAGTTCTAAGGAGGGGTAGCCATCCCAGACTAACGCAAGTATAGGAAGCTCCAGGAGAACGTCTCCAAGGAAAGCAGAGACAGGAAGTTGATTCACTTGATGAGTGAATGTATTGAGAGGGCATTTTCTCCGCTGATTATCTTGGAAGGGCCAGAAGTTTGTACTCTGGGAGATAAGCACATATTCTGGAGATGGTTTTGCCTTCCCTGCTGTCAGGGCCTCAACCAGTATCACTATCTGAGGGTTTACAGAGTGTTTGATCCACCAGCACAGGATCCAAATAACATCATATTAGATAAGAGTACTCCCTTTATAGCAAATAGATATAAGAGATGGCTCATGACATGCCACATCAGAACAGAATATATAGTATAACAATATAGGTCCATGGACAACATGAAATAGATACCACAAAATCAATTATCTTTAGAATTTACCTGACATTTCTTGATTTTGGAAAGAAGTTTCAGGAAACAGTATCAATGTGTATATATATCTTATTAACAATTGTGTTGATAGTCTTGTTAATAATGATTAATAATAAGCCTTCGTCTGATATCCACAGCCTATGTAAATGTAAAACTCAAAAGCAAAACAAAGTTGACCAATCAACAATCTCAATTACTTAATCCTAGCACAAAAAAAAGTCCATGAGGGCAATCTTCATGTGGCCAAGACAACCCCATAGACTATCATGGCCAAAAGGAAGAAATACCTCACATTTAAAAATATTTGAGAAGTCAGGGTTTTGTCTTTTTTATTCTGATTCCCATGCTATCAAACATGAAATAAGATTTTGACAAGTGCTCATAATCTAACTTGTCTGAAATTTTTCTTTCATACCAGTGCCCAGCCACACAGCTCTAGAACACACCTAAGTACTGGTATTCTGTTCTGCAAACCTAATATAAAAGTCTCTTTGTAAAAATGTACCTGCAGTTCAATGAGATGAGTAAAAAACACCCCCACAATGTGACTTCTTATGAAACCCTGAGTTACAAATAATCCCATGCTTCCTTGAAGATCTGATTGTCCACGAGCTGAATCCACCATGGATTGCCTGAGAAGCTGCAGCCTAAATGTTACTTTCTAGAATCACAATCCCTTGTGTAGTCCCATTTTTTTAAATGAAGTTTACCAAGAAAAGAGCTGAGCACTACTCAGTCTAATAATCCTGCAGATTTAACCTGTTGTTTATCAATATTTGTCAATATTCTGCTAAACATTTGTCTAAATGGCATCTACATGCTGTTCACCAGTTTTAACCAGCATGACTTCATCACTGTTGTAAACCTATTGAATGATGAAGTGAACAGAATCCTTGCAGACTGATTAAACAGGGACGCTGTAATAGAGAGCTGGTGTACCTCTAAGAAAGTGAACATGCACTGTTAATGTTGTGAAGGAAACTGTTTCTGGTATTCTGATTATTTGGAAATAGGAAAAAGCATTTGCCAGATCAGTAACTGCATGTACAACCAGGGGCTGTATTGATTTGCTCCAATAAAGAACCCTCTGAAACAGCAGCTGAATTTAACCTAGTGACACTGATTTCAGATTTCTGGGCTCAGAACTTAATAGAATACAATTGTATTATTATAAACCACCAAGGTTGTGGTAATTTGTTACAGCAGCTACATGAAACTAATAATAGCCATGTTGAGAGAAATGGAATTGAGTTGTCCTTGAATATAATGAACAATTTTCTAAAGTCATCTTACCTGCTTCCAAATGGGAGACTTGAACTTCTTAAGGACTACTTTCATTAAGATCTGATATCACCATACTACCTGGAGAGTCTCAAGTTTAAGATTTTTGTAATCTGGAGCATGAATGTAAATAGACAAAGAAGGAGGACCTACACCTTCAGCTCTTTCTTAAGGACCATTACTTATTCATGCATCCAGAACCCAGGGCTGCATCCAATGATGCCCATGCCTGAAAAACGCTTATGTGTTTAGTTATGTTACAGAAACTGAAGCAAAGGAATACTGTTGTGACTTTATAAGTTTATATATGCTTTTATAAATGAGGGCTTTTCAATTCTCATTAGACAATACTCAGTACTCCCAAATGAATCTAATTTCACAAAAAAAAGAATTTACATATAAATAACACTTCAAATCAAAATTTCAAAAACCCAAAATATAAATGGATGTAAAATAAGAAAGTGTGAAATGAGAGTCAACAAGAACATAGAAATTTAAGAAAATTTTCAAAGAAACTTGTAAAAGAAGGCTAAAACATCCAAGGTAAAAGAGATTTGACTGAAAATATAACGAGGCTATTGAAGAAAGAAATGAAAACCAAGGAAATGAATTAAAATAAGGATGGATTAAATGATCAAAGAAAAAGTATTAGTGATAGAAGACAGGTAAAAATGATCCATTATCCATGCAACTGGAGTTTGTGAAAAAGAAAACAAGAGAATAGAATAAACTTCTGAAACAAAAATCCAAAACTATCTTTCACAAAGAAGATCTGAACCAACATTTTGAAAAGGCCCACCATGTTCCTGGAAAAATTATTCTGAAATTCTTAGACATATCCAAGTAAACTTATTAAATGTTAAAGGTAAGAGGGGAAAACCCTTTGGGCCTGGAAGCAAACAGATCAAGACTTATAAATAAAAGCAAAAGGACATTAGTCTTCTTGAGAACAATATATAAAGCAAGTCAACAGTAGAGTAAAAAAGAAATCAAATTGAAAATAGGAAAATAATAGAGAAAAAGTAACAAAAACCAAAAGCTGGCTCTTTGAAAAGGCCAAACCTCTAGACAAGCTAACCAAAAAAGAAATAAAAGTGGAGAAATCTGACAAACACTACCTCAAGGTCAATGTCAACACTAATAAATCATGTTGATACTGTAGGCCCTTGATAAATGTGACAGAGTGATGCTTTACCCTGTTGTTTTCCCTCCTCAGAACCAATGAGTCTAATAATAAGAAAAACATTGGAAATTTTTTATTAAAGGGGCATCCTACAAAATATTTGACTAGTATTCCTCAAACCATCAAGGTTATCAAAAACAAGAGAAGTCTGAGAAGCTGTCATAGCCAAGAGATGCCTAAGGAGACATGAAAACTAAAAGTAATGTGGCACCATGGCTAAGATCCTGAAACAGAAAAAGACATTAGGTAAAAAGGAATTCTGATCTCACTATGAACTTGAAATAATAAATCAATACCGGTTTATTAATTGTTGCAAATGTACCATACTAATGTAAAATGTTAATAATAAGGGAAACTGGGTGTAGATTATATGAGAACTCTACTATTGTTTCATTTTTTTTCTATAAATCTAAAACTGTTCTTAAAAAAAAGTCTCTTAAGAAAACAGATAGGGATGGGGGAAACTTCAAATTAGAAGAGATTGAAAAGACTAAAAAAAAATGCAATTGTGACCTTTGATGGAATTTTGGATTTTAAAACTATCATAAACAATTTAAGGACAAATGGAGAGATTTGGAAATGAATTAAATATTATGTAATATTACTGAATTTCTTTATTAGATTTCTTGGATGTAATAATGATATCACAATTAAGATGGAGAAATTCTTTTTTCTTAGAAATACATTTTGAAGTAGATAGGCATGAAATATGAAATCTGAAACTTAATTTCACATGGTTAAGTCAATAACAAGATAGAAACAAGTATAACAAAATATTAAAAGTCAAATATAATAATCACCTCCCAAAGGCCACACATTCTAAAACCATCACCTTGAAGGTTAAATGTCAATGTGTGAATTTTGAGGAGAGACAGACATTTAGGCAATAGCGCCTGTGAACCTCTTAACAAAAATAGAATCTGAAAGGATGTATGGTTAAGCAGCCCAAGAACCATCACACAAATGCTATGTGTCAGCATTTGAAAATCATACTATTTGTCATAAGCTTTTCTTGAGGAAAAATAGTTGCTGTGCAGAAGTCTGAGCAGGTAGAGCTTTTTAATCCCAGCAGTGAAATGTGTACATTTTTTAAAAAACAGATTTTCTCCATCAAGAGCTCAGTCTTCTTGTTTACCAGCTGTATCTTCTGTTCATTAGCTGTAACTTAAGTACTGACTGGATAAAGGCTCTGTAAAGAGAGCAGTTGTTCCTTTGGCTGATCCCCAGGGTCACATCTAATTGAGAGAAAATGGTAGGTATGGGATTATTGACCATGGCTATAGCAGCCTTTCTGCTGAGAGAAGTATCAGCTTCTTTCGCAATTTCGCAGAAGGGTGAGAACAGAGTGTTTTTTAGATGTAGCTAATCATCACTGCAAACAGCATAAAATTCTAGTGGTAAGGTTTTAGATTGTGCTACAAGAAGTAGCCCCTCAACTTAGCTGCTCTTCTCAATGAAAGTTTGTGGGGTTTATCTCAAACAGATGTACTCCAACTTGTGTATTCTTTGGCGTTACAACATACAAATGCCATTTTTACTGTACTTCGTGTAATCTATTTATAGGAACTCTTTATATATCAGGGAAATAAAACTTTTGTCCATGATCTAAGTTCTAAATAGGTTTATTTTCTTCTGTTCCCTTTTGTTCTTGCTTATGGCAGTACTTGCTATGAAGAAAGTAAAATTTATATGTTGTCAAATATATCTACCTAGATTTTGTGTCATAGTTAAAAAACATTTTTCCTCTGTGAGTTTCTAAAATTATTCTCCCATATTTTCTTATTGGGTGTTACAATTTTGCTATTTATCCTTTCAACCTTTTTGGAGGAAAAAAAAACAACTTCAAGACATTTGGAATTGATTTCAGCATAAGGTTTTTCAGATGTCAAAGTCAATTCTTAAACCATTTATTGAATAGTTCATTTTCCTCCACTGATTTGAGATGCTAGTTCTTATTGCATAATAAACTTTTGTAAATATGTTGATCTGTTCCTATACTTTTCATTCTCTTCTCTTGCCCATCTAATCATTCAACAATGCACACTCTTTTAAGTATTTAGGTTTTATACTTTAATATCTTATAACTTTTCAAACTTTCCTTTACTATTTTTGCTTAGTTACCATTTCATATTAATCTTAGAGTCAGTTTGTCCAATTAAAAAATTTCTCAGTATTTTTATTGGAATTACATTAAATTTATTGGTTAGTTCAAAGAGAACTACAATCATAATATTGAATACAGTATTTTTTATGTTCAGTGTACTTTTGTGCTTACTTTTGCTCACGTAGTTCTTTATACTTCTTTAATTAGGTTATTTTCTAGATATTTTACCTTTTCAAATCCTCTTATAAATTGATCTTTTTCTTCCACTATATTTTCAAATGTTTGTTTATATATAGCTATTGATTTATCAATATCCATAGTGTATGCCACCATGTTATTAAATTTTTACTTGTTTCCCATGAGAGTTCCAGGTATATGAGCATACAATCTATAAACAGTGATAATTTTAACCTCCTCCTTTCCATGTTTATATCTCTAATTTTTTTTCTGATCCAATTGTAATGTTTAGTGCCTTTAAGAACCCATTAAGTGATAATAATGAATGTGGCTGTTCTGGTTAAAATTATGTCCATAAGTTCTTTGACATTTATCCTTTCAAAAGATGGAAATTAATTCTCTTCTTGAATAAAGGTTGGAGTGAGTGGCTTTGTTATATGGAACAGAAATAAAGTGGAAGGGATGGTGTGTGACTCTGGAGACCAAGTCATAAAAAGAACTGCAGCTTCCTTTCTCTCTCTTGGTTTATTTACTCTGGGAGGTGCCAGTTGCCATGTTTTGTGGACACTCAAGCAGCCCTTTTGTCCCAAATGTTGAGACCCTGAAGCTTCTAACAGTCATGCACGTGAACTTGGAAGTAGATCTTCCTGCTCCAGTTAAGCCTTCAGATTACTGAAGCTCCAGCTGATATCTTGACTGTGACCTTGTGAGAAACCCTGAGCCAGAACAATACAACTAAGCTGTTTCCCCGGGTATGTATTGGTGTAATTTTATTTATTGGAGTAGATTATAAATTAATTCACGAGAAACTCACAAAGTTTAAAAGTTAATTGTATCAGCTTGGACTGAAAGGGACCATGATGGTACAACATGAAGAGAGGACTTCAGATCCCTGCACAACTATAAACGGGAAGCAGCTAAGAAAACTATTTAGCTGTAAACATGGGCTACTTTTCGTGCAACTGGAAAGATAACTCAGAGTGTGGAACCAAGAGCCCAGTGGATGGGGACAAGAGCCACTGAGTACTCCTAGGAAGTATGATGGAGTCCTAATCAAGGAACTGGCAACATTTATCCAACTGAATTTCAATATTTCTATGGACTAGTGACTACTATAGGCCTTCCATTTCCTCCCTTTTTGAAAGAAAATGTCTATAAAAACAGTTTCCTGTGCCTCTCCCATCATTGCATGTGCTATGTGGTAGGGGTTGGAGCAGATCACTTGCCTTTTTAATTCTTCATATGGAGAGGAACCACTTAAGGAGTTACACCCAAGGAACTGCATTTGAAGAGCCTCATCTGCTCCAGGACCTCACAAGACTGTAGACTTTAATGCTATAATGGAATGAGAACTTTGCAGGGTGCTGAGAGGTGAGTGTATAACGAATGCGGAAAGAAAGTAAAACACTTGTGGCCAAAGGGTAGATTTGGGGAGTTTTAAAACACAACCCCCAAATTTTTTAACCCTCTTCCCATCAATCTGATTCTGTGGCTGCTTAACTATTATACTACAGTACAAAATAAAGATTCTATGTCAGTTTCAAGTAAGGGGGTTCTGGATAAATGTACCTTATAGGATTCTTGTTGAAGGGTGATCAGACATCACCTGGAGGATGGCGGAGGCTAAAGAACCTGATCAGATGTCAAGGTAGAGGGTTCTTGGTAAATTGACTTAGCAGCATTCCTACTAACCTAAATTTTATATGAAGTGCATAGATGGGCCTAGAAGAGGTTCAGGAGCCTAACTAAAGTTTGATCAAGCAAAGAATCTTTGTCATACAAAACCAGCTGCTTCCACTTCCTGTCTTTTTGGACATTAGCTTTAGGAACCCAGCTGCCCACCCTGTGAGGAAGTCAAGACCAAATGGAAAGGCCATTTGTTGACTTTCCAGCAGCCCCAACTGAGGTCCCAATCAACAACCAGTGTCAAGCTATAAACATGTACTATTAACCAATAGTAAATGAATCAGGGAGCTTCGGCTAAATATAAGTGATAAAGATTCATTCAAGGTTTTTCAAACCAGAAAAACAACTAGGCTATATCCAGAATGTTCCAAAGAAGAAAGAAAAGCTTACGGTTCTCATAGTAAAAAGTAGATTCTTGATAAGAATCAGTCCTGCAATCTAAGCCTCTGTATTGGTTCAGGCTTGTAGTCCCCTAGCTGTTAGGTGGTCTGCATAATGGATGTCAAGTGGTCTGGATATTAGAACATTCTTTCCCTAGGTCTTCAGGAGGTTATTAAGAGATTTAGCTGGATGTCTGACGTATATATAGGCAATTGAGGCAGGATTGTAAAGTTCAAAAGTCCAAGTTCCCAGGCTAGTTAAAACAAGAATAAAATCATTTCCTCATGCTTTAGCCTACTTAATTTTAGTAATTTAGCAGATTGACTACAGTGACCCCATTTTATTTCTTCACTGGGTTCCTCAGTACAGAAGCCCTTAGGGGGACTTTAGCTCCAGCCATATGACTGCACTCATAGGAGAGACTCTGAGTGAAAATCACATAGTGAATCTCAGAACCATGAGAAATAACATGATTGTCAGCTGTTACTGCGACTGAAACCATACTTTTAACTCAAAGGCACCATACTGCTCCCAGCAATCAGCAGTTGTGGGAAGATTTTCCAGAACCCTTTGTCGGCAGCGATGACTGGCTTACACTCATGTCAATTAAGATTTTATGCCCAATGGACCGTTCAGTCACCAGATAGGGTGCGAGCCTATTGGCTGAGACTCCAAACCGCTCGCTCATCTGTAGGGTGGGCAAAATCCAGACTATTCACAAAGACCATAGGGGGAATAAAGCACCACAGGAAGTTGCGTTTAGAACTGCTTCCTCTAGTGGGGTCCAATGAACTCTTTCTTTTGGCAGCAAATTCAGTCCTGGGGCTCGCCTAAGAGGAAGAACATTTTGATTGGCTGCTTAGTACAGAGACTCACGGGAGCCTCGACTAAGCACTTGCCATTATTGTCCAAATCACCTGTCAATCAGTTCGCCTCTGGATGGGCGGAAACTGGCAGCCTTTTTGGCACCGCCCCTTCCTGGGTCGCTGTGCAGGCAGGCAGCAAGGCTGCAGGAGCTGGGAACCTGCCGCGTGGGCGGGGTGTCGCTGCCTGGCTGGGCCAGTTCCTCCGCGGTGAAGCGCGGGGAGTGCCCCAAGCGCCGGGCCCTGCGGGGCGGGCCCGTGCGAGGGACGAACTCGGGGGCGGGGCCGGGGCGGGGCTGCAGGAGGCGGAAGCGGCGAGTGAGCTCGAGCCGGAGCCGTATCGAAGCCAGAGTCCAGGCCGGCGGAGCGGCGTCGGCGGGGTTGGCCGGGGCGGCGGGGCGCTAGAGCCTGGGCGGGCGGGTCGAAGGCCGGGGGTCTAGGCCAGGGATCGGGGGACGGGCGGGCTCACCCCCGCGCGGTCGTTGGAGCGGGCTGAGCTCTCGCCCCCGCGCAGTCCTGGGGAGGATGCGGCCGGGGGTCCCGGGGTGGGTCGGGCAGCGGCGGCTGCAGCGCTAGGGGCGCAGGGGGTGGGCGGCGGCGGCATGAGGCGCGGGGTCGGCGCCCGCGGGAGGGAGGCGCTGCTGGCGGCCCTGCCGCTCCCGCTGCAGCTGCTGGCCGTGCCCTGCCCGCGGGGCCGCGGACGCTCTCGTCCCGGTCGCCGGCCGGGCCGCCGCTGGTGACCACTCGCCGCGCCGCCGGAGGCTTCACCCGCGCCCTCCCCCAGGACGCTCCCGCGGAGCTCCGGCCCCTTCGCCCGGCTCGCGGAGGCCGCAAGATGGCCTGGGTGCTCAAGATGGACGAGGTGATCGAGTCCGGGCTGGTGCACGACTTCGACGCCAGCCTCTCGGGCATCGGGCAGGAGCTGGGCGCCGGCGCCTACAGCATGAGGTACGGGGCGCTGTGGGTCGGGCGGGTGGCTGGCGGAAGCCTCTGTTCCCTTGGGAAAGGCCTGCATGACCCGGGGCCTTTGCCAGGCTCGGCTGCGATCAGGGGTGTCCC
Source organism: Eidolon dupreanum (assembly GCA_028627145.1). NCBI lineage: Eukaryota > Metazoa > Chordata > Mammalia > Chiroptera > Pteropodidae > Eidolon > Eidolon dupreanum. The sequence goes on along the minus strand of CM053507.1, from coordinate 140,379,454 downwards.
GGTTTCCCCTGCCGCGTGGCCATCAGAGCCATGGAGCCTCTCAGGCCTCTGCCCGTTCGGGTGGCTGGTGTAGGATGGCTGTCCCGCTAGCTTGGCCCTGGGAACCAAGCCTGAGGGCTTCATTTTTTTTTTTTTTCCCTTGTAAAACAGTCTGGCAGTTAGGATGGCTAGGTTGTTGGGGAAAGAGGCTTCCTTTCCTTGGAAGCAATTTACGAGTCACTTAGAGCTGAAGACAGTGTACGAAATGGTAGGACTTATACTGGGAAACTACTCTCCAAGGTGTAGTATTAGTTCCCACTCTGTTCTACATTGTAGTCTTTCCTAGTTGCAATTTTTAATCACTTGATATTACAATAGTAATTATATCTGAAAGCAACCGCAGGGGCGAGATGCACATTAACTTAGTTTTGGTTTTTATTTTCTCAAAGTGAAATTTTTCATCTTGAGGGCTACCCTCACTGTTTTCTTTTGAAGAAGGCTTTAAGATGCAATGATTACACGACAAACAGTAATGTTTCGTCTCTAATGTCTGTATCGCAGTTATTTTGAAACTGATCTGGCCTTTAACCTGAAGAATACTGTTTTTTAATTCCTGTCAGTTTGGAAGCTCTTTTTATTAGCTTTATTGACTGTAAGGTCACCTGATTAAAGTATAAAATTTAATGGTTGGCAGCTTTTCGTTAATGTGAATTAAATGAGATTTTCCAAATAGGTTTCTAATGTCTAACATCTTTGAACTACTGTCCAGTTTCCCAGGATCTTTCAGCTCTGGGGGGAGGACAGGGAGCATAAATGTCCTGAAAAAGAAAGACTTCTGAGTCGGAGCAGGACTGGGATGTTTAAAGCTCTCCCTGAAGTAGTCAGCTTTTAAATCTTAAGGGGAAATTGGGCGATAAAGAACTCCCAGACAGGTGAAGGTGTTTCTTAGGGCGAGGAGGTGCTTGAAGGAAATCCTTCGCTCACCAGTCTCTGACCCTGATTCTGGCTGTGCTGGTCTCCCTGAACTTGGCACTTCTTTCTCTGCTGTTGTGCAGCTTTAGGGTTCTGGGTGAGGTGCCTTATTTTCTGAGACAACTGTCTCAGTTGTTGAGGAAATTGAGCTACCAAAAGTTTTAGGGGCTAACCCAGGTGGGAATACTAGGGGCAGTGATTTCCTTGTGAAAAGGTGGGCCTCGAGAGCCATTGCTATTCCACGAGACCCTGGACTTTCCATTAAAGGACACGTGAAGCAAATTCAGTGTGTCTTCAGTTTAGTTGCTTCTCAGTTCGCAGTTATGTCAAAATGAAAGCTCGCTGCTGAGAACTTTGCTTGTTGAGGGTTATTTTGAGCTTTTAGTTTTTTTTTCTAGAACTGTGTTTTAGTGATTTGGCCAACTAATGAATTTTTTTTTTGTTTACGATTTATTTTGTGAAAAAATCTTGGTATGAAACCTTTCTTCTTAAAGTAATGTCTGACATTTATAATTCTGTGTCTCTTACACCACTTTCCACAGGGAAACATTTTTTATTGAATGTTTTTGGTTATAAAGTATGTGTCACTTAATCTAAATTTCCAAGTATCTTTGAAGGCAAATATCATTTTTGTTATTTTTTAAATATATTTTTGGTATGAGTTTGCTCCTCAACATTTGTTCCTGAAAAACTAAGAGGAACCCATGATAGTACCAACCTCTTGCAAATTCAAGACCCCTTATTTGGAATTCAAATTCAGGAAATTCCAAAATTGATTTTATAAGGCGAAAGTCTGAAGAGTGAAGGCTGTTGCTGGCCTTTGATTGCGCTTGCCCTTGCCCCACCTGGACCTGGAGCTCTGGGAGGGCTAGTATCAAATTGGAAGTAAGTCTACTGATGCCTGTTTTTCTTTTTTATTTGTTCTCTCAAGTTCAAGAAGTAAACTTGAGGTGCTAAATTTGAAATTATTTGAAAAGTGACTTGATAAAAATTTACTTTGTAGGTCATTTTGCATTTTTCTTTCAAAGTGCAGTGTGCTTACAGTTTGCTTTTGGATGGATTAAAATGATGGATTTTTATTAGGAAATGCTTTCTTCAGCTTTTTGGGTGGCTAGTTTGAAAGAATCTGACTTAAAAATATATTTGCATTAAATAATGTAGGTTGATAGTATTGGGGTATGTGGAGGCTGATTTTTGATGTTACCTTTGTTTCCCTCTTTTTCCTTTGCTTAGGTTCTCATTTGTGTGTGTGTGTGTGTGTGTGTGTGTGTGTGTTCTGTGTGTACTGTTGTACCATATTTGTATGAGGTAGCAGCTGCTGCAGATTCTACATAGCAGAGCAGAAATATTTTTTAAAATCGTAATTACAATATCAGGATTCTAGAGATGGATGAAGAGACCTTAGAAAACTAATAGACCAGTCCTTTCCTTATGAGCAGGTAAACTTAAGCTCATAGATGTTAGTGATTGGCCCACGTAGTCCGTCAGTGGCACTACCATTCCAAGTGAAGGCTGAGTTCTCCACTCAATGAATGAAGGCTGAAACCCTTTGTAACTTGAAATCTGGGTCATTCGTGTTTTGTGAAGTAATGAGTAGATGACTAAATAACTTTAAAAAGTAAAACTCATTAAAACTGAGAGGGTCTTTTGGGCCACCTGGTAATTTTCTTTCTATCTTAACCATTCACATGAAATTTATAATTTTGAGTTCTTAAGAAGTAATGCAACTTCTTCAGATTACACATAAAAACTTTGGTATTATTACCTTACAAGGGATATTCATTGATCTGAGCCATGTTAAGCTTCGCTATGGTATAAATCTGTTTTGAAACAAAAGTTATACTTTGAATATTTTGAAGTGGGAGGTTCACCAATAGTTGATAGATAATTTGCTAAATCAAAACTGCTTTGAGGTGAGGACAAATTTCCTATATTGACTGATAGGTTAAAATGTCAGTTCAGAGACCTCGTGAAATAATGGCAAAATTTCAACTTCGATCAATGTTAAGTTAGTAAAAGATTATTAAGGATATGGCTTATTATGTAGTTATTAATAGCAGATGATTTTCTTTTGGTCTCTTGCTAAAACAGAATGTCCTTGAGTAGGTGACATGTCTTGGAAGTGTAGAAAAATTTAGGAACAATAAAATTTGTAAAATTTATTATGGTGTTGCTTAAAACTACTTCTAGAATTGGCAGTATTTTCTATAAAACTTCAGATTTGAAAGTTTAAAAGCTTTCTGGATTTAATCTTGGCTGAACGACAGGGAAGAATTTAATTTGCTGATTAAAAATCATATTTCAGATTATAGTGTTCATGTTGGTTTTTAAATAAATATATTGCCTTAAAGCGGGGATTGGCAAACCTTTTTCTGAAAAAAAACAAAAACAACAAAAACAACAACAAAAAAAACCAAAAACAGTAAATATTTAAGGCTTTGCAGGCCCAACAGGCTGGCTGGATTTGGCCCTTGGATTTGCCTACCCCGGCTCTAAAGGACAAACTCTAATAATAGGCTTTGATTACTTTGGAAAAAGATTTGCTGAGTATTGAGATTTATATTCAAGAAGTAACTTTATATAGACTAAGACTTCTATTGACTAATATACTTACATTCCATTGTTTGTCCATAGATTTTATTGTGCTCAATTTTAAAAATAAGAGTGTCCCCTTCCACTAAAAAGTAAGATTCAATACAGTTTATATCCTTCAGTCATGGCTGTTTTTTAACTTGACAGTTTTTTGATTACGGTCTCATAAACTTGATATATTTCATCACAGTGACACCTGTCAGTTTGCCAGGACACACTTAAACATTTGCAATTTGTGGAAATACCATCTGATGCCTCATCTTTGATTTAGGCTCTGTGACAGAATTTAAAAGAAGCTCTGTAATAATTATTTTGCTTACTTTGGGACGTATCTAATAGGTGAATATGAAATGGTTTTGTGTTGAACTTTGGTGGTAGAGTCTTTTTTTCTAAACTTTCCAAGTTTTTTTTTGGAGATTGTGAAATTGATGTCTTGATATGAACAAACCTAGTTTTTATTAATTTATGTATTGGTAGTTGAATTTTTTATTTTAAAATAATTTTAGGTTTACAAGTTACAAATATAGTCTAGCAGGCTGACAGACTTTCACCTGGCTTCTCCTAATTCCATAACCAGAGTACAATTTTCAAAGCTGCCTTGGCGCAGTACTGTTACATACAGGACAAAATTTATTTGCATTTCAGTTTTTTGCCTATTGTCTTTCCTTCTCTTTTATGACTTTAACAATCTTGATAGTGGTCAAAGTTGTGGTTTTTAGATACGTAAAATTTTTTGGAAGCAAAAATAGAATATACCTGTGAAAACCATTTAGCTTTTAAAGGATCTCTGTCATTTTAGCATAATGACTGAGTGGAGTAGGACCTCTGTTGGTGTCATTTATTTACGGATTATTTGGTCTCAGTCTATCTGTATATTTTGTAGTATGTTCATAATCAGGATATTTAAAACTAATTTATTTAAAATAATTACAAGCCATCATACACTATCATAAATATTTTCTATTATAACTGTTTTCTAGAATAAAAGTTAGAAGAGTACATTGTCTTATGCTTTTTGCAAACGTTTTTTAATGTCTGTCTTAGAAAACCAAATGAATTCTCTTATCTACTATTGGAATATATTGTTTCAGTTAACATATATGAAGAAAATTCAGCTTCTTGTAGATGTGTGGTTGGAAAAAGGAAGATTAATAGCCCTTTAAAATGGGATATTCTTCTTCGATACTATGCCAGCACTTGACAAGTGGTAGTTTCCTAAAGTTGCAAGGTGATATCTAAAACTATATCGATGTGTTTTTTGTACTGTTACATTAGAATCAATTGGTCTGTCTTGTACTTTGATTGGATTTCTTAACCTTTCATAATTTTGGAATATGCTTGTATTCTTCCTTTGGAAAACAGTGGTTTCCTGAGTTATGCAGATCTTCTAGATGTTGACACATTTCATTATGCAATATCAAAAAAATCACATTCCTTAATATCGCCATTATCAAAAAGTTCTATTCCTTAATATTGCCATCATCTTATCAGAGAAAGCACATGGTGGAGGGTTAAGTTTTTAATTATTAACAGCAAATACTATTACAGTGGTAAATGCTGGGCTAACTTTATTTTTGAGGAAATTTCTGTCAAATACTCAGGTCTGAATAATTATAGTTTGTTTCTTTCAAGTAAAAATGATATTCTGTGAGAGACTACTAGGTGAGCTCACAGATCACAGTTACGTAAAAACTCTTCCTTCAGACAACCATTGCCTTAAGTGTGTAACAAATACATACCCAAGGACCAATATATAATAAAATTAATTTTTATATAGTGACTATTATTACAGTTTGGTGCCACTGCTTTAATTCATGCCAGAGCACTAGCAGTTTGAACCATCATTGGTTTTGTGCCATGCTTGCAAATGTCAACAAAGTTAAAAGGGCAAATAATGTTTTAGTGTTATTCTGAAAATAGGTTCAACTTCCTGAACCCCCTGAAAGAATGTCAGGTTTCCCAGGATTCCATGGACTACACTTTAAGACTCTCTGATCTAATGTGTGCCTAGAGTTTACTTAAAATATTTTTTTTCTAAATTAAGAGCAAACCCATTTTTAGAGATCAGAGAAGTTAAGTAGCCTGCCATAGTGTCACTCAACAAATGGCAGAGCTGGGATTTGAAGCTCCGCAGATGATTTTACCTCCACTTTTCTCTACTGCACCTTTTGGCTGCCTACCAATTAGAAATTGAGAGGTGTTCTCAAGGTAGTAGACTATGATCTTTCTGGGAAGACAATCTTTTGAGAATGTTACACACACACACACACACTTTTTCCTGTTATATCTTGCTTTTTTCCCCTTCAGGACCTTGCTTAACTTAATAGTTCTAATAGTTTGCAGAATTTCAGATTTCCTAGTTAATATTTTTTAAATAACCATAGATTTGTTTCTTCCTGTGTAATCTTTACCCTTCAGTTTCTTGCCTTATCATGTTAAGTAGGGCTTCACTGCAGTGTTGTCTAGAAACACCTAGAACTTCATTGAATCTCTATTCTTACTGATTTTAGAGAATGCTTCCAAAGTTTCATAAATAGGTTGTCTCCTGTTCCTAGATGAGATTAGTACTCAATTTTCCTATACTCTGGTCTTTTTTTTTTTTTTTTTTTTTGAACAAGTGAGGAGGATAGCTTTCTCTTTTTACGAGCTAAAAATTTTTGTATGAGAATGAGATTTAATTGTTTCTTCAAGGCTTCATAAAGCTCACCTTGGATATAGCCTAGATTTGGTGAATTTAATTTTTTTGCAGGAGTAAATGTTTGACCACAGATGTATTTATTTAATGGACATAATATTCAGAATTTATCTCAGCCAGTTGTGCTAATTTTTTTTCCATAGAAAATTGTCTTTTATTTCAGTTTTCAGATTTTAAATATTAATATTTGTGATTATTCACTTTCACTCCATGTACTGCTGGTATATTTTTCTTCTTTCATTACGTATTTTAAAAGTTTGTCTATATCTTTACTATTTTGCAAGAAACCAGATTTTGGTTTTGTTTTTCTTCTCTGTTGGGTTTTCTATTTTATTTTTGTTATTTTCTTCTTTGTTTTCTTGCTTGCTCTTGTTTTCCAACTTCATTTTTTTCCTTTTTTAATTTTAATTTAATTGTATATTAGTTTCAGGTGAACAGCACAATGGTTAAACATTTATGTAATTTGCGAAGTGATCTCGCCAGTTACCAGAGTCCCTACCTGGCGCTATACATGGCCCCACCTTCTTAAGTTGGGTGCATTCTCCTTAGTTTTTGGTGTTTGTTTTCTAGTTGATGGATGAAAGTATATTTATTTGTAAGTCTCTCCCGAATTTTGAAGGCAGCACCTTTGTTTTCATTCAGTTTTATTATCTTTCTTATTTTCTTTATTATTGCAGTTTTTTATATTTTCTAGACACTAGTCTTTGATTGTGTGTATGTGTCACAAATACTTTCTTCTATTCCATGACTTGTCTTTCCATTCTCTTTATGGTAGCTTTTGAACAGAAGTTCTTGATTTTGTTATGGTCAAATTGACCAGTCTTTTCATTTATAGTTAATCTTTCCCTACTCTGAAAATACGAAGATATTCTTACTGTCTTTTTATTATGTTACTTATCATATCTAGGTTTACAGTCTATCTGGAGTTTATTATTTTTTCTTTTTTATGATAGCATGAAGTAGGAGGCCAATTGCAGTTTTTCCTGTATGAATATCCAGTTTACCTTAGTATCATTTATTGAAAAGACTGTTTCTCACCTCTTTATAATGTTGTTCTGTTCTAAATCAGGTACCCATAAATGTGATGTTTCCAGATTCTGTCTTCTGTCCTTGTCCTGGGGAATACCCAAGTAGATCATGGTTTGTCGTTATACTCTTGGATTTGGTGTGTTAATGTAGTTGACCCTTGAACTACATGGACTTGGTCTGCATGGGTCCACTTATATATGTGCAGATAATTTTCAATAAATATATAGTTGGTGCTACGAATACCCAGGTTTTATATCCACAGTTCAACCAACAATGGATCAAAAACAGTATTTTCCATTTGGGGTTTGCAGATTTCAGCTGGGGGAAGGGGGCTGGTCTGTGTCCCAGTCCCCTCATTGTTCAGGGGTCAGCTGTACTTGATTTAGCATTTTGTATCTATATTTATGACTGAAATGAACTTTTCATTTTCTTTTGTAGTTCTATTTGTCCTTAGTTTTGACTTCAAAATTACATTAGTGTCATAAAATGACCTAGGAAGTACTTCCTGTCTTTTTGTTCAGTTGAAGAGTTTGTGTAAGAGCTGCTATTGAAAAGTGAGTATAACTTGACTGTGAAACTAGTCTAGACCAGGAGTTTTCTTTGGGGAGAAATTTGTAACCACAGTATCAATCTCTCTAGGATTATTTTTTAAAGCTTTTTATATCTTGAAGAAAGTTTTGATGTTGTTTCTAGGAACTTGTTCATCTTATCCATATTTTCAAATATGTTGATATAAGTTGTTATTAATATTGTCATCTTTTTAGTTTTTATATCATTACTTACGTCTTCTCTTTTATTCATGCTTATTTGTGCTCTGTTTTTGATCAGTCTTTCCTAGACATACGTTTAATTTTTTAGGGTATATTGGACCAGTCCTGTTGGGCCCTTAAGTCTTGTTTGTAGGGACTACAAGAAGTTCCAGATTTCGAGACGCTCCTGTTTACCTGAACTCCAATTGACACGAGGCTCTGCCCACCTTTGTCATGTAGTCATCTCCCCTTTCTTACCAACTACTAAAATCCTTCCACTTTGCCCTTCAGAATTATCAATCTACCATCAGAAAATCCCCTAAAGGGTCAGTGCTGTGAATTGGTCAGTGTTGAATTGTGGTCTCTACCCCCCAGAAAAGATATGTTGAAGCCCTAACCCCCACGAGCTCAGAATGTGACCTTATTTAGAAACAAGGTCTTTACAGAGGTAATCAAGTTAAAATGAGATCATCAGACTAATCCAGGATGACCGATATCCTTATAAAAAGGGGACATTTAGACACAGAAACAGACATGCACAGAGGGAAGACTATGTGAAGACACAGTGAAACAAGCTGGTCATGTGACTGGAATGATGCATCTACAAGCCAAGGGACACCAGGGATTGCATTCAAACACCAGAAGCTGGGAAGGAGGCCTGGAATCTTCCTTGATAGCCCTCAGAAGGAACCTACACTGCCAACACGTTTTTTCAGACTTCAAGTTTCCTGAACTGTGAGACTAAATTTCGTTTTAAGCCACTCAGTTTTTGGTACTTTGTTAGACAGTCCTAGGAAACTAAGATAGCCAGCTTTTTTCTCTTAATGATTTCTTCAGCTTCTTATTCTTTTGGAATCCTGGCTCTCCTGTGAGTATACTCTCCCCTAAAGCCCTCTCAGACGGTCGTGGTTTATTTCCACAGTCCTACCACTGCATGGGAAGGCTGAAGAGGGAAGCTTCTTATTTCTCACTGCTGCCTTCACGCTTGTTCTCCCTTTCTCTTTCCCCACAACACCCCCCCAACTTTGAATTTCATGTCACTGAATATCACCAGTTATCCAATTATTTGTAGTCATCTACTGATTTCTGGGTAATTCCTCATTTTAAAGATTTTAGGTCCTGGCTTATTGTCATTATCTAAACTACTGATGTCTTAATTCTTGGTGATTTCAGAAGATATTTAAATGAGCCTTCTAATAGTGTGCATTTCTGTTCCTTGATTATCTTTCTTAAAATATTATCTTCAGTCATTCAGTCCTGTGGTCGTACATTAGGCCTTGACATTACCAGTCATGCAAGCCACCTATAATCTCAGATTCAGAGTTCAAGATCGCTAGCTGCCACCTCCCACCCTTTCAACTCACCTGCTTTATTACCCCTATTCGTGCCATCATTTAAGCCATTAAGATCTGTATTCACTGATACTACTCTCAGTTTACTGCCCCTCACCTGAAATACCTTTTTCTTTTCCAGATGTTTTATTTCTGTGGTCATTCATGATTACTTCCTTGCATATACCTTTGTTTCCCTTGCTCCCTCTTTGTCCCTCTCTCCTCTTGTTTATTTTTATAAAACTGTAACCGTGATTAAGTCTGATTCTTTACATCTTTAAGTTACCTAAACAGCTGAATGTGGCTCTAGAAAAGCATCGATTTGGTTCACAACTTCAGCTCTCAAGTGCATCCTTTTGGCTGCTTAGTAGTTTCACTAGTGTCCTCAGCTATTCTCCACCTCTCCTGACCTCAAGGACTTGACAGTAACTTCTCAGACCCACAGTTCCTCCTCCTCATGCTTGCTTTCAGCTGATTCCCTTACTAGGTTCTTTACTGAGAAAATTAACATTCATGTACTATACTAGCTTATAAGTTTTTTTGATGTATTTAGGTGTTGGTTTCTTTTTATTTATCCTGCTTTGGTTATTTGGGTTTCTTGAATCAGTGAATTGGTGTATTTCATCAGTTCTGGAATTCGTTTAGCCTTTGTCTCAAACATTGCCTCTGCCTCATTTTATTTCTCTTCAATTCAGTGTAAAATCTCCCTTTGTCCTTTCTTAACATCTCTTTTACACTGTCCATCATTTTGGTCTCTGTGCTGTCTTCTGGATAACGTTTTTTTTTTTTTTTTAACCTATATTCCAGTTTTCTTATTACTCTTCATTTCTGTCTGAGGTGCTATTAAACTTGAGTTCTTAACTTCAGTAGTTTTATTTTCCAGTTCCAGCAATCTTTTCAGTCTTGTTTTCCCTTAAAATTTCCTGTTCTTTGCAAGTCTTTTCAGACTTCTCTTTTAATTTCTTTTAACAGTGAGCATAATTTTATAGCGTGGGGCCAATAATTCTAGCATCTTAAATCTTTGAGGGTATCAGTCCAGTCAGGAAATTAGAATCCATTTAGATGTTTCAAGCAGAGAAGGATTTGGTGTGAACTGTTTTATTACAAAGGTGCTAGAAGGGTTTGAGAGAAGGGACTGCTGTTACCTGGTTGGTCCTGGGCCACTTGCTGGAGTAATGGCTGTTGCGCCCTGAAATTTCCGGTACCTGCAGTCTGTGTAGTTGCCTATACCTCTGCCCTTCCCACTCCCTTTTAATTTCCCGCCAGTGCTTCCCTTTGGAGCAACCTAACAGACTCCAGCTGGCAAGAAGTCTTGTATGTGTAGTTTTCAGGCTTCTCACTCTCTGTAACAGAGGCAGAAAAGAGCCGAATACCAGCAGACAGAATATGGAACTGGTTATATGCTACCTATTGTTTTTACTTTTGATTTTTTCTTCCTAGAGTCTTGTTTGTCTTTGTGTGCCTGGTTATTTTTTGGTACTGGCATTTTGAAATTGGAATAATTTGAAGCCTTGAGGCTTTTCATCTGCTTGTCAGATTCCTTGGAGCCCTACCTGTCTGGGATATGGGATTACAAAAATGATTAAGTATTAAAACTTTCTAATAGTTCAGCCTAGTAGAAATTACAATCTTAAATCATCTGGAGACCTCATTTTCCATGTTAGTAATAATTGACTGATTATTAATGCCGTAATTGGTTCACTGATTCAGCAGATATTTGAGCTCCTTTGTTCTAGATGCTGGGGGTCAGTCAGTAAAGAAACAAATTTGGAGAGTGGTTGGCTATATACCTGTAGGGAATACAAACTTAAGTCATGTATACTTGTTGGGAAGTGACATACTTTCTGGATAAATAGAGCAGGAAAAGGGGACCTGGGAGTACAGATGGGAGGATTGCAGTTGTCAAGTTGTCATTGAGAAGGTGACATTTGAATGAAACGAGCCACTAGGACATCAGCAGAAGAGGAGAACCAGTGCAAAGGTCCTAAAAAAGGCCTGGAGGAGGCCGACGGGGCTGGGGTGGTGGGAGTGGGGTGAGTGGATGAGGAAAGGAGCAGATCGAGTAGGGTCCTGTGAGGACGCTGCCTGAAAGTGAGCCGATAGTTCAGGGGAATGAAATGGTCTGCCTGGACTGAGGAGAATCACTCAGGCTGTGTGTTGATTGGAATACATTATCTTCCTAAGTAAAAAGTTAATTGGGATTTCAATAGCAAATGATCTTTACATCTTTATATGTTAAGCTTTTTCAGGAATCATGTAGCGCCTGTCATACTTCCTGGGTAACCCAAGTGAATAACCCAAGTTGCCTTCTAGGATCCGAAGCAAATACAGTTTTATTTACCATACATGACAGTTTATAAATAGCCATTCTTATGCAGTCTTATGTCGAGGACATGTAGTTAATGATCAACTCAGTTAGCATTGGGATCTTAAAATTATTCCCGTGTCACTTTTCAGTATAATTAATACTTTTGAGTCATAGCTCTCTTTCTTGTTTTCTTTCTTTCTCACCAAGAGTGCTTCAAATGCTTTTTTATGTATGATATAAGAATATATGTTTTTTTTCATCTATGGAGCCATTTTGACTATTTATGGTTGTTTTTCATAAAGACAGCTGCTCTGAGTCTAAAAGTACCATTTTTAAGTCTCCCGAAAAGTTTATATCTGCCCTAAGGTTTTTATATCTGTTCCATTTAAGTGGGACAAAACCCACTTACAGTTTGAGAAGAACTGTAGAGGAGGAGGGCTGGGGACCATCGCTGACTATGTTCATTTATACTTGTGTGCTGAGGAGTGTTTTGACAGTTTCCTGAGGATAAATAAAAGAGAATGAAAATTAGTGGTAATTTGGTCTTCGAATAATCAATAATAGAAATGTAGGCAAGGAAGAGGAAATGCAAGGTTTTCCACCTATTTCATTATTTCCACATTTTGCTTCTAAATTGAATTTAATTAAAATGGGCTAACCAGATATCTTGAGTTAGTCAATAGCTTGGAGAAAGCAATGGGAAATAAGATAAGCCTTTGATAATGGTGTCGATATAGTAATTACTTATTTGGATATTTTGTTATTTTTTATTGAGGAATGAACATAGAAAAATTAACAGGGTATAAACATACAGCTCAGTGAATTATCTTAAAAACAAATACCCACCCGTCACACATTAATGGTGGGGTTGTAAAATGGTATAGCCACTTTGGAAAACAGTTTAGCACTTGCTGAAAAAGTTAAACATAGTTACCATATCCGGGTATATACTCAAGGGAATTAAACATGCCTGCACAAAAACACATGCGGGTAATAATAGCAAAAAGTGGAAGCAACCTGAATGTCCATCATCTAATGAATGTATAAGCAGGATGTGGTATATCCATACAATGGAATATCATTCAGCCATAAAAAAGGATAAAGTACTGATAACATGCTACAACATAGGTAGACTTTAAAAACATACTAAGAAAAAGAAGCTAGTTACAAAAGACTGCATGATTCTGTTTGCATTCAGTGTCCAAAATAGGCAAAACTATGGAGACAAAGTACGATCGGTGGTGGCCAGAGCCTGGAGTGTAGGGTAAGGGGATGGGTACAAGATTTCTCTTTGAGGTAATGAAAATGTTGCTGGAATTAGATAGTGGTGATGACTGTACAACTCGATAAATATACTAAAAACCTCTGAATTACACACTCTAAAAGGGTGAATTTTATAGTGTGTAAATTATATCAGCTGTTTAAAAAGCACTCTATATACATCCATGTGTGTTTAACCTCCTAGGTTAATGAAAAATATAGACGGTGTCCCAGAAGACCCTTCCCCCAATTTCCTTCCCAATCAGTGCTTCAAGTTATTCTTGGGAGAAAAAAAAACAGCTGTTTCTACTGCTACTGTTTGCTTCTCAGAAGAAGCCATTGTTTTAGACTAAACATGAAGCTTTATGCTCTCAGCACTTGCCAGGGCTAGCAGGAAATGTAAACTCCCATTTTAATCAAATGCTTGCAATTTCATGGTACCTATGTGTCCTACTTTTGGCAGCAGTAATGTTTCCTGCCTTTCAAAACAAGTGGCTACACACTCTTGACTTGCTCTTTTTTCATAGAAACAATACAAAGTTTAAAGTTTTTAAAACATGTTTTGATGTAGATTTTAAGTACGTATATTGTTAGTCTGATCTCTTACTTTATCAGCAGCATGCCTTTAATAGCTATTACTTATTTTATCTGCCTAATCATAGCTGCCCCTGTCCTCCCCCACCCATACTAGATATGAATTATCATCTTCTGGGGGAGCCAAATTAGCATTAACAGTTCTTTTATTCTGTGTGTGATTTCTAATTTAAAATAAACGACTCCTAAATGTTTTTATATGCTTCTAAACATTTTATACCCAAAGTAAGGTCAATGTTGATTTTTTTCACTTTTCAGTGATGTGTTGGCATTACCCATTTTCAAGCAGGAAGATTCCAGCCTTCCATTGGATGACGAAACTAAACACCCACCCTTTCAGTATGTGATGTGTGCTGCAACGTCTCCAGCAGTAAAACTGCATGATGAAACGCTCACTTACTTGAACCAAGGTTAGTATGGCTATGCCATATTTTAAAGAAAGACTTCACAAAAATCCTAAATGCGTGTTTTTGTATTATAGCCTGGATTACTGGCAATAATTTCAAATTAGATTCTTTTTTTTTAAGTTTTATAAATTTTGGTAACAAAAATTATAGGAACTTTACTGTGAGCCAACAAAGTAATAGTTTGTGGAAACTGATTCGCATAAAGAGGATCTGGGGAACGAGATTTATTACAGGGTTTTCCAGACAAAATCCAAAGGAGGAGCAAGTAGGAAAGGATGTCAGTTATTTTTAGGAACAGTAGTTTTAATATGGAACTTGAGAATTAATCAGAAGTCCAGCTAGCAAGGAACCTAGGTCTCAGGCGTGAAGCAAGTTTGTGCTGAAAATAGACATAAGCTGTACCAAGATGGAGGCTGTGGCTAAAATAAATCATGTCAAATTTTGTTTACCCGTATCTTGTTTATACTTCACGAGAATATTATATTTTGGTGATAGGAAAATGAGAGTGGGCAGAATAGAAAATAGAGATGTTGGGAGTAGAATTTACCATTGGGAAGTAGAAGGGATTTTTTTCCAGGTGTTCTTAGCAGTTTGGGCACAGGCCAATGTGACTTACCAGTGTAAACAAAAGTACTTTGTTATGCAGGAATTAAGTTTTTGGATACTTATACTGAAACTATATGGAATTCTTATTTTTTAAAAAACTTGAACATTCTGTTATAAAAATAGTACGCACTATAGAAAAATTGGGAAATATGTCAAGGGATGAAGCTGAAAATTTTGCAGTTGCATCTCACCAAGATAACTAGTTGACATTTAGGTGTATTTCTTTGTTTATTATATAAAAAAATTGGAATTAACGTATTCACTTAAGAGTCAGTTGTGATTTCTTTTTCATTAACTAGAATCTTTAACATTTAGAAAGAACTACAGATTTTAGACTTGGGATTAACATTCAGAAATGTGAATAAATAACTTAATTCTAACTTTTCGTATATAAGGTTAGAATCTAGGAAGTTTTACTTCAGGTAATTCTATCTGTGGTACCTATGGCAATACCCTAACTTTGTTATTCATGTTGATTTAGTATTTGGGTAGGCATTCAGTTATTTGAAACTTACGTTTCGTATTTGAAAGAACCTTAAGAGTTTATTTGGTAATCTGTTTTAGACATAAAAATACCAGAAGAAATAATGTAGGGGCAAAGATATTCACTGTAGCTTTATTTTCAATGACAATAAAGGAAGTAACCTGAATTTTTCTTACTTGGGGAATGGTTCATTAATTTCTGTTGTCTGCATACCATGGGATGAATGAGTGTGTGTGTGTGTACACACACACACACACACACACACACACACACACACTCCTCTGTTTAAAGGGACATATTGGATGTGTCTGTCCATTGGGCTGGGGGAAATATCCATAATATATCACTATTATTGTTAAGTCAGATAAAGAAAGTTCATATTGATAAAAGTTGCAATCCACCATCTGTAGTGATGATTTATTAGACTGACATTCACTGAGTGTTTACTGTGTATGAAGCATTGTACTAAGTACTTTACGTCTGTTATTCAGTTCCCACAATAACCCCTGGAAGTTTTATTAATCCATTTTACAGATTTAAAAATTGAAGCTTAGAGCAGTTGATTAACTTGCTCAGTGTCAATTTAGTCAAACTTAGATTTAAAAAAAATTATCGAAGTATATATAGTAGTGTGCATAAGTGTTAAGTGTAAACTCAGTGATATTTTTCCCTTGAAACTACTACCTATGTCTAATATTTCCAGCACCCCAGCAGGCTTCCTTATGTCCCCCTTTCAGGTAATACTCTAGTTTAACTGTTACTAATATAATAAATGCAGGTGATTTTCTTGGCACTTGACTCTGCTCACTGTAGTATTAATGATGAGTGTTTCCTTGGTTGGGGAATTGTGTTAATTTATATCTTAATTTCTCCAAGTCTTTTAAGAAAAACAATGGGTAAGTGAACTGCATATGTAGACATTTTTAAAAACATATTTTAGTAATTAGTAAAAATACACTTGAGTAATCATAAAGGAATTCTAGTTTTACATACCTTTTTAAAATGAGACTATAATACCTTTAATATAATGCTTACATGAGTATCAGATGTACATATTACCATATGTATAGTTCTTACACAGACTTGTCTCCTAGCATTTATCACTTTGACAAAATGTTCTGAATCCAAGATTTTTTATGAATTTCCTAAAATTGTTTTCAATTTTTTAATATATATTTTTATAAGGAGAGGCTCCATTGCTCTTCCTAGATTCAGGCAGATTTGGACTTGATCGAGATGTTGCTGAGTATTTTTCACCCCACCTTTTTTAAACTGATAGAACAGACAGAGACATGGGTGGTGGGAGGAAGTGATTTTGTAATGATCCAGACTCTGTCTCGTGTGTGCATCTTTTTTAAAGTCAACAAACTTAAGCTAGATTTTATTTACTGAAGATTGATCTTAGATCACATGAACTTGAAAAACACTTGTGTTAATTTCTATATTTCTTAGTATTTTAGAATGCCCAATTCTAATTTTATGGATAGCCTTTTCTAATTGTGCATGCAGAATTTTAAAAGTATCGAAGGACCCTCATCTTGACCACCGTCCTGCATGAGTGTTTAATGAGAGACTGTAGCGGGCCTCGTTGGCCTGGGAGGCACGCACGATTTCCCAGGTTAATTTTGAGATCTGTAGAGTCTGAACAAACTTCTAGGGAAAACCAGCCTTAGACGAGCCAGTGCAGTGACTGTCAGTATAGGACTGTTTATGTGGCAACCCCGCAAAGATTCTTAGTCACCTAAGACTACCTGAGCACAGGCCAGCGAGAGCTTACCTGATACCGCCAGAATCTTGACACTTTCCAGGGCATGGTCCCCTATCAGGGTGAACCCATTGCAGTGTGCCCTGCCCTTTGCCCAGGGGCTCCCACCAGTTTCTCTGGAACCAGCTGTGCTACCACACTGGACAACTCCCAGTGCCCAGCCACTGCTCCACATTCGGGGATCTGAACAACTGTCATCACCCCATTGGCCATTTGGGTTGGGAAGTCACGTTTCAGAGGTACAGAGAGTTCAGTCTCATTTAACTAGGAAAGATTTTATTCACTCTCAGTAATCAGTCCAGATAAAAAGCCAAAATTAAAAGCAGCAACCCATTTTTTTTCCTTTTCCCTGGGTTATCTCAACCCTTATCCACCACAAGAATTTTCTAAGAACAGCTTAAATAATGTCATGGCCTGCTGCTTAAAACAAGAAACCTGGAAAAGACACTCACCCAAGTTCATGCAATGTAAAGCAGGGAGCCAGTGGGGCACATCGGGCCCTCGCTTAGACCTGCAGCAGGTCCAGGTCTGCAGGTGGTGCCCGGCTTCTTCAGCATCTTGCCAACTCCACCAAGTAAATATTCATGTAAGAACATACTAACCTGTAGAGAATTGTTATGAGTTTATTTGAGCCAAACTGATGACTAATTCCGGGAGCAAGATCTCAGATGCTCCCTTTGTGTCTTTATTTTTAATGCTATTAACAAAAGAGTTGAAAAGTTGAAAAAAATTAAAAAATTTATAAAGTAAAAAAGTTGAAGTAAGCTCAGGTTATTTAAGAAAGAAATTTTCGATAAATGAATGTAGCCTACATGTACAGTGTACAGTAATGCCCTTCATGTTTCACTCACCACTCACTCACTGACTCACTCAGAGCAGCTTCCAGTCCTGCAAGCCCCATTCGTGGTAAGTGCTCTATACAAGTACCATTTTTTATCTTTTATACCATAATTTTACTATGCCTCTGCTATGTTTAGATATACAAATACTTACCATTATCTTACAGTTGCCTACAATATTCAGTACAGTAGCATGCTGCACAGGTTTGTAGCCTAAGAACAGTAGGCTACATCATTTAGCCTTGGTGTGTAGTAGGCTTTACAGTCTAGGTTTGTGTAGGTTCATTCTGATGTTTGTCCGATGAATTGCCTAACCATGCATTTCTCAGAACACATCCCCCTCACTAAGCAACACACGACTGTATTTGGAAATAATGGTGACAATTAATGAAAGCACAATTATCCCCATTTTATGATGATTTTAAAGCTTTAGAGAGAATAATTTTTCCTAATTATTTAGATTATTGACCATGCTTTTTATAAAGACTTAAGCTAAGGTTTTTCTGAATCCAAATTTCATTTTCTTAACCAGTAAGTCTCTATACTAGAATATTTCCAGTGTTTTCTAGGTTTTAGTTAATTGTCACATTTTAAATTTCACAGTTAAAACAGATGATTAATAATGCATGATTCAAAATTCAAAAGGTATGAAAGGGTATAGAATTAAAAAGTCGTCTTCCCCTATCTCACAGTTTTCAAGTCTGCTCATGTATGAAGATTCTAATCATGGTTTATGACAGTCTTGTAGAACAAAAATATTGCATAATTACTATTTTTATTGAATTTATCCCAGTAAGCTTATTTGTTCATGTAATGAGTGAATTATATGCTCAGGTGTGCTTGTGGTGAATATAAGGGTCTTGTCACTAAAGGATGAAATTTAAAAGAGAACTTCCATCTCTCAAATGATGCCTGGGAGAAGCTATCATACTTAGTTGCCAATGAAGTAGAAGTGCCCAGGATATATGCACCTCTGCTGCACATTGGATATGCACATTATTCAGATACTTTTTGGTTCCTTTTAATTGACCAGTGATTTAATTATGTCTTTTCTGCATATAGAGGTGTTGAGAGGTAGAGAGGGCAGCAGTAAGCGGTTATCAGCAATCTCTGGAGCCAAGCTGCCTGTGTTTGGATCTTATTCTGCCATTTGCTAGTCTAGGCAAGTTCCTTAATTTAATACCCCCACATAATAAGGTTGTTGAGAATTAAATTGAGTAATATATGTAATGCACTTTTAAGCTGGCCCAGCACAACGTGAGCCCTTGCTGCTCTTATTACTGTTCATAACTAAGTAATGATCTTTGATTATACTGGAAGACCAAGTACTTTGACATTGGTTGATGCATTAGTTTCCTGTTGCAGCTAGATGAGAAATTTTTACAAATGGTAAGAACACAACCCTGGGGCTAGATACCTGTGTAATGACTAAGGAAGTTTGTCAGGTTTGTTGGAAAATATGACTATAATCTTTTAAATAAACCTTGAGCTGTCAGTTTTGAACTGTAGAAATAGCATGTTTACACTGCTTAGCAACTGGTAGGCAGAATAATGGTTCCCCAAAGATGTCCATGTCCTCATTCCCAGAACCTGTGAATATTTTACCTCATATAGCAAAAGGAACTTCACAGGTATGATTAGATTAAGGATGTTGTGTTGG
This sequence comes from Eidolon dupreanum, assembly GCA_028627145.1. Classification (NCBI taxonomy): domain Eukaryota; kingdom Metazoa; phylum Chordata; class Mammalia; order Chiroptera; family Pteropodidae; genus Eidolon; species Eidolon dupreanum. The sequence continues at coordinate 140,360,184 of CM053507.1, read as the reverse complement.
AGAGATTATCCTGGGTTATCCAGGTGAATACAGTGAATTCACAAGGTTCTATAAAAGCGAAGGAAGGCAGGAGTCGGGTCAGAGATTTGAAGATGCTGAGTGTAGCTGGCTTTGAAGATAGAGGCAGGGGCCATGAGCCAAGGGATGTAGGCTGCTTCAAGAGTTAGAAAAAGGTAAGGAAATAGATTCTACCCTGGAGCCTCCAGAAGGAACACAGCCTTTTTTTTCTTAACCCAGTAAGACCCATTTTGGACTTCTGAACTCTAGAACTGTATAATTTTTATAGTTTCAAGCCACTAAGTTTGTTATAGCAGTAATAGGAAATGAACACATCAGCCAAGGCAAACATGTATTAGGTGAATGATCTCCAAAATGGTGTGAGATGAGCCAGTGTTACGTGTATCACAGCTGTCTCCATAGTGCGGCCATCATTCAGGATTTTAACCAGACGCTCTGCATCCTCCAGTACTGCTTCTAGCTTATCTCTGAAGGCCCTGTCAAAGCTGGGTCTTGAAATGGGCATCTAATGAACCCCCAAGCCCTTGCATGCATGTGTGTATGTTTGTGTAAAATGTGTGTGTATATATATATTCCAATATATGGACTGTACACATATGTAATGAATATATGTGAATTTAAGTGTTATTTGTGGAGCATGTATATGTAATGGAACGAGAGTTGTAGACAGTTGCAAGATTGACAGCAGCAGTCCCCAACCCTTTTGGTACCAGGAACTGGTGCTCCTGTGAGAATCTAATGCCTGATAATCTGAGGTGGAGCTGAGTTGGTGATGCTAGCGCTGGGGAGCGGCTGCAAATACAGATGAGACTCGCTCACCTGCTGTTCACTCCCTGTCTTACGGCCCAGTTCCTAACAGGCCACAGGTCTGTATCCCAGGGATTGGGGACCCCTGATATACAGTCCTGTCAAACAAATGAATGACTAATGAATTTTGGTTACTTGTAAAGGAATCAATACAGTTTATTTTAAATAGCTTTTGATTACTTAGTTTTTAATTTTAACATCGACAATTAAATAATTTGGGGAAAAAAAGAACTTTCGAAATCTTATTACCTGGATATTATGCAGTGGCTTATTGCAAATGTATAATCAGCTTTTCCAAACCAGGCAGTTTTTCTCGAGAAGAGTGTTTATCATAATATATCCTACAATATTTGTTCAGCTACTGAGAAAAGATGGTTACTTCTTACCATTTTACTCAGAGCTTTTTGAGTATAAAATTATTCCCAGGAGAAGGTCCAGAACGCTTTGTGTTGGAAATATTAGTGACTGACTAGATATTTGTGGCTTTACAGAAAACATTGGTTCTCTAACTTCAGCATGCATTGAGATTGACCACCTAGAGGGCTTATCAAAAATAATAGATAGACCTCATATAGAGTTCTGATGCAGTAGGTCCGGATTGGGGCTGGAGAATTTTCATTTCTGACAAATTCCCAGGAGATGCTGATGCTACTAGTCTGGGGACCCGTGCTAATTTTTTATTACTTTGACTATTCCGGCAAATATGTGAGCTTCCCCTCACCACGACCTTTTATATATGGGTTTTTCTCGGAGGAGGGTTGGCACCGTTTTTTGGCCATAGATTGGTTAATGCCAATAGCATCCTCTTAAAGGAGTTTCCAAATTGCTCACCTTCTGCCTCTTGGGCAGCTATTGCTGAAGAATATTTGCCATTGTGTAACATTGTGTAGTCTTAACTTCATCAGTCAGGTAGAAATTGCAACAAATTTGCTAAATTGTATTGATGCCTTAGAGTGTCAGTTTTAGTACTATTTTGAACAACAGAACTACAGAGTTTAAAAATCGTATTTGTGTTTCCCTGGTTACGCCTGAGCAGCTGTCCTCTACTTTTAGGTAACAAGAAGAGTCAAGTCTCTGAATTCGTGAAGTGAAAAACTGTAGTCCCAACATGGAACCACAAGAGGGTGGCATGAACACAGCTGACTCTCACTTTGAGCAGGGATTTAGCTGGAGGCTGGCCCTTTTATAGCTCCAGCTGAGTGTTGGTGCTTTCACACTCATAATGAGTGAGACTTCTGATCTCAACCCCTGGATTTATTCCAGATCGGTTCATTGCTGCTGTTGGCTCAGAAATACCTGCTCATTTGGAAGCCATATTCTACTTGGAGAATCCTCTAATAACCAATATTAGCTACTTTGCAAATAAGTTTTAGGCCCTGGGAAATACCGTGCCTGTTGGATTTTAAAAAATAGTCATGTGTCACTTAATGAAGGGGATACATTCTGAGAAATGTATTGTTAGGTGATTTTATTGTCGTGCAAACACCACAGAGTGCACTTACACAAACCTGGATGGTCTAGCCTGCTGCATACCCAGGCTGTATGGCATAGCCTGTTGCTCTGCGCTACAAGCCAGTACAGCATATTACTGTACTGAATACTGTAAGCAGCTATAACACAGTGGTAAGTATTTGTGTATCTAAACATAGAAGAGGCACAAATTAAAAATGGTACACTCATATAGGGCACTTACTGTGAATGGGGCTTGCAGGACTAGAAAAATTGCTCTCGGTGAGTTAGTGAGTGGTACGTGAACATGAAGGTCTAGGACATTAATGCATTGTGCTAGGACTTTGCGATGGCTACAGTGCCACTAGGTGATAGGAATTTTTCAGCTCTATTATAATCTTATGGGACCACCATTATATATGCGGTTTGTCATTGATGAAATGTCGTCACATGGTACATGACTGTCACTTGTTAATTTCATTTTCCACCATAGATTTCCTGGAGGTTAGCTTTGGTTCTTGTTTTAAAGTTCTATATTAAGACCTTAGGAATACATGCTTTCAACTTAGCCAAGTCAGGCCTGCCACATCTTGGGCTCCATGTTATCTGGAGTCATTTTGGGGAAGCTAGACCTACAATCTGTATTTGAAGGTGGGTAGCGACATGAACTCACAACAGTTTTACTTTTCAACTGTATCAGTGCTTTTGCATTCTAAGCCAAAAAAGGATTAAAAAAAAAAAACCAAAAGGTAATTCAGAAGATAAAGCTAAAAATAGGACTAGTAACTCAGAATATTGCTATTTATGTGAACTTTGTACTTCATTAACAGTAGAACCTTTTTTATATTTCAGTTAGAACCTAGACTGATATTTCAGGAAGCTGTGTTATTAAAATAATTATGGAAGGGGATCAGATAGAAGGAGAAATTAAACCAATAAAAGTCTTATACTTCACTTAGTGGGTAATACCACTGAAGAAAATTGTTGGTGGAAAGGAATTTCTAAATTAGTCAAGGGCATGTATAGTTTCCAGCAGGGAAACCAGCTGAACCTTAAGCATTACAGAACCTTAAAAAAAAACAAACTTGCTTTTAGAGTAAACTACAGTGCCGTAATACAGGAGCAATAAATCTTGAGATCTGTTTGTGGAAACAGATTGAACTTTATATTGAGGATAGAGGTATCCTCGTTAGATTGACTAGGAAAAATAATACAAAAGATAGGACCATTGAGATTTCTTCCTTAATTTGACTTTTTCAGTCCTGAGTATTTTGAGTTTTTGAGGATCACAAGATAATCCTGGCGAGACAAATTTTCTCTCCCTCCTTGGCAGCCAAATGATAGGTCTTCCAGGACACTGTGCACTTTATGCACCTCCCATCTTACTGGCTGCTTTTTGGGGGTATTCTCTTTATCCCAGAGAAGTTCCTCGACCCTCTCTTTTTCTCCACTCCTTTGATGATCCTGTCTTAAGTTGCTTTAACTGACAACTGTTTCCTGAAAAGTCTCTTATTAATATCTCCAACAAGAATCTCTTCCTCTTAGTGCCATATTTGCAAATCAACTTGATTACTGACTTGGATGTCTAAGAGTACCTTAGACTTAATGTATTCAGTTGCATTCTTGATTTTTCCCCCCAAATCTACTCCTGCGATGTACCCCATGTCAACAAACTCCTTGGCCAAAAACCTGGAGTAATCCTCAACTCCTTCACACTTTACATCTGTTACACCAGACAGTGCTGAGGCTCTGCCTTCAGCATCTCTCCAGAGAGCACCTGCCACTTTCATCACCTCTCCCGTTGCATTTCTCTAATGGATGTTGAATGTCTTTTTAATATGTTTAAGAACTGTTGGCATTCCTTCTTTTATTAACTGCAGGTTCATGCCATTTGCTCATTTTTTTTTCTTCTAGGGACGCCGGACATTTGTTAGCAATTTTGTAGGAGTTCTCTGTTTTAGGGAGATTAGCCCTTTGTAATATGAGTTGCAGATATTCCCCTTGTATTTTTTTCTGTTTGTCTCGACTAATCGGAATCCTTGACTTGAAGGATACAATATTTAACTTAACAGGTGCAGCCAGATTGCCTTTCAGAAAGACTTTATTAGTTTTTATCCTCCCACATTTAATGTTCTTATTTCTCTTCCATTCTTGCCCACTTGATTTTTCATTCAAAATTTTTCGATCTGATAATTAGCACAAATGTTTTATTTTAATTGCCTTAATTTTTATGAGGTTGAGTGTTGTTTTAAATGGATAATGGCATGTTTTTCAATGATTATCTATTCATATGCTTTATTTTAAAAACTATTTTTTGCTGTTCTTTCTGAGTTCAGATCCATTAAGTATGCTGCAAATTTAACTTTTTAAAAATGTCTCTTGTCATGAAAGTGCTTTTCAGTTTTAATCTCTCAATCTGTTGATTGAATTTAAGGACTGTCCTTAGTAACATACTATATATAGTTGTTTTCCTTCACCAGCCTTGGAGTGGTTTGGTTATATTTTGATGACCCTTTGTTATACTTTTGACCCTATGATCTAGTACCCTTTGTATGTTTTATATAAGTCTCACTGGAGTATGGATAACATATTGGCAGTTATATCATAAAGAGCGTCAGCTTTATATGGTGCTAGAAGCACTATTTAATTCCTACTGATTTTCTATATCTCAAACCATACTGTCCTTTTTATTATTTAACAACAGGTGATCCAGAATTACTTTTGTGAGTTTGAAAGTATGTTATTGGCTATACTCGCCCTAGGCTGCCTGTCTCTGACTTATATGAAAGATAGATAAACTCCTTTTTATGTTTTTAGGAAAAAAAGTATGTTACGAACTTTCGGCAGCAGCTTATTTTCCTAATTAGATAGATTGGTGTGTGAATATTTGTGTTTTCTTATGGATGCTAGGTGAATAATGAGAAAAATGTGAATTGAGTTTATTGTACACAGGATTAAAATTTGACCTCGGCTCACACAAAAACCTGTACACAGATGTTCATAGTGTCATTATTCATTATAGCCAAGAAGTGGACACCCAAGTGTCCATTAACTGATGAATGGATAAACAAAATGTGGTATGTTCATGCAGTAGCATAATATTTGGCCATAAAAAAGGAATGAAGGACTAATACATGCTACAATGTGCACGAACCTTGAAAACATTATGCTTAGTTTTTATAGGCCACATGTGTGATTCCTTTTATAGCAAATCTCCAAAGTAGACAAATCCCTAGAGACAAAGGTTGATTACTGGTTGCAGGGGACTTGGGGGATGGGAGTGATAAGTAGTGACTGCTAATGGGTATGAGTTTTTTTGGGAGGAGATGCAAATGTTCTAAAATTGGTAGCAGTGATGGTTGCACAACTTTGAATCTATCAATAAAACTTATTTAAAATTGGTCTCAATACATGTATGCATGAGATGAATTTAATATGAGAGAGTAACAGGTGAGAATGAAAATAATAAATTGCCAAAGAAACTCTTCAGTCTTCTGTAATAGTGTAAGAAGGAAAGGATTGTGTGATTTGCAGGAAAGAAAGGTGAACCTGAATTTGCTTTTCTAGCAAATTAACATTGGGTAATTGTATGTTTTGAGAGGCAGTTAAATTTTTATGTTAAACAGAGTGATATTCTTTATATGGATTGTTTTTGATAAACAATTTCTTTAAATAGGTCAGTCTTATGAAATTCGGATGCTGGATAATCGGAAAATGGGAGATATGCCTGAGATCACTGGAAAGTTGGTAAAGGTAAGTTCAGACCCTTTAAATTCTTAAGAGATAACACAGTGATTTTTAAAAGCAGTTTTGACACAAGAGTTTTTATAAAAAATTTATTTAATTTCACTTTAAAAGGTAATGGCTATATTAAAACTCCTAACCTTTTAAGCTGCATTTTGTTAACTCATCTGTAAAATAGACATTATAGCATTTGCTAAGTAAATGTGAAAACTCTTGAAGGTACCACAGAAAAATTAGTTGCAGCTGTGGAGGGGATAGCCCTACCATCAACTGTGAAACTTTTATTTTTTTGAAGTCATAATGTGGGGGAAAATATGTTAAAATAGAACTTTAAAAAGTCATATTACTTCATCTCTTAAAATTTCTCAAGTAAAATTTGAAATCTCTGTTCACTGCACTACCGTATCTAAATGGAGAAGTCAGTCATCCCAGATTCAGGAGGTGTCGGCGTTGGCTGGCCAACCCGTTGCTTTTAGGATATATCTTCAGAACCATCCCACCCCCTCAGTGTCATGGAAGGATGGTCCTTCTAGCCTCTACCCATCATACATTCCAGTTTATTATAAATTCCATAGCATTACAGGGCAAGGTTTATGGAAGAAGCTTAATTAGGAAAAGGCAAAACTTCATTGTGGCTAAGTATTGTTAGCAAAGGAGAAGCAGGCATGAGTCCTCTTGATCCTTCCCTCCTCCCCAGAGAGGCATGTCAGGGCCCGGGTGGTGCTGGGCCCTCTGTATGGAGAGACATTCCATTGGAAATACTCTCCCCTCTGTGGATCTGCCTTTTTGGAGGGCGAGCATGTGGAAGGCAGCTTTCTTAGGAGAATGGATACTTATACTAGTGCTAGAGAATTTGGCGTATCCGGGAAAACCAACTGCCTAGGCCTGAAAGTACTCCTTGCACTTTAGGGACAGGAAGGTTGAGGGAAAAGATAGAGGGTGTCTGGTCCCCACTGGATCATTGTCTTGCCAACCTGGAGTAGACTCCCAGATTTCTCCTTCTGACTCTCAAGACTCCCAACATACTTGGAACAGAAGGAGAGAGGTTATTTGCCCATTCTTCCATTTGCCATTTGCACCTGAAGACTGTCATGTTTGTGTTCAATTAGTGGGTTTGGTCATTTCCCTAGAGGGTGAGTTAAATGGTCTTATTTTCTTTATTCTCTCCTATTGGCATTCTCACCTGACGTAGCAAACGCCGATTAGATGCACCATTTTGGAAAGTCATCAGCATCATTGTCAGTGACAAAGCCCTATTTGGATTCCCTGGACTCTAATGATAAATAGCTATGGCTAATAACTAACAGCTCTCATTTTCCAGTACCTGGGAAACTTAGAAATGTGAAGACTTTCTCAGCATGCCGTGGTCTCAGCTAGCTTGTTGTCAGATAAGCCATTGGGCATCCAGGTCACCTTTAAACAGATCTGCCAGTTGTACCACACCTGGTTAAAATTCAGCCTAGCATATATTTTTTAAGGGACGACGTGACTGAATTCTGTTATTGTGAACATTACATTTGATAACTCTGATGTGCTGGGTTTTTTTTTTTTTAATCCATGTAAGAAGGGTTGGAAAGTTGTTTTCATCATAGATTCTTCTATAAAATGGAATAGAACTTGATGGGCCCTGTATTGAGGTCCTTAAAACTGGATTCAGAAATGTTAGAACACTTTTTTTTTTTTAAGTTCTTACTGTAAAATTAAAATATACCCAGAAGTAGCGAGAACGGTCTGATGAATCCACATGTACTTATCATGTGGTGGCATATGATAAATGCACTTGTATAATGAGTTCTTGTAATAAGTTCTACCAGCTGCAGCTGTTATCAGCAATTTGCCAGTCTTGTTTTCATGTATTCCCTCCTGTGCTTTCTTCATTTTTTATTTTTTGCTGGACTATAGAATTATTAATTCATAATTTTAATTCATTTTTTAAATGGCAATTTTAACTGAGTTCTTCATTCATGATTATTCAGTGTTCTGAGGAAAATATAACAAACTTTGGCATCCAGATCAAATGCCAAAATTAAGTTTCCATCAAAGCATTGAAGATTCTGAAGTAGTTTGGCCTTTTGTCAGTGAAGACAAGCTGGCTTCCTTGGGAGGATCCCTGTATGGGTGGTAAGATTTAGAAATAACCAATCTGATAGGAGAGACTTAACGTTTAAAATATTTTTGGCAAGCTAGTAAATACACTTGTCAGATTAACTTGGAATGGCAGGGTTAAGTTGATGACTGCTTTAAGCTCAACTTCCTTGGATTTCATTCCAAATTAAAACATGTAAAAACTTGTAATACACAGAATTAATGCAAGTTAAGTAATTAAGGCAAAAACGACTTCCTTATGAGGTAGATTATTGACAGTGGAGGGACCGTACAGCTGTAAGTGCAGAGTGGGTGTTTTGCTGGCATTCCACCAGCATATTTTACCTAGACAAAGGCACCATTTTGAAAGCATCGGTGTCCTCAGTTAACTGGCAGATTGGAAAGAGTTAATTCTGAAAAGATCTTGCATCAGGTTCACCTGCCACATGTCTGAGTTTTGGTGGGTGTGCCGGAATATACCCAGTCATGTCTGGAAAGCTTGCCTGGGATCCAGAGCTACAGTCTGCTACTGCCAAAAACTACAGGATGAATTTCTTAAAAATCATCCTTTTTCAGCTAGAGAGGATCTCTAAAATATTCTGCAACCACCTAGTGTTTAATTTCTTGGCCCCATGATCTTTGACTCTCTCCTGTTATGGGGGACTTGGGGATCAAACGCTGGGTTTTCAGAGGCGCCTGGGAACCACTCGAGTGTGCCGCGTGTAGTCAGTGATGCACCTTCTGCGTGTTCTGTTTTGGGATGATTGTTGGGGCTCCTTTGTTGCTGCTTCTCTAGGTGTCTCCTTTCATTCAGAACTTCCAAATAACAACTTTTTCTCTTTTCATTGAAGTTTTATATCCCACAATGTCTTAACTACTGTCCTCCTTTCATATTCTTCACTGTATATATCTGCCTCACCTCCTAGAACGGGGTTTACAAAGCTGTTAGATCTAGTATCGATATTCTCATACGATTTTCATCTGAATATCTGGATTTAACCTGGTTCTTACTAACTATGGAATAATCAAAATCATGCCATTTTTCTGTACTACACTTGCTTCTGAGAGATCAGCCTGCTGATGAATGTGAACCTGGAGCCACCAGCAGCCCACGCACTGTCATGTGAGGGCTTCGCTGCCAGCAGACAGTGGTGGCAAGCGTGTCCTGGTGGACTGCCCGGGCAGGCCCCGCAGACTTGGGTACAGGTGGGGGGATGGCCGTGGATCGGGGCGGCGACTGAGCCTTTCTAGACTTCTCCCACATTGATCCTGACACCAACTTGCTTCTTTTTTATCTGCCTCAAATTAAAATACGTTGCTTTTAAATGGTTCCCTTAACAAAGTTTCTCAGCTGTGTTTTGGCTATTACTTGGGTGGTGAGGAAGGCAGGGACACTAAACTAGTAATTCTGTGTATCACTGGCAAATTATTTACCATTTAGACCAGCAGAGTCTACTGGAAATATTATTGTATCATAGTCTGAGAAACAATTATTTATAAATGTGTCAGAAACACTAGTTAGTACAAATCTGGTATCTGACTGCATTGTGGTGACCTGTTGATTTTGTTCCTGGAATGAAACAATGGCTGGCTCCCCGGGCCTATGGGAGGTGAAGGCAGGACTGTCAGTGGAGAACAGACTTGGCCTAGTATTAGTGGAGCTGAGTTAAAGCCTTCCCTCAGGAGCTCGAGTGTTTAGATAAAGTGGAACTTGGTGGTTTTCTGTTCCTTGCTTACCTCAGATAACTTCACTTTCAGGTTAGTTAAGAGAGAATTTTGCATATAAGTTCTCTTTGGGTGGGCTGGATGGTGGGGGGCAGATCTCCTCCCGCCCCCGTCTTTTTTAAGAAACTCAGTTATTAACTATTATTCTAATTTAACAGTTTTATCATTATGCCTGAGTTTCTCAGTCTTTGTTTATACCACCTTTTCATTTTAGTAATTCTTGTGTGCATCTGATGTTTTCTTCATAGAAGTGTAATTCTTGCTCATAAATTTTATGGGCATCTACCCTAATTTTGAATTGCAATATCACATTTTTAAATAAAAGTTAAACCTAATTAACCATTTTATTTGGGCTTTTTATTTTTGAGTTATAATTCTTTGAACCAATTACGTATACTCATAATCTAGGTATACAAGAGCAAAACAGTTAACTTATAAAATGTTTAAAAGTAGAATTTATTTTTGTTTGCTCTTTTATTATAGAAACACATAAGAAGTGAACACACTTTTGCATTTTAGGTGGAACAGTTTAAAAGTGCTCATTTCCCCATTTATTCCATAGAGCATCATAAGAGTTGTGTTCCATGATAGACGGCTACAATATACAGAGCATCAACAACTTGAAGGCTGGAAATGGAATCGCCCAGGAGACAGACTTCTCGATTTAGGTACAAGTGACTGTCAGGAGGCCATGCAGAGAGATGAAGGCCATCTGTACCTGTATTGGTACTGTGTATAATGATGTGGAGAGAGTTTTGGTGTGGGCGGATCCTGTGTCCCTTGTTTTATATTTTAAAATGTTGACCCTTGAACAAGCCTGAGTTTAGGGGTGTCATCCGTCACGCAGTCAAAAAGTTTCATATAATTTGGTTCCCCCAAAACCTAACTACTAATAGCCTACTGAAACGAACCATTAACACATATTTTGTATGTTATATGTGTTATATACTGTCTTCTTACAATAAAGTAAGCTAAAGAAAATATTATTAAAATCATAAGGAAAATACATTTACAATATTTATTGAAAAAAATGTGTGCATAAGTGAACCCGTGCACTTCACACCCATGTTTGAGGCCTAACTGTAGTTTTTGGGGGGGGGGATTTTTTGAGTTTAAAACCATTTATTTACTTCTTAGTTGGCACTTTCCATCGTATTCTGAATAAAATAAAATAGAAACCCATGGTGAGAGAAAGTATGATACTCATTAGGTGGGTTTTAATATTGAAGTGGTTGACCATATAGAACATTAAATAAAAAAGTTCATCATAGAGGTATAATATTTTCATTAGAGCGTAATCATACCTAGTAAGTTGTAAGCTTTTAAATTATTAACAATGGATGAGTTTCTGTGTAACTTCTTCTTAAAATATAGATATTCCAATGTCTGTGGGAATAATTGACACAAGGACAAATCCCAGCCAGTTAAATGCGGTTGAATTTCTGTGGGACCCTGCAAAACGCACATCTGCTTTCATTCAGGTTTGGATTTTTATTTGCGTTTCTAGAAGTATACTAGCCTTGTCATTTAGAAGGCCATGGATGAGACTAAATTCTTGACACGTGATATCATTTTCTTTAAAAGCTTATTTGTAAACTATCTGTAATGTCTTCTTTAAAAATATACACTGTTAAATTGAAGTTAATCTACTAAGTCTACCCTTTTCAGACTAACATATAAAGACAGTCTGGTATGTAAAGAATTATTCGAATGTTCTTTACCACTGATAGTAACAATAATCGAAACTTCCATTTTTCATAACATACATTACTTTAACAAAAGCTGCTATTTAAAAGGATATGATTGAAAAAAGTGTAGTTTAAGATTCTCTGTAGCATTTTTGAAAAACATTCTAACACTAAAATTTTCAAATGTCCACAAAATAGAATAATAATAATTAATTCTCTATGTACTCATCACCTGGCTACAATAGCTATTGGTAGTTTTTCATCTTTAAGTTATTGATGGAATACTTTAATACAACCCCAGGCATTTCATTTCACCCATAAATGTTCAGTTTATGTCTCTAAGTGATGAGTTTCTTAAAAACAAATATATATAAAATAAAATCAACAGTAATTCTAATACCCAGGATATTCAGATTTGTAAGCAGTAGATTTAAAACTACTGAGCAGGAACTCTCATGTAGAAAAAGCCAACTGCTTAATCCCAACTAGCCTAAGTAAGCTCTGGTTTGAGTGAACAGAAAAGAATCTTTGGTATTTTGAATTTTTGTTGTCTGCCAGTATTATCTCCAGTTAATAGTCACTAGGGACGTAGTTCTTTTCTCATACTGATTGTCTAGCAGGGTAACTAGTTATGTTCTGGATGAAAGTGATGTTAAGAGCTGGCCTTAAATCTCAGGTTGTGCACAGTCATATTGCAGAGATCAGTTTTAACTTTGAGTCAGTAGAAGATGGGATATATAGCAGCCATAAATTACCAGAGTCTTGTTACTAACCCTGTAAGGTGCCCTAAAGCTGTCTTCATGGTAGTACTAGGAGAGAGGGCACAAATGGTGGAAGATGAGAACTGCCCTCAGGATCCTCAATGAACTTTGAAGGGTTGACAGAAGTCTAGATGGATACAGGTAGGACAAGTAGTGGGCTTTTCTAGACAGTAGAAATTCCCCAGACAACGTGTCCCAAGTCTTGTAGGTTGGAACAGCAGTACGATCATTGAGCAGAATGGCATAATGGCAGTGCAAGGTAAACAGTGGAAGCTCTGAATGATGAGATGAGGGTTGCTGTGGATTGAGCCACATGCAAAGCTCAGGACCCTAGATCTGAGAGCAGCAGAGGGTAGACTTAAAACTACTGAGCAGGAACTCTCATGTGGAGGTAAAGGAAGAACACAGTTCTGCCCCTGGGACCCATGAGCGGGCCAAGTCCTACCTTAGAGGAGAGGCATTGGAATAGGGAAGAAGAACTCATTCCCAAAAAGTTCAGAAAGATGCAATTAGATCTGTGAAAGGAAAGCTGTATATTAAAAGCAATCAGAAAGTCATGACATACCTGACTAGTATGTGGGAGCTCATTTTAAAGGATCTTGAATTTATAGATTCAGCAGACAGTACTTTGAATCCATTTTGAATTGTTTTTTTTAGGTACACTGCATCAGCACAGAATTTACTCCACGGAAGCATGGAGGTGAAAAGGGAGTGCCTTTTAGGATCCAGGTTGACACCTTTAAGCAGAATGAAAATGGAGAGTACACAGATCATCTACACTCAGCTAGTTGCCAAATCAAAGTTTTTAAGGTAAGAGATGGAAACCAGGCTTTCAGTAATTAGGGCCCAGTTTTACTTGTAAAGTTGTAGTCCGATGGATGAAATAATGTACTTTGTGTTTTAGCCTAAAGGTGCAGACAGGAAACAAAAAACTGACCGAGAGAAGATGGAGAAGAGAACTGCTCACGAAAAAGAAAAGTATCAGCCATCCTATGATACCACAATCCTCACAGAGGTAATGCAGAGCCGCATTTGGTGTCTGAAGAGAAGCAGAGGTTTGCATATTACACTGTTTCTGAGGATGAGTTTCGCTTAAGAGGGGTTGGGGAAGAGTGGGTGGTAGTTTGACATGTTCTTTGTGAAATTTGTGGGGGAAATATTTTATGTACATTTTATAGTGGATTAGTTTCCTGGGTGGGATCTTGAATGAAGATGCTGAAATCCCAATCAGGTCTCAGAAGCAGACCTTTAAAAACCTTCAAGTTGGCAAGAGTTTAAGTCGGGGCCTAGAATGTTTGATTTTTGTCACTGCTGGGGTTTTGCATTTTCTTTAACTTTGAATCTTGCTAATCATGCAATTGTTTAATTGGACTGCAGAAACCTAAAACAGGGTATTAGATCTTTCTTTGTATAATGAAAAGACATTGATCCCAATCTTTGGTGTTTGTCCAGATGAGGCTTGAGCCTATAATTGAAGATGCAGTTGAACATGAGCAGAAAAAGTCCAGCAAGCGGACTTTGCCAGCAGACTACGGTGATTCTCTGGCAAAGCGAGGCAGTGTAAGGGACTTCTGCTTCTCTTTTCATTGTGCAAGAAACCTTGTGCAGTGTTAGATATAGGACCTACTTCCACCGAAAAGTAAAGCCAAATTTGTTTTTGATGTCCTTGTCTTGATTTAATTTGCTTTTGTTTAGACTTCTGCTTTCTGTTTGTTCCTCACTGAGGAAAATTTCCTAAATCTAACACTTTAAAACAAAGTTGACCATATTGGGTGGTTTTGGAGGGAAAGACCACACTCAGAAACGTGTTCCCTCCCCATCTCCCTCCCTTCCTCCCTCCCTTTCTCCCTCTGCACACACACTTCCCTCAAGAGCACTGGAATTTATTGAAAATACTTTAGTGAAATAGTTGTTTTTGTGTAATTAAAAAGTTTTGTTTCCTCATGTATAGCTGATAAGAAAATTTAATGGATATTTAGAGAATTGATGGCAGCAAGCTTGATATTAACATATGCAATACTTTGTGTCACATTTTCCTGCATGTAGCATAAGAATGTGTGGCTGTCTGTGCTTTTAAAAGCCTGTTTGGCAGCACTGGTCGGAAAAAATTCTTTGACTGCATTAGCGTTTCTTCTTGGCACCTGCATTGTTACCTTATGCTTCGGGCCCGAATAGTGCACCTTGCTACACTCAGACCTGGTTCACCCAACACACAGTCAGGAATTTTTGGTCAATTGTGAATTTTGTCAGCTTAAGTATAGCAGATTATTAACTTTATGACACAACTCTTCATCTAACAGTCCAGATCAGCTGTATACCCACAGTAGATGTAAACACAGAGCATTAAATGATTTTTACATGACTGTCATCATCTGTATTAATGGCTGCTCTATTTATCACTGCAGTGTTTGTACTATCAAGGTGCCAAAAATGGAATTTTCCCTCTGAAACACGTGTCTGTAATTATCTGTAGACTATGAATGTCATAAGCATTATCATAGGAACCTCATATCCACATTAAAGCATTGAGCAAAAATGTTTTAAATGCAGTAAAACTGAAAATGTACTCATCTCAATGGATGGGGAGCCCACATGTTGCATTTTCCTTAACTGGGCTTTTTGATGCAAATCAGAGGTTGTGTGGAACAACCACATACTCCTTCCCCAAACACCTGCCCCTCCAGTTTTGTTTTATCCTCTTCTGCTCTCCCAGCTGAAGACTCACAAGTGGATCTTAGTAAACTTTTGGGGGGAAACCCTCATAACTCGTCACTTTTTCCCTCTTGTTAAAAACTAACATTAAAGGGAGTAGGTTGTGATAATTCATAAATTAAGGAAATCTGTTCAAGCCCAGAGCTAATCTGAATATGGTAGAATTATCAGTAAATTATGACTGATTCTTAACTAAGTCTAAAGTATGCAAAACGTCAGCAGTTCACTGGCCTGGGATTTCACATCTTCCTAGCGTGCGTGCTGCCCTGGGCTGCGTTTGCTTTGGTAAAGATACTTCTAGGGGTTTTTTGAGCTGCTCTTGGAAACCTGTTTAAAAACAAGGTATAGATTAATGCCTTAAAAGAGACAGTCTGCAGCATTTCATATACTTCTTCAAGTGCCTACAAAGGAAAGCCACCATTTCTTACAGTTCTCAGATAGCTACAATTAGCTTTCAGTAGAGAAGGGGTATCCAGGCTTACCCTGGACAACAAAACCCTTAGTGTGTCTGTCGGTCTTTGCCTCTCAGCTGAATTTTATTGGCTCAAATCTGGGCTTCCAGTTTCTAGAGTCTAAGATGGGTCATTTTCTAATCTGCCTGAGGAGGGACTTTGTTCACAGTTTATCAAAACTGTGACTCTAATAGAGTCCAGGCCAGGCCAAGTAGTGCTGGAGCCTTAATGAACTACAGATTGTCTTCAGCAGCACAGGCACTGCGGTACCAGTGCTTGCTTTTAAAGACAGGGAAGAATGACAGGGTATTTCTTTGCCTTTATCTCCTGGGTCGAGACCTCTAGAGAACTTACAAAACATAGGCAGTCAGTCAGGCCTTGATGTTTCATTCAGCCTGGCCATTTAAGGTCTTAGAATCCATTATTTTCTAAAAGTAGAGGCCTCCTAATAGGACCAGTTTTCTAGTGTTCAGTGAATCGAGTCTCATATTGGTCAGGTTTTAGATGCCAGCTGTTAACAGCCTTACTGCTGAAAGAGTCTGGATGTGTAAAAGTAATATAGGTATGTTTACGAAGCTTCAGTCAGTTCGGTATCTCTGCTGTGTTACTCTGCCATATGAACTTGGCGCTTTTGATGGCTTCATTTCCTCAGTAGACAACTGGCAGTAATTACCAAAGCAAATTTGGGGAGGATTGATGTTAAAGGTTTCCATTATTTAGATGAGCATATAGCTACATTGTAGTATTTTGTATCTGGGGGGAGGAAAATCCTCCTGATTTAGCACGAAAATCTTGCAGGTTATAGAGATGACCATGAGCATTGATACCCACAAGGTATTCCATCTGCCACTTGGCTCACAGGGTCCTGGGTTCCTCAAACTGTATAAGCTGGGGAGGGGAACTATTCTGTGAGATGGAAAGTAAAACAATAGCCTTAGTTTAAAAAGAGTGAGCCTTGTTGTGTAACATTTATAGTAAAGTTGGTAGGCCATGCGATAAGTTTAGCAATGCTGTCCAGCAAGATTAGATTTCTTTTATAAAAGTTGATAGTAGTTGAAACAATAAGTCTGCAGCCATTCTCCCATTTCTGAGGGGTTACATCATGGGTAGTTGTAAGGATCGTTAAGATCCAGGATTTGTTTCATTTTCCTTGTTTCCATGTTTCCAGTGGGCGTCAGACGGCTGCTTTAAGCGCCTGTCACCACTGGAGAGATGCGGTTTCTGCCTTCAGGTACTTCACGGTCTCTCAGCACCTAGTGGTCGTGACACGGTCACACAAAAGGATTTTGAAAATGATATTATCCCTTACACATTTTTAGGTTGACATCTGAAAGTTTTTATTATAAATTTAAATAGTTGCAAAGGAGACAATTTTCTGGCAGAGTAAATAGTTACATTTACAATTTAAGATAAAACAATTACATTTTGAAGTGTTTTCTGTGGACCTACCATAGCAGTTCATTTAAAAAGTTCATGATCAAGCTGTTTTAAGTCTAAAATTTTATTCTGCTCTTCCTTCTTGATCTCGTTTTCTCATTTGTTCCCCTTAATTTTACCCTAATATGACATACTTTGATGCTTTCAAACATCACCCCGATTACTTATTTACAGCAAACTTACATAAATTAAAATTTAATTTTTTAAATTTCCTATAACCATAAGCCCTTAAATCAATTGAGAAAATTTAAATTTATCATTATTGGTACCAAGTTATCAAAACAACAGATTGTACAAATTTAGATGAATAAATATAAAAATAGAAATGTTCTTGGAAATACATCCTGAATGACGAGACAGGATAAACCATAATTAAATTCTAGATTTTTTTTTTTTTTTTTACTAAATAAGAGAAACTTGTTTTGGATAGGTTTATATTTCTTTCAGCCAGGGACATTCAGGTCTTAGAAGTCCTTTTGATTTTTTGTGTAAAATGGGAAAAGTGATTAAGAAAGGGGACCGTTGAAACCAAGGGTATTCTCGGGCAGGTTAGTTTTAGAAAGAATACCTACAGGTGAAATGGACCCCTCCATGGCGCAGGTTCGAAGTCTTGTACTTGACACCACCCTGGCCTGCTCAGCATGCTTTGACTGTAGCTTTTTCACCTCTTCTAATTGTAATAGTCAATGTGCCTTTGTATCTTTGCTCTATCTTTGGTCAGAATTGTGCTTGAGCTGAAAAACATTTTAGTTCACCATGCCCCTTCCAGAATATGTAAATAGTAAATACATGTAGATACTTAGGTAGATAGAGGCAGTACCATAGTAATTGATATATTTTGGTGCTGGGCCTGTCTCATCTTACTTGGGCATCATTAATCTCAGAGAAATCAAGGAAGCAAATAGTTACTGGCGAGGGCAAAAGGAGCACTGGGTAGGACAGAGCCACTGTCCCAGTCACCGTGTAATGTCACATGTTTATGAATCCTTTCTTGCCTCTATACTCTTACAACTTGATAATCACCTATTGGAGGCAGGTGAAGATTCTCGAAAGCAAATTGTACATAAGTATACATTTAAAACGCCTTCATGAGTTTTTGCTGCTAGTGTCACTTTAGGTCTTCTCTATGATTAAGGTGTCTAGATGCATACAGCAAGTAAAACTTTTCCTTGCCACACAGAAGTAAATGTGATGTTTCTACGAGGTTGCTTGATGAGTGTCAGGTGTCTTGTGTTCTATAATCTCACATTTGGTCAGACTAGAGAGTGAAATTCAAAACCATTCCTTCCACATCCTTTGAAAGCGAATCACTAATTTATTTCTGTTTCTGTCCTTAGTGTTCTCCGTGGCCCGACACCCCCACAGCCTATGTGAATAACAGCTCTTCCTCAGCGCCCACGTTCACCTCCCCACAGCAGAGCACTTGCAGTGTCCCAGACAGGTACCGGCCTGTGTGATTGTGTGCCCGAGGCTTCACTTTCCTTCACTTCCCTTTCTGTCACGTTACAGTAACCTCTCACGTTGTGCACGTGAAGCGTGCGATAATGGGGAGTAGCCTCCTCAGTTCAGGGGGAAATCATCTTTCTCCACCTCCCAGCCTTTGTGCTCCTAGCTCCTTCTGGCTCACACGTTCACAACTGTGGAAATTGTAGGAAAGGGGCCATTTTCAAGGTATATTCTTTGTGAGATAAAAAGAATATTAATAGGGTTCATGGATAGAGAAGGACTGAGTTATTAAGGTAAAACTGACTTGAATATGTTAAGACTGCATTTATTGTAAAGCATGCTTGTTTTTAATGCTCACCATATCAAACAAGGGTTATTTTCTGCTCTTATTTCTTCTCCCTCCCAGTAGATACACTATTTATTTATTTTTTTTCTGATTAAGTCTTTTTAATGTTGAAGGGCTTTCAATTTTTAAGGAATTACTGTGGTTTTAGAAATGGAAATGGTTGACTTTGTTTATTCTGTTATCTGGCCTTGACATGCAACCAGCAGTCTAGTGAGCTCCGGGTAGGAGCAGGAGCTGCATCTCAGGCATCCCAAAGATGCCACAGTGGCACCCAGAGGGGACTCTCCGTTCCTGGGCTTTGCCAAAGAACCAGTGCCGAGTAGGTCAAGTCAGAAGTTTCTTATTGTCAGGAAGTTTCTTGCTGGGAAGGAAAATTATGAAAGACGACAAAGGAACAAGTTCTCTTTATATTTTGGTCATTCTGACAAGGTCTGCTGTAAGAAAATACCACAGACTGGGTGGCTCATACACAGCAGGGATATATTTCTCACAGTTTCAGCGGTTGGAAGTCCTAGATCAGGGTGCTGGCAGGGTTAAGCGCTAGTGGGGAGTCTCCTCATGGTGGCACACTGCTCGCTCCGTGCATCCTCACATGGTGGAGAGCAGAGCATTAGAGGCACACTCTCTCTTGACTCTTAGAAAGCCACTGACCCTACTCACGGGGATCCACCCTTATGACCGCATCGAATCCTAATGAATCCCAAAGGCTTCACCTCCTAATACTATGTCATACTGTGGGACAGGGTTTCAACACACGAATTTTGAGAGAACACAAACATTTAGTCCGTAAGACAAACAACATGAGAAGACAAACAACATGCTTTTCCCAGAGAAGATGATAGATACAGTCATGAGGCAGCTTGTTTTTGAGGTTATTGTGCTTTTAAGAGTAGAAAAACACTCTTGGACCCAGGAGAGACCAGGAGGCCAGCATGTTACTATGTAGGGGGGTTCTAATTTCACAGTCAGTCCAGTCTAAACAACCTTAGAAAATTATTATGATTTTAGAGACAAGCTTTGAGTTCATGCACTCGCTAGTTGACTGGATCTTTCCTGAGAGCCCGCTGTGTGCCCGGCATTGGTCAGGTGCTGTGAGAAACAAACCCCTGTCAGATGGAGCTTAAGTTCTCGCGGGTGAAGGACGAGGGTAAACAACATTATAAACCTAAGTAACTGAAGTACAAGTGTGTAGAAAGGAGTCGGGGCCCAGGCCGGGAAGGTGGCCACATTCCCTATAGAGTTTTTCTCATTTTCATTTTACCGTAGAAACAGAAGGATAGTGGTATAAGTTTCTTTTGTTCTCCTGAATTTCGCCATCTTTAGTCATAGATAAATAATTAAGGGGATATCATTTTCTTTTGTTTTAGGATTATCATACCATTTCTTATAGCTCATTGTTTTCTTAAAATTTTTTGTCGCTATTTTCAATGGTTTATCTTTCTTGGTTTCTCATTTTTTTTTCCTAACTAAAATGAATGAATATCCTTCATTTTCCTATCACCCCGGAGCTCTTTTATTTCATAAAAAGAGAAAGAGGCACAGATTAAGATCATATTCACTCCCTGACCAGTTGTGCCAACATTCTTACTGCAAATTTACATTGCTCTGTCACATCATATCATTTTAAATTTACCTAGTTTAATAGCCTTTAATGTCTGTCTGTCTGTTTGTCTATATGTATATATATAAAAAAATTTTATATATATATAAAATATAGTAATTTAACATCTGTATATTTATATATAGAAAATATAATAATTATCCTTTCTTTCCTTCTCTCCAGCAATTCTTCTTCCCCAAATCATCAGGGAGATGGAGTTTCACAGGCCTCTAGTGAAGTAAGTATCTTGTTCCTAAAACTATCAGATGCTTTCAGGGTCCTGCATTTTTAAAGCTCTGACAGGGGCTTGTGTCTTTGTTTGGGTCACTGAGTAGTCAGGTCTATGTTCTTCTTGGGTATTTTTTTTACTTCAGACTTGGAGGATTTCTGTGGTTTCAGTGTTCTTTACAATATGCCAGTGACTTGGGTTATTTTTTTGTAAGTTTGAATTCTTCTGTTTATGTTCATTTTCTTTATTAATAGCAACTTCAGCCTTCAGCCACAACCCAGGAAACGCAGCAGTGGCTGCTCAAAAACAGATTTTCTTCATACACAAGACTGTTTTCCAATTTTTCAGGTATGTGTGCATGCATGTGTGTGTGTGTGTGTGTGTACGTGTACACGCATGTATATGCATGTTTTGTTTACTTGTATTTTCATTAACTTTAATTTTTTTATCTTGAAGTAATTATAAATTCATAAGAAGTTGTTAAGACATGTACGGGAAAATCCTAAGTACCTGTCACCCAGTTTCCCTCAGTGGTGACACTTTGCATACCTATTGTACACTATCAAAATCAAGAAACTCATTGGTACAGCCTACTTCACCAGTTCTTTGTGCACTCATTTATGTATAGTTCTGTGCAATTTTTTTCATTAACTTTTATTTTGAAGTAATTTTTTGTTCATAGCAAAGATGGTACAGAAATGTTCTGGGGGTACCCTTCACTCACATGATTATAGTACAATATCAAAACCAGGAAAATTGACATTGGTACAATGCACGTATATAGTTCTGTATCATTTTATAACATGTATAGGTTTATATAACCACCAGCAAAGTTAAGATACAGAATCACATTGTCACCACAAGGACTTCCCTTATGCAGCCCGACCCCCACCCTTCCCTAATCCCTGGCAGCCATTAATGTGTTCTCTGTCTCTCTGATTTTGTCATTTCAAGAATGTTACATAATGAATTCATACAGTATGTGACCTCTTGAGATTGGCTTTTTTTCACTCAGCCTAATGCCCTTGAATCTATCCAAGTTGTATCAATAGTTGGTTCCTCTTTATTAATGTGTAGTAGTGCATGGTACGAATGTACTCGGATATGGTTTTTATAATACTTAAGTGTAAGGTTTTTTTTTTTTGCATAGTAAGCTAAGAGTATTTAGATGGATTTTAAAAGAGACCAAGCCGTGCTCCTGCAGGTGGTGCAATGGGAAACCTGTTTGGAGGGACAGTAGTAGATACACCAGGTGGGGCAGGGGCAGCATTTCCCACATGTTCCTGCAGAACTTTGCTAACATATCCTGAGAAATGCTGGGCCACAGTGAAGCGCCAGTCAGCTTTCCTTTGCCACAGTGCAGTGGGGCCATAAAAATGCATCTTGAGCCTTTTAAGGGGACAGAACATATGTATGCACATACATGGCCTAGAGAAAGCTTAATTTCACAAAGAACAAAATTTCCTATTCTGTCAGCCATTTATTGCAATGCTTATGCAATGATTAGTCCCCTCCTAGCTTTCCGCCTCTAAAGTACTACATGAAAGTCACGTGCTACCAGCCACATTTCTACATAAGTAAAACATCTTATCTGTGAAAAACTGGAAATTTAAAAATTTTAGTATGTGGGGGATGCATTTTGAAACCTTATAAGGCAGATGAAGAATATAACACATACAAAAAGCTCTGAGCATTGGAACCAAGGGCGGTCCCTTGGCTGTGCCTCTTACCTTAGACGGTTGCGTGTTTCCATATAGAGAGTTCTAAGCTCTTCTCACTCTGACTAGTGATCATGTGACTTGGCCTCTTGTCTTTACCCTGTGAGCTTCCCAACAATAGAATGGTGAGGAGGAGAGGAGGCTTCTTGCTCTGAGCCTCTTGGCCGTCCACCTTTCAGAAGGGGTTGTGCACATGAGCATCTGTCCAGTTCTGTGGCAGGATTAAGGATGTGCATACACACATTTCTGGTCACAGCTGTGAGCCCTGTATTCAGAGGCTCGTGGTCGGCCCCAGAGGGCAGATGAGAGAGCCTGTCTTAACTGAGTCCATCTGTGTTCGTGCCTTATGGGCAGTGTGCTTCTCTGGTCTTTCTTTTAAAAACTACAAAATTGTTAGGCACTCACATTCAAATTCTCAAAAATAGTAAGATAATCCCATTATCTTATTACTTTCTTAAGTGGTTACTTATCATATGGAAGTCATGCCTTAATCCCAGAGGGTTTCTTAATTCTCCCAATAAACTACATCTTGAATGTTAATAAAGGGTAAAAAAAAGATTATGGATGCATTCAAACATAAAAAGTAGAAGAATATGATGAACTCTCCATGTAACCATCCCTAGCTTCAAAAATGGTCAGCGTTGGTCAGACTTGCTCTCTTCCCCTACTCTGTTGTGTTATACAGCAAATCCTACATACCATGTCATTCACACTTACCAAGTATTTATGAGGGAAATCTTAAGGTATAGTATGCTGTTGTCTGCCATGCTGTTGTATTAAAACTGGCTACTGTGACAGTTTTGTTATAGAATGTTTGACTTTGCATGTTACAGAAAAAAGGCCTATTCCTAGTTCTCCTAATCATGTGACTTTAGGCAGAGTCCCCAAAACCCAAGACTTCTGTTTCCTCTTTCTGTGAAATAAAAGATGTTCTAGGTGATCTCAAGGTAAGTTATCTGGATTCAGACTCCTGCTTATCCACACAACCACAATGCAGCCAAAATTTTGCAGGCGGTGAAATTTGTCTCTTGGAACAGGCAGTCCTGTGGGTCCTGTTTGTTGATCTGATTTGCCTGCTTCTGGGCTTCTGTGCTCCTTCTTGACACAGGACATGGAAGAGCCAGCATTTGCTTTGGCTCTGAGAGACAGGGGTATGTGTACGTATTTTTGTGTAGTTCATGTATACGTGTATATACACAGGCGACCTGTGATGGTTTTGAAGGATATTTAACTGCGTAAAGACAGGTCCTAAAGCAGTCAGTCCTACTGGTAGTTTTTTCCCATTTCTTAGAAGAATCTCTTTTTGCTGTTCTCCAGGTGCCGACTTACTAAAACTGACAAAGGAGGATTTAGTACAAATTTGTGGTGCAGCCGATGGAATTCGGCTCTATAATTCACTGAAGTCAAGGTAAAATACTGTGTTTAAAAGGAACTGTTTTGCCTGAAATAAGAATGCCCCTTTCTTTGTGTGGGGAGTTTGGGCAGAATGTATTTCCACGCCAGGTGGGCGTGTGCCTGTGCGCGCTGTCGAGCATGGGCAGCGTCGTGCTCACAAGAAGACTGTTTTGTGTGCACCTTCAGGGCAGGCCCAGATATGATGCAGGCACTGATGGGGGCAGAGGTAGACTGTAAGACTGGTAGAAATGCACATGGGCAGTACTGATTTCTTGAAGACGACTGGGTTTGTTGCCAAGAAAACAAACTTCTCATTTAGGTGAGCTATACAGAATCTATGGTTTTCAAGGTCATATGACTACTAAACAGTTATTTAAAATGTAAACTTCTAATTGTAAATTAAAATGAAAGAACCGTACACTGTGCTGGCTTTTAAGATCCATTTACTATCATTGCTGTTTCTAGACTTGTGTGAGAATTCCGTTAAATTTAAATCTTACTGATTTTAAATTGCTGACTTAATCTTGAAACTTAAATTTACCAGCATCTGACAGACCATCTCAATGGTTTAGAGTCTGGATCATCAGATTAGACCACCTGTGATAGTTGGTGTGAGGTGTGTGTTTTTATATTTTTATTAATAATTATTTTGTATAATGAAATAACATTGTAAAGTTCTCATAAGGAAATAGAACTTAGATTCCTGTAGTTGTCATCCGTACGTGCGGGGAGGCAGCTTTCTCTCATGAGTGGCATCTTCTGATTGCAGGTCGGTTAGGCCCCGCTTAACCCTCTATGTCTGCCAGGAGCAGCCAAGCAGCACACTGTTGCAAGGGCAGCAGCAGGCTGCAGGCAGTGGAGGCGAGAATGGCAGTGGGACACCCTACGGTGGGTATTGAGGGCATCTCAGCCTCCTGTCACTCCCTTTCTAACACTGAGGCAGAAATGGGAAGCGCCTGAAGGGGCTTTGAAGGACTCCTGTCACATTGGGACTGTCTGCTTGCTGATGGGAGAATCTTGGCAGCAGTGAGCTCTCGGGCCACGTCCTCTGAAGAGGGACCTAGTGGCCTTTTTCAGTTATTTCAGCCACACTATGGATCTCTTGTTTTATATGGCCCTTTCTGCCAGAAGTATCGAACAAGCGAAAGACTAGCTTGAATGCTTTGGGGTTTTGTTGGCTTAAAAAAAAAAAAAAAACTCAAATTCAGTGATGAATGTAACATTGGCAACTTGGCAAGAAAACTGGAGGGTTTTTTCTTCTTATCCACTTTACTGACTGGTGGAGAAAATTTTAAACATCACATGTGTAAAGATGTATCTGTGTATCAGTGCTAAGTGTGTGGACTTGTCGGCAAACATATGGCCTGAGTTCTGTGTGGTGAGTCTGGTGCCGTCTCCTTGTGTCATCCTAAATGTGCTCTGTCATTCATTATCCATCTGAGTATTACGAGGGCTTCATCATCCCGCAGGTTTTTCTTAATTGTATAATAGATGCTAAGAGTACTGGATTAGGGCAGAGAGAAAAATCCTGGCTCTTCTCCCTTCTTCCTAATGTGGTCCTTTGGGTGGGGGAAAAGCATGTTTTCTCATTTGCGAAGTGAGTATATGGTAATCTCTTCCCTCTTCCCACATTCTGAAAGAAGATAAGGACAACACGCTCAGAACTTTTCGCAGAAAAATGTGTTACGGACTTCAGAGAAGTAGTTATTTGCCCTAATATTAGGTAGAGCTCTGAAAAATACTTTGTAGTTTAAAGTTACAGAAAAATCCCAAGGAAAGCATTACTACTTTTCCATTTGGTGTCATTTTGACTTTAAAAACTGTGAATTTTAAGACTAAAGATACAGTCTTGGTCTTAGAAATTCGAAAGGAGCAATCAGTGTATCTGGATCTTCTGTATCATGTGCATGTGGTCAGGATTGTAATGTTTTGGAAGGTATATCCTCAGACACCTTGGGCAAACTTAACCCAAGATCGGGGTAGGCAGACTTTTTCTGCTGATGGCCAGTAGCAAATATCTCGATTCTGCAGACACTAAGGGCTCTTCCCCACTCAGCTCTGCAGCTGTAGTGCCAAAACCACCACAGACAATATATATGATGGGTGTGGCCATGTTCTGATAACATTTTGTTTTAAAAGAACAATTGGAGAGCAAAAAGTTTGGCCCGCCAGAGGCTGTAGTTTAGAGACCCTGTTCTATATCATCTCTGTAGTCTTACCCTAATTGTAGTTCCAAGTTCTAAGCTTTCCATAATGCATAATTAGCAAAGGTCTCTATATTTATAAACACACATAGAAGAAAAAAATCCTGGTTTGGGAAAGCAAAGTTCCAGCATGATATTCCTGATCAGTGTCTGGCTTGAATCAGTAATTGTGCTGAACCTACAAGAGTCACACTCACTGCAGAGATGCCTGGCTCTGTGCAGACAGTGGCTGCTGCTAAGTTATGTGTTTCAGAAACGCAGGACACTGGTTGGACTGCACCTGGGACTCTGTAAAGGAGCAGCAGGCTCCACTGTGCACATCCTAGCTTTTCATGAGCTACCTTTTATTCTGTTCTTCATTTTTGGGGGGAGCAAAAGTAGGAAGAGCCAGCATTTATTCCTCAGGATAAATCCCCAGTCATAGGATTACGGAATCAAAAACTATGACCTTTTTAGGTTTTTTTTTTATATATAAAATATAGTATTACATATCATTTTTAAAAACAGCTGCTTTCAGGTATAGTTTATATACCATAAAATCCTCCTATTGTAAGTATACAATTTAGTGATATTTTAATATTTACAGTTTTATAGCCATTACCACAGACTAAATCCAGTTTTAGTTCCGTTGCTCCAGAAAGATCTCGTGCTCATTTGTTTTTAAGAAAATTAAAATCTGAAATCCCTTTGTACACAGATTACTGTTAATGTTTATTAAATTATATGTGAGCATAAATAACGTGTTATATTTCAGTTGGGTAGTAAAGGGGGAAGAAGTATACACACACACACACACACACTTATAAACGTGTGTGTGTATTAGTATTTTGAAAGGTGTAATCTTCCTATAGACCCAGGTAGAAAACAGATAAAAAATTATTACTAAAAACTGTTATTTTTTCTTTTCAGTTTATCATGCAATCTACTTGGAAGAAATGGTTGCCTCAGAAGTTGCTCGAAAACTTGCACTGGTGTTTAATATTCCTTTCCACCAAATTAACCAGGTTTACAGACAGGGTCCCACTGGTATTCACATTCTTGTTAGTGATCAGGTAACTTGCTTTTTCCATTCACACTGATGTTTACTGATATACATGAACACAGAACTATAGAACAATTTTATGACCTCTTTTGCAAGTACTCATGAGAATCATTTTTAAAGAGTTGGGGGTCAAAATTTATAAGAATTTATAACCAAGAGTTTGGGTATGCTTCTGATAAAAAGGAATACAAATCCAGGACACCTGCGGCTCAGCCCCCTGCCCACTCTTTTTAGTTCAGACACTCACTAGGGAGACTTGGAGGTTCGTGGGGCTTTGGCCCCTATTTATGTAGAAAGGTATTTGGATGTGTTTTCCTTTTGTCCACATCTTGATGGCAAGTTTTAAAAAACAGTAAGGTTGGAAGTCCAGTTTTTTCCCCAGTGTTCAGTGACACGAACAGAAGAGCACTTATGCAGTGACTTTTTGTCAGAGTCGTTATTCACAGGACCCTGCAGGGAGTGCTCCCCAGGGGGTCGGATGGGTGATTGGCCAAACCTCTCGGGGACCACTTCTGAACAGGCACTGCTGCCAGTGAAGCAGGTGTAAGTTTTTACTGCCTCACATTGTGTTTATGAATTACCATTTTGGCTGTCAAGTCCTGTACTTGTGCAGCAATATATTCCTTTAACTACTAAATTTAATCTTTTTTAATCAGTTAAGAAAGGACAGTTGGATCTTAATTATACATGTGCTTTCTTCTAGATGGTTCAGAACTTTCAAGATGAGAGCTGTTTTTTATTCTCCACAGTAAAAGGTACTTGGAATGTGTGCACGTGTCTTGAAATGCTGGAGTCATGGAAAATAGTGTGTGCCTATAATCAGCAGTCATCTTGTGTGCTCACTTCTGGAAGTGCTGGCTTTACTAATTTTAAGAAGAGAGTTTGAAAAATGAGTCAGGATAGTATTTCTAGTGGTCGTAAAGAAAATAAGTAGCGGTAAGGAAGAGGAGTCCAGCGTTCGGTGCTAGAAAGGCCCTGAACAACACGGGCTCAGTGGAGCTCCTCTTTGGTGGGGAGGCAAACCAGAAGTGGCACACAGACGCACATAACTACGCATATCTTAAGTGCCATGAAGGAACGGGAAAGTGGGGTGTTTATGGACACACGGGGATCTAGGTGGGGGATGTGAAGCTGTCAGGCAAGGGGTCATTAATGCTGAGATCTGAAGAGGAGAGGGATCCAAACCACAGGAGGAGCATCCGAGGCCGTGTGGGGCTGTTTGCTTGGAATATCTTTTTCCACCCCTTCACCTTCCAGTCTGTCTGACACAAAGTGAGCCTCTTGTAAGCAGCATGTAGATGGGTCATGTTTTTCAATCCATTCAGCTACTCAGTCTTTTTATTGGAGCATTTAATCTGTTTATGTTTAAAGTAATTATCAATAAGTATATACTTATTGCTATTGTGATCATTGTTTTTAGGTTATTTTTATAGCTGTCCTCTGTAAAGAAGGGATTTTTAAATGCAAAATTATTGTATGAGAAGAGACTTAAAAACCTGGTGGGTTAAGATTTAAATCTAATCTTAGCACAAAAGCTGTACCTTGAAGAGCAAGATGTCATGTATCACCCCTTTTTGGAAGTCACTGTTGAAGGGAAAAGCACAAAACAGTGTGGAAATTATGATTTCATTTTGTGCCTGACCTTTGCATATGCCATCAAGGTACCTGCAAGGCTGAGTTTTAACTATGAACTGATTCTTTTTATCTTTACTTTCATATCTTTAGCTGGGTATCTTTCTCAGTTTTTGTTCTTAAAGATTTTACTCTACAAACTCATTATCTAAAAAAAGGAAATTTGTACTATAATTTATAGTTGTGTCTTGTGAAAGTGGTGGACATTTCTGATGTCAGACGTCACAGGATCTCTCTTCCAATCTCATGGTTCTGTTCGACAGATAGTTTTATCCTCATGAAGAAATCATTCGTTCCTTAATGAATGCCTATACTGCTCCCCATTTCCTTAGAAACACTGGGCCATCAGGCAAAAGTAAAGATGGGTATAAGCACTCAGTTTATTTGTATGCATTGTTATGCATTGTATAGTTGGCTGGCCCGCCCTGGCACAGTGTTTTCACCTGCTCTGCTTCTACTTCTTGCCCCCTTGCTGACAGCACTTTTGTTTTTTATCTTAACCCCTCTGTCCCCACCCCATTCCCTGACCTGGCAAGTGGTACTGAGTGCAAAGTGCTGCTAGGAGGATGGGCCACACACCAAAAAGCAAAATGTCTAAAAAGGGAATGTATGCACAAAATTGCTTTAGGGAAGAGGAGCTAGAGCAAGTTAATCAGCTTTTTTTCTGTAGGACTGTTTAAAGGTAACCTCTGGACTGAGGAAGGAGGTCGTAGATTTCTGGGCGTTTTCAATTTAAAAGTCTTGATTTTCCTAAGCCTGGCTAAAAAAACTAACTTCTCTTTCCTTTTTCTGCAGTTGAAAATAGTGGTGGTATCCACATAATTTTGAAGTGATGTCTTAGTCTGAACTGTATTCAGTACCAAATAAAGTCACGCTTAAAAGTGTGTGAAGACTGAATCCAAGAAGTCTTGGGATTGGATTTTACTGTATGAAATGTTTCATATTGAAAACACAAGATGACCTTTCTAATGAGCTGTATGAGAGGTGAATCTCCTCACTGTCACTGCCGTAGCCACGCATCCTCACGAGAGTCAGCACGTCGGGACAGCACGCGTGCAGCTCTGAGGGCCATGGTGCAGGCAGGGCTGCCTGCTTCTCTGGCAGAAGCCAGTAGATACAGTTCCTAGAAGCAGCCTTTGCTGTCTTTTTACACTGTATGCGGTTTGGAAATGAATGTAAAAACGTACTGTGGGCATTTACCTTTCTGTGCCAGTTTGGCTTTTATTGCCTGAACCTTCTGCTGACCTCTGGCGGAGCTGGGGGACAGTGCTGTGGTGGAGCCGGCATGGAATCTGTCTACAGAGAGATGTGACGTGCTCCCGCGGTAACTGGTGGTCAGGTAAGAGGCTCGGCACCTTCTTGGAAGAATCATGTCTAAGGGTGTACATCTGATGTAATCATGACAGATCGGGGAGGAGCCGAGCCAGGAAGACGGGCTGGAAGCAAGCTGCATTATCAAGAGTACCTTGGTGAGAGGATCAGTGTAAATCCTAATAGGTACAAAGACTTTTGTGTTTTTGCTTTGTCACAGATTTATTGAAAAACTTCTTGCTCCTCCTATTTTTAGCATTTTGTTTCTGGTTTTCATTTTCGAAGCCCCATTGCCTTTTGAAATTATGTGTTGTTCTCTTTTTCTTCCATCCTTGTCTTTGCCCTTCCTAGCCCACCCTGTACCATCCCATTCTTAAACATTTTTAAAGCCTTCCCCAGACATTGGAAATAGGTGACCTACACTGTGGGGGGAAAGTGTAGTTCCTGACTTGGCATTAAGGGGTCTTCCTTATCAACAAGTTGAAATTCGTCTTCGAACACTAGACGTCGTAAATCAAACACTAAATTGTACCATGAAAATTCCTTATACTTCTCAAATGTTGAGCTTTAGTACAATCATGGGTAAACATTCTGGTGATTATTTAGAGGCTTTCAGTGTACCATATAATAGTTTCCTTTGCTGTTAAAAAAAAAAGCCTCTTTCATAAAACCAAATGCTTGTCTGCCAGTATACTTTTTAAAGGGAATCCACTGTTTTTTTGCAGTTTTTCCTACCCTCTTTATTGCTTTCCTTTACCCAAAGCCTTTCTCAGAATTCATCAGCGTTATTGAGGCCTATGGTGTAGCACACCCAATTTTTTAACTTCAATTCCATTTTAATTACTGCATCTCTGTCCGTTTACCCAAGTGTCTTGGTTTTGAATGTATTATTTGATCCTTATCGTTTTTCAGGCAGAAATAGGAATGAGTAATTTTGAGTTTAAAATCTCTCCCAGAAGATAAACTACTTCAGTGAGTAAAAGCTTTGACGTTTTATGTTTTATTCAAGCACTGTCTAAATATTTCCATCTTCGGTGTGAAAATATACCTATAAATCTTATAGACCCTAAAGCAGGAGAGCTCCCCTTTGTCCTTTTTCCTTTGCTTTTGTATGACCACATATTTTCTGTACCAATCACTTGGGAAAGAAGCGAGCTTCTCTCCTAATTGTTTGAGTTTTGCTTGTCTATTTAGCATTCCTTTTTGAGTCTCAAGATATATGGAACAATAAATGTCATTTAATGCTGTGTGCTATTTTCAATTCCTCATCGGGTTTTAGAAGTGGGGTAAAAATAAAAGCTCATCAAACTTGAACGTACACCAAGTGGTATTGAGCATTAGTCTGTCCCAGTGAAACAGGTTAAATTATGGCACCAGCAAATTTGCTACTTTGTTTTTTTAATAGTAGGATGTATACATTTCAGTATAATAAATGTTTTCCGATTGTTTTGCAAATGTGTGTCTCATTTAAAATCCCAGTTCCTGCAGTGTCAGAAGTCGTAGAATTGGGAGGTTCTATGTGGATGTTGAGTACACAGCAATCCAAATGTTATATAAGGTGAGGTCCCTGTGTTGTTTTCTCAAGAGGAAACCAGCCTGATTTTCTTATCTGAGGTTCTTGTTTTGTAAATGAGGACATGGGGTCATTATGTCTTGGCTCAAAGCAGAGAATGTGTAGAAGGCCCTGGTCATTTACATAAAATAGAAACTATAATTCACAATCGCTGAAGCATGTCTGTTATATGTTCTTTTATTTAAATAGCATACTGTATCAGTCATTTTTCCCCCCACACAGTGGTGCAAATGTGCATTAATAACTCCTATGGTATACACAATTTTTAGACCAGCTAATACTGGAGTATATCATAAGGCAATGAAATCATCAGGACTTTAATGCTTATTCTGATAATCCTGTTGATTTATGGGGTTGTATATGTATCTGCCTTCTCTTCCTGGAATGCAGCCGAGGCATTGTGTCCTAAATGCTCCTAAAACGGTCCATCTAATAGAAGTATGGTTAGTCATAGGAAAATAACATCTTGTTTTTGCTGTTTCACTTCAGCTTCTCGTAAGCGCTGGACTCCAGTTCAGGGAGTGGTTGCTAGGAAGGGTCGGCCACCGTTACCAGAAGTTCACAATGAAGTGGTGATGATGGTTCCTAATCTTAGTAAGTGTCACACACATGGACAGCAAGGGAGCAGCTCAATCAGCTTATCAGACACGAGCTAACACTGGAAGGTCTGAATTTGGAAAATGGTTTTGCTCAGATTTATCTGCCATGGATTATAGCAATAAAACCCTGACTTAAACATTGCAACGGTGTATTCATTTTTATGGGTCTAAAAGGTGCCAACACTTGATCTGAGTTTTAAGTGTATAAAACTTTTGAACAGTTCTGGTGTAACTTGATTTCTAAGGTTTTAAAATAAACTTGGAAAAAACCACACCCATTCTACATGCATCCATTCATTATTTTTAATTGATTATATTATAGATAACTTAAGCCTTAATTCTATTTAAGGTCCCCCAAATTTTGAGATATGACATGGATAACTTTTCTCCTATAATAAAATTGCATTGTGTGCTGTAGCAAATGCCAGAGCTTATAATTTCCAATCAGGCAATACAAACTCTGAGTTGATTTAGTTTAGTTTTGGTCCCCAAAAGTATATGACAAGTTGACAAAGGTGAAGACCTTGCTCCACCCAGTTTAGAGTCCTTGTTTCTTTGGTGTCTCATGGAAACCTATTAACTTGCCTTCCACCTAAGTCTCTACATATAAAACTATCAGGTATTATGAATTTGCAGTAGTCACTTTGATAAAGGTAGCTATTTAATCTTCAGAGTGGAAAAGTCCTGCTAATCAAAATGGAATTGTTGTGAATTAAAGTAGGCCACTGTCTTAAGTATCTGGTAGAAAATCAATAGCTTATTCTTTGTGCTAACACTGATGGTCTGTTTCAGGAATGCTGACAAAGTTGAGGAAGAACTTTTGTACCTAGGAAGGCACCCACCTCGTAAGAAGTCAGGTTTCTTGTACGGTCCTGGCTGTACTGAGGCCACTCTTGTCAGGTGTTTACTGACACAAGGCTTCGATCTGATTGCATCACAGCAGAATAAAGGTGAAAACTGTCACCAGAGTTACTGCAATCCCTAGAGGAGTCTTTTACCTGTAAATACCTGTCCCAGTGGCGAATCAACAGATTTCGGTGACAGTAGAGAAGGCCAGGAAGACTCTTCTCTGGAGGAAGGGACACCTCATCATGCTTTGGTCCCTGGGCAGCTGCTGTCAGAGAATGACACAACACCTGCACAGCCGATGTCCACTTCCTCCCACTGCTGTTGGTGGTGTGACAGGTGCGAAATAGGCGTGGACTTTGACGTGAGGGAGCTGAGCCTGGAAATAGAAAAAAATGGAATAATCTTTACACTAGTATTTTTAGGATTAGAGGTATAATCCTAGAAAAGCCCATAGTTCTCCAGGCAAATTCTTCAAGAAAAGAATTTCTGGGATCGGCTAAAGCTACCCCTGTTGACAAAGGGAAACACTATTTCTGCCCAGGGTAGTCACTAGCCTTTTATGCAAAGTGAATGGAGTTCTTAACAGCTGTAGCATCCTGGTGCTGCTCTGGGGTATAAATGCAAAGTCGCATAAACTTAAAGCATAGTCAAGAAAACAATGTGTGTGAACTATGTGAAGAAAGAAAGCCACTTCTATTTGTTTTCTATTAAGCCTTCTCACCTGGCAATTAGCCAAGACCATGTTCCACCTCCTGGTAATGACCTCAAGCCCCTTTCCTCCTTGTAAGGGTGCTATCACAAGACTATGTGGAACCCATTCCAGAAGCTTCTAAGGTGGGGTCTAATAAGGAAATTGTGAAGACACCTAAGGAGACACTTGTATACCAGACTAGTTTGCATAACCATTGGTTTAGCACAGAACACAGAAAATAGATGTTGATTCTTTACATAGCCATTGCTCGCTTAGAAACTGCCAGGGGTACCGGCTCCCGCCCCATGCTTACGCGCATCCGCTTGATGCCTGTGCGCGTAACCTGCTGACAGTCGTACAGCTCGAGGCGCTCCAGGCCACGGCAGTTCTCCAGGTGTTCCAGGGCCACGTCGGTGATGAGGAGGCAGTTGTCCAGTTCCAGTACCCGCAGTCTCTCGTGGCCACAGGTGCTGTTGCTCAGGTGCAGGATTCCATCATCTGTGATGAGCTCACAGTGGGACAGACTCTGGAAGGGAAAAGAACAGATGTTTGCAAGACCCTCTCATTCCAAGGTCATGGCCTCGGAAAAGCAGGGGAGCTGGCCTGTGCAGTATCCCAGAGCACCCGATTATGAACAGGAAGGTCAAACACAAAGCCTTGGGGCCCTTCAGCCATGGGTCTGCTGCAGCTGGGCAGTGGTTTCTCTCGCCTTTCTGACTAAAAATGGGAATCAGAATTGCAGGGGATGGTCTGGGTCAGGATGGCAACATAAGAGGATCCTGAACTCATCTTCTGCCATGAACACTCAGTCTACAGCTGCATACAGAACAAATTCCTCTGGGGGGGTGGGGTGCACAACTCCTACACGTTGTGCAAGTGAGAGAAGGCCCACGTCAAAGCAGTAGGAGAGGCCAGGACGACAATCTCGCCGTCAGCCCCACTCCCAGGGCTGCGACCTACAGTAAGAGGGAACTCAAAACCCAGAGCTTCCCCCTGAGGAGTGCAAGGTTTACACCCTGCATTGGGCACTCCCAGTTTTTAGGACTTAAAATGTAGAGACAAGCCCCAAGAAAAGCTGGCTTTGAAAACCAACAGGCTCACATCCACAAGACTACAGCTGTCTGAGAAACAGTTCTTAAAGGGCTTGCACACTCACACTCACCTGCCCCAGGGTCTAGCGTAGATCGAGGGGCAGCTAAAGGTATGTGGGAGAGGCTCGTTTGTCTGTCTTGGGAGTGCCAGCCTGAGGGGAAGGCATCCAACCTGACACCCATTTGGGGGCCTGTGTCATGCTCTCTGGTGATGGAGAGTGGCAGGCACCACCTTGGTGGGCTCCTGCCTTGCTCTAGCCAGAGGGTGTGCTTTTTTTTAAACCTCAAGGCTGCTGCTTTCCTGGTGGGTGCCATGTCTATAATCTCCCTCTGCCTCTGTCCAGCTGGTAGCACCATCCTGGTACTCGCCGTCTGCCCTGCTGCAGAGTGCTGTTGTCTCTTGGAGGGGAGCTTTTACACGTTTGGTGCCCCAGTTAATGTGGCTGCTGCCAGGGGCACCTCTACATCTCTTGGCTCTGGTGGCCTGTGGGGCTTATGTTCGTAGGGCCCACAGGACTGTAACCAACAGAGAAAGACTTCTTGAATAACTGCCATCTCAAGGGCAGAGCAAGAGACAACAGTCCCAGGAAGCCCAGTTGAGGCCTATTACTTTTAGGCCTATTACTTTTATCATCATAGCCTAAGGGGCAGGCTTCTGATTAAACACACATCTGAGGGCTGACTGTAATTCTTGAGATGGGAGGGCAAGCGCTATCTTTGTGCTGCCCCCACCATTCTGCAGAGGGCCAGTATCTCCTGGGAGGAAGCTCTTAGATGTGTTTGGTGCCCCGGTTTATACTTCAGATGAATCAGGTTTTGCAGCTGTCACGGGTGCTCTGTGATACCTGGGGTGGCCAGGGTAGCTTGCTCTCTTAGGTTCCATGGGTCTTTAACTATCAAAGATCGTTCTTGGCAGGCTACCACACTCAGGGCACTTTACAGACAGCTGAATGAAACACACTGCCAGGCCTGTTTGCTTGCCCTGGAGCTTCAAGTTTGATGCACATCTAGAGGCCTACAAACGTACTCAAGGAACACTGGCCAGTGCATGCCATCTTCATGTTCTCCCTCTGCCTCGTTACAATTCACCAGTATCTCCCAGTGTACACACTCATCTGGAGCCTTGGTTTTTATGACTGCCACCCAGGGGACACCTCTAGCTCACCTGGCACTGGTGGACAGCAGTTTACTTTTGCAGTTCCACAGGATTACATATATTTGCATACTTGGCTGCCTGAGGGTCTAACTTCCAATCAGCCTGCATCTAGATACAGAGGTCCTCCCCCTGGGACACTGAAAGGTCTTGGCACATCCTCAACTACTAGGGGCTATTAAAAATAAATTAATGGGCTGCTTAGACAACCACAAAGGTTTGAGAGACAACTAAGAACTAGCACAGGGTTGAAAAATAAGGTTCATCTGCATAAGGTCACTCCTAGACTAAAAGAGTTGGCTATTTATTCTAATGTGTAGAATGCAACAAAGAGTCAAGCAAAATGAAGAAACAAAGGAATATGTTCCAAACAACAACCTAAAAGTTGAAAAAATAAAAAATGAGATGGAGGTAAGAATGTACTCAATCATTCAAAATAATGGTCACAAAGATGCTTACCACACTTTGAAGAATACAATAACGACTGAAAAACATACTAGAAGGGTTCAAGAGCAGATGAAGCAGAAGGATCAGTGAACTTGAAGACAGCAGTGGAACTCAACCAATCACAGAAGCAAAAAAAAAAAAAAAAAAAGTTTAGATAGTCCAAGGAACTTATGGGACATCAGGTGGACTAACAGTCCCAGGAAAAAAGGGCACAAAGCTTATTTGAAGAAATACGGGCTGAAAACTTATCTAATCTGGGAAAGGAAAAGAACATAATTAAGATGTCAAAAAGTTAAAAGACAAGCAGAGAATCTCAAAGCAACAAGAGGAAAACACCTTGTTGTGTACTCGGGAACCCCCATAACTATTACATTTTTCAGCAGAAACTCTGCAGGCCAGAAGGGAATGGCATGATATATTCAAAGTGCTGAAAGAAAAAAACTTCCAACCAAGCACACTTCCCCCAGCATGGTTATCATTTGCAATTGAAGGAAAGATAGTTTTCCAGACAAGTTAACGCTAAAGGAGTTCATCACCACTGAACAGGCCTTAACAAGAAATGTTAAATGGACTTCGTTAACCTGAAAAGAAAGCATACTAATTAGGAGTAAGAAAATGAGAGTATAAATCTCACTGATAAATGTAAACACCTAGTAAAGGGAGTGGCTTAATCACTTATAGAGCTAGTATGATGGTGAAAGTCAAAATGAGTAAAAACAAAACAAAACCAAACAAAAAACCTAAAATTACAATTAGGGATATAAAAAGATGTAAATTGTAACACTGAAAACAATGTAGGCAGGGGGAGAGTAAAACTAGAACTTTAGAAGGTATTCAGACTTGTCCATTTCAAATAGGCTATTAGAAATTTAAGTTGTCTTACATAAGCCTCATGGTAACCGCAGTGAAATGTAGTAGATACACAAAAGATAAAGAGGAATTTAAGCACACCACTAAAGTCATCAAATCGTAAAGGAAGAGAGCAAAAGAAAAAAGGAACAAAAAGGAACTACAAAACAGCAAGAAAACAATTCCATAATGGAATAAGTATATACCTATCAATTAAGTGTTAAAGACTAAATTCTCTAATTGAAAGACAGAGTAACTAAATGGATAAAAATATAAGACCAATCTATATACTGTCTATAAGAAACTCACTTCAGATGTAAGAACACACACCCTGAGAGTGGTGAGGCTGAAAGCGAAGGGATAGAAAAAGATGTTCCATGCAAATAAAAAGCAGTAGAGAGCTGGGGTAGCTATACTTATATCAGACAAAATAGACTTTAAAACGAAGATTGTAATGAGACAACGAAGAACATTACATAATGATAAAGGGGTCAACCCAACAAGAACATGTAATATCTGTAAATATTTATGCACCCAGCATATATATTACACCTAAATATATAAAGCGAATATTAACAAATTTCAATGGAGAAACAGATCACAATACAATAATAGTAAGAGATTTAAATACCACACACACTTACCTCAATGGATATTAGACAAAAAAAAAAATCAGTAAGAAAACACTGACCTTAAACATGTTAAATCAGATGGATTAACATATATACAGAACATTCTATCCAAAAGCAGCACAATACACATTCTTCTCAAGTGTACGTGGCACATTCTCCAGCAGAAATCATGTGTAATGCCACAAGCATCAATATCAAGCATCTTTTCTGACCACAATGGTATGAAACTAGATATCAATTAGAAGAAAACTCAAACATTCACGAATATGGAGATAAAACATCATGCTACTGAACCACCACTGGGTTAAGTCAGAAGGGAAATTAAAAAAAATACCTTGAGAAATGAAAATTGAAATACAACACTCCAAAATTTATGGGATACTGTAAAAGCAGTTCTAAGATGGAAGTTGATAATGATAAATGCCTATTTCAAGACAAGAAAAATCTCAACTTAAAACAACTTAAGGAACTAGAAAAAGAACAAATGAAGCCCAAAGTTATTTGAGGGAAGGAAATAAAGTTCACAGCAAAAATAAATACAGGCTAAAAGGCAATAGAAAAGATCAATGAAACCAAGAGCTGGTTTGTTTAAAAGATAAACATGAAAAAGCAGCTGAAATAAAATCAGAAATGGAAGTGGAGACATTACAAATGATACCACAGATATACACACGC
The DNA here is from genome assembly GCA_028627145.1 of Eidolon dupreanum. Lineage (NCBI taxonomy): Eukaryota > Metazoa > Chordata > Mammalia > Chiroptera > Pteropodidae > Eidolon > Eidolon dupreanum. The sequence continues at coordinate 140,321,824 of CM053507.1, read as the reverse complement.
ACACATATACAAAATGTAAATATAACACAAAGATGGCCTCAATCTTTTGTCTTAGATTATATCACTTTAACATGCCAATTTAACCCCCTGACATGATGAACGAGAAACTGAATGAAGTGGTAAGAACATGGATCCCTATATTAGGCTCATATCCTAAAATGAACACAGTAACATTTAGATAACCCTGCCTCCACATTAGCCCAAGTAATAGATTTCTGATATCCTTAACAGAAAGGAAACCCAGACACTTGCTGTGGCGGGAGGGTCCTTTCATCCCTAAGGGGTGAATGATGTCACAAAAACAGGCTCACCAGGGCTTGCAGCTTCGGACAGTGAACGGAGAGCTGGATGAGTGTGCCGTCAGTTATCTGGAGAGAGAGACGTTGTGTCAATGGGGCTTCTACACCATACGGTGAGACCTCATTCTGGCTTCTGAACACAATAAAAAGAAGGTGCAAAAGAAAATTAAAATCTCGTCTCGAGCACACTTGGGCTGGAAGCTCCACTCCTCACCAGCAACCTCAACTGTGCCCATTCCTGGAGACGCAAAGCTGTTCTTTGGTCTCCTCTGGTGCCCCAAGGGGGCCTAGTGACAGGACACAGAGGAAGTGGGCAAGGCAGGTTCCCCAGGATTCTATGTAGTCACCTCATCAATTGACATGCAAATTTATTTTTCTCTCGAGTTCTGTGAACATAAAAGAGCTTTTTTTGTTGTTGTTAATGTTTGGCAAAAGATGAAGGTATTCTGACCTCGGCTGTAGCTGTCTGATGACTGAGAATAGACCAAAGTTTACACATCCCCCTGCTCTGTGCAGGGCTCCCAAGCCCTGACATCTATGCTAGGGCAGGGTGGGGCCAAATAATAGCCAGTCAGAGTCTCGCGATGCCTGGCCAGCTGGCAGTGACTAAGGAACAGCCCTGCAAGACTGTCCGGGGTCCACTCACCAGGATGCATTCTTCAAGATCCATCTTCTCCAGATCATGGCAGTTCTGAAAGAGTCCATAAGACATTCCTCACCACGCGGTCAGTGGTGAGGGCGACAGTAGTAGCTTGCCCTGTCCCTCTGAGTACTGGCCTCGTATCCTTGTTCTCTTTTATTAAGAAATGGACCTGTTCCGAAAATGACCTAGTGAGCTAGCACTTCCGAGGTCGTGCCCTCTGAATCACATTCACTTTGGAAATGGGACTAGGGCTTCCCTGGGCTGTGCTTCCTTCTCTCATTCTGGAAAGGTGGTGGCCTACATTTCCATGTGGCTCACAGATATCAGCATGTAAATTCTAGCCACAGAACAGATTCTGGGAGGGCGTGGGGGTGCGGCCCTGAGCCACAGTATGGGCAGGTGAGGGCTGGGGTAGGAGGAAGAGTATATGAGCATCCCCAAGAGGACACAGGTTCCCGGCAGCAGGCTGGAGGAGTCCCCACGGTGGTCTGCGTTTGCAGGGCACAGCACAGCCCAGTTAGGGGAGGCTGCTGAGGGGCTGGGCTGGGGTCTCTACATGAGGAAGGGCATCTCCTTCCAGGGCAAAGGCTCCTTTCGTGATCTCACCTGACCAAGTGGTCCTCTACAGGACCTCCCTAGCTTTCTGGCCACCTGGAAAAAAGGCACAACACACCCCGAGGACTCTATTCTTCTTGGTGTCTGTCATCTGAAGGTAGTTATTTGTACACTCCGAAACCAGTCCAGGTCACTTTGAATGAAAGAAGTGAATTAGAGTTTGGTTTTTTAAAAACGTCTGCCTTACCCGAGCTAAGAGTGTAAAGCCTGCGTCAGTCAAATGGGAACATCGGGCAGCCTCCAGAATCCTGGGATAAAGAGCGCAGGGAGGAAAAAAGTAGCGACTGGTTACCAACAGAAACACGTGCTTTACGGAGCACACTCGAGTTTATTCTGTTCCTTAACACACGCTTGCTTCTGGTACAGCCCTAAGGGTTATAAATGCAAATTCCATCCCCACCGGATGGATGAGGAGAATGAAGCTTAGGGAGGAATATGACCTATGACCTGACCTATGACCTGACCGAAGTCCCATAAGCCCCATAGTCCCATCCCAAACTCAGTAAATCCAGGACTCTGCCCAGCACTTCCCACTGTTGCTGTTGTTTTTAAATATTTTTTCCAATATCTGTTGACTTTTCGACACAATTAAAGTAAACTTTTACTCACTCAACAAAAATTATCTTGATATTTACTGAAATTCTCAGTTACCCTAAAGGAAATTTTTAAAAACTTACAGCCCTTGAAACACAGTTAGTTCTCAGCACTCATGCTTAACAGAGAGGTATGAATAACATTTTTAAGTTAAATACTCCCTTATTGCAATAATTTTGCCTTCCTTCCTGACCAGTTTTAATAACACAGATTCTTTCTATGCAGAAATATCAAAATTATCTGGAATCTTCCCTAATATAACAGTGAGAAAAACAGACAAAAGACAACCCTTAAAAGATATGTAACTGGTGTTAAGCATGAGAAATGGGTCAGTTTCACTGGTAAATAAAGGATAATAAAGCAAGTATCCTTTGTCTGCCTATTGTATAGGGGTTAAGATTACTGGTCCTGAAGTAAAACTTGACAAGTTCAAATTCTAGTTTTACGTCTTACTCATCATGTGACCTAAGACAAATTATGTGATTATTTTTTGAGTCTCAGTTTATCCTCTGGTAAACAAGTGAGAATAACATTACCTACCTCCTAGAGATATAGTGAGGATTAAATGAGGTAATACTTATAAAAGTGCCTAACAGAGCCTGGAGTTAAACTGATATTAATTATGATTAGTATTTTTTTTAAAACATCACAAATAGGTTTTATTTGTCACTGTGAAGAGTCTGAATTTTAAACAGATTCTTGGACTGGGGGCTCGTAACTATCAGCTCGTTCTCGTTCGACTTTAGCACCTGTCTCATCCCCAAGGCTTTTCCAGAACTGCTACCTTCACCATGAAGCTCCGTGAGTCTTCCCAACTCAAACTTGGACTTCTTCAGCATTTTGACTTTTCTAACAAAGACATCATGGAGAGGATAAATTGATTGGCAAGCCTTTTCTATATCTTTTCCAATGCTATCTGGAATCAGTTTACTGACCACTTCTTTCAAGTCATTTGCCTAAACCTCTCAGATCTAATTTCCATCATCTTCTTCCAGATTTGGTGGATCTGTTGATGCCGAGCATAAGATGTCTTCCGAATCTGATCATTGTGTCTTTTTTAGTAAAACCAACACAGAACAGATGAAGCAAATAACCACTGGTACTTGACATCAACATGAGCTTCAATCATGGTCTGCCATTTTTTGACCATAGAGCACATTTTGTCGCGGGTAAGATCCATGCCATGAAAATTAGTCGGACAGTTCTTGCCCTGAACATCCTCAGTAATTAGCTTGAATTTTCTAAATGCAACGTCATCATTCTGCAGATCAGCTAGGCTGACTTCAAAAATACGACCCTTGAGACTATCAGATGCGATTTTGGTTCCTTGAGTTCTCGTGACTAGTGTTTTCCCAATATTTCTTATTGAACATAGCTGGTGCTTTCTCATCATACCAACCTTTCTTAGAAAATGGGTCAACCACTTTCTTCTGCCGCCTTTCGTAAGGCGCTTGTTCTTGCCAAATGCCATGGTGCTGGCTATGATTACTGTTTTGTTGTCATTACTAAAGTTTTAATAGTCACAGTGTTATGTGGAGAAGCCCAAAATCATTATTGAAAACTCTTCCTCCAGCTGGGGGAGGATGATAAATGAGATGACTGGGATTCTTCTTCTCTGCACTCTGTACGTTTGGCAGCTGGTTTAGAGGAGAAACTGATGACATGAGGGTGTGAGGCTATTGTCCTGCTCACTGTCAGTTCACTTTGATGTCAAAGTAGATGAGGCAAATCAAGCGGGCAAATGTGTACAGTCCATCAAGAAATGAAGGTTCTGTTCCCTGGTGATGGATAGTTTAATACTCTCCTGTACATCCCTAAACGAACTGGATTTGGATGATACGTTGTCCCCCGCCCGTCCATTGGACAAAAGCTAACAACGCAGCCACTGCTGCCTCTGCCAGCACCTACTCCGCCAGCTGGCAACCCTTTCCCTGCCTACAGGAAGCCCTCCCGTTCAGCCCGGCCAAGCTCTGAGCTGCGAAGCAAAAGGTCGGCTCACTCACTGAAGTCTCGGGCAGTTCAAAGCCAGGGCTGTGAGGGAGGCGTCCGTGAGGTTGCCGCAGCCGGAAAGGCAGAGGGCCTGCAGCCGGTGGCAGCCCCTGCAAATCTGCACCACGCCTTCATCCGTAATGCGCTGGGGAAAACCAAAACAGGAAGGCAAGTCAGAAGGCACCAAAAATACTGGAACGGGAACAGCAGAAGAATAAGACCTACTGTTGGTCGATTAGTTTGCTTTGCCAGTTACTAGCATTTTACCCTAATAATTTAAACAAAATAAGGTGAAGTACAGGGCAGACATGTATTTGTTATCTCTGCACGGCTTTAAAAATATTCTAGCATTAGTAATACAGAGAGTGATATTTTAAAATTCCATTTTCCTTCCCAGATTCGTTTGACTTTTTTTCAGGAAAAATTCATAAACTTGTATTAAAAGTCAGATTAAATAAAGAGCTCATGAAATTTGCCTGATAAAGTGACATTAATTTTTTGGCTGAATTTATATAGATTAATGCTTTAGATATCGACCATATAAATCATATATGTCGATTTCCTCAAATGTTTAAATATAGCAAAATTAAATCATTATTGATAAATGAACATCCAAAATAATATCTTTATTTACATCTACTAATTTATATAGAAATAAACATGCACATTTATATTACACTTCAATTTACCTGCCAGTGTTATCCTACATGCAGTTCAAGGCCCTATTTTTGAATAGTGCAGGCCTACAAGGTCAGTATGTGTCCAAAAGACAGTTTCTCTTTTATCTCCCACCATCAAGGACTCTAAATATTAATGATTCATTCACTAAGTGCTGAACGCATGGGATTTCTCTTACTTTCCTCAAAATTTGTTGCCTTTGGGAAACCCAGTAGGATGTAGCAAGCATTCTCTTCAATTATCAATATTTACAACGTCTGTGAAGGAACAATAGTTTTTCACAGCCTAACACTCTGACAAAAAATACATCCTGCTCTTGCATGTGCCCTTTATTTTTCAAAGCATTTTCCTATCTGTTATTTCTTTTTATTTACTGAGACAATATGAGAGATATCATCATCCAGTTTATAAGTAAAAAACAAACAAAAAAAAGACACTGAGACCTTACCCTGAATTGTTCAGGTTATGACAGCATTTCTAATATCTTAAAATAAACCAGGACCCTGATCTGTATTATTTGTAGGGGAAATGTCAGTGGCCTTGTACTGGCCTTTTTATTAGGATTGTCGTCCTTCCATCTTGTGGCAAATGGGCAGATCATACAAGGACACAGGATGAGAAATTAGGGTGCGGCAATCGTCCCACCTGCCCGGGGTGCTTCACAGTGGGGCCTGCAGCAGATTCCTGGCGGAGAGAACGTGGGCCGGGGGTGCGCACAGGGAGGCCTGCTACTTACTGAGCAGGACTGTAAGTTGAGGCTCACGAGCTCATGGCAGTAGTTCTGAATGTGTTTTAGAGCTTCGTCTTCTAACTGAGAAAACAGAAAAAACAAAAGAGGGATGGAACCAGGTGAGGGCAACAGCCAGTTCCTGAAGGAGGTGCCCACACCCAAGCCCAGGTAAACAAGCTGCACCGACCCCCTGGTACCTGCGTGCAGCCCCTCAGCAGCAGGGCTTTCAGGCCTCGGCAGCCCCGCACCAGTGCCTCGACACCGTCCTTCGTGATCTGGTCACACCAAGACAGGTTCAGGTACTCCAGGTTTCGGCAGCCCTCACTGAGAACAAGAAACAAAACCACACGGGTACGGTCTATCCTACAGAGAGTTTATCATCCAGTCTGAGTTTAGTAAATCATGAGCAATTGAGAGGAGAGAGAACCTCTGTGACCTGAGTCACCTGTTTCTGGTTCCAATGAGATCATTAGAAAGGTTTCACGCCAAAATGTTCATAGCTTTGGGTACTTCTCTTGACCACAGACAACAGGTACTCACGCTTACCTGATCCCCTTTAAGGAGCTGTTTGTAATGGACACACAAGAGGTCAGATCCAGATGTTTCAGCTTGGAGCAGAATCTGCTAAGGCTGTAACACGTGCTGAAAAAGAGCAGAGGCACTAAAGATATTTTCAACCATGTTTCCCTCCCTTGACTCTCCCCATGGCCAATTAGTCACCAAACTAGTTTACATTACTTGCCTGTCAGTGATCTTTGTGCACCCATTGAGGTTTAAATGTTCAATGTTTCGGCAGTTCTGTGCGAAGGTCCTAAAATGAGAAAACATCTAAAAACTCCCTGCAAGTTGCGGGGGCAGCCACTAGAGGGCGAGCGTGACCAAACGCATCTAGGACAGTGCTCAGACTTAAACATTCATTTTATTGTGCAAAGAACATATAACATGAGATCTATTCTCTTACCAAATTCTCAAACGTACAATATATTATTGTAGACTATAGGCCCTAGTGCTCCTCAAACTTTAAGGTGCACATGAAACAGCTGGGGTTCCTGTCACGGTACAGATCCTGATGGTAAATCTAGGCAAATTACTTGATAGTCTGCACTTCTAAGAAGCTCCCAGGTAATGTCAGTACTGCTACTCCAGGGACCACACTTTGAAAAGCAAAGCTCCGGACTGACTACGTATCAGCTGTAACTCTCCTTCCTCTTGGTGGTCATCTAAGAATGGAAGCCTAGCTCCCTGTTAACTTCCCTCTACAGAAAAATCATTTGGAAGCAAGGGGCCAAATTCTTCTTGCATTGTGCCATGCTGCCACTTGGTTACCCTGGGGCCTTTCTGAAGAAACTGTCTCTGGCCACTGATAGGGTCAGTAGTTGATCAGTATCAAGAATTATCTGCTTACTGGTGAAGACACTGAGTTATGAAGGGCAACTTCTTCAGTGATCTGTGGGTTGGTAGCACAAGGCCAGAGCAGAAAATTAAATACCCCTTACTCACCACTAACTGCTTAACATATTCAGCAAGGTTATCTGCATTTTCCTAAAATACAGCTTCAACCTAAATTATAGGATTCAGTCCTGATTCTTCCATGCAGTACCCAAATATCACCAAAAGCTGGTCTCAAACAAGACGTCACTCTTATCTATTCCTATTATGGTGCAGGGAAGGGAACCAAGCTGGAGCCTCCTCCCTAAGATGAAGCTATGGGGCCAAAAGTCTGACCAAGGCAGTTAGAGTTATCAGAAAAGAGTGAACTTCACAAAGACAGAACTTTGGAGATCGGCAAAGGGTTCCTTTACATACTGATCAGAGCATGCATGGGAAGATTAACTACCCAAAGCCAGAGAAAAGATTAACAAAAAGCATTATAGAGGGAACAAGAGCCAGAGCTCAACCAGGGTCAAAAATAGTGCCATTCCCACCAGCCAACGATGAAAAACACCATAATTCATGGGGCACTGGGTAGAGTTTGAGAAGATCTTGCTTCAGGAGTGAAGTATAATTAGCCCGAGACTAAACACTATTTGACCCAACCTAACAATTTTAAAAACAAAATCTGAAGGAAAGAATGTCCATTAACTCAACTGTGTTTCAGAACAAAACTCAAGAATGTTTATAGGAATACAAAAACATCTGCATCCAAAGTAAAATTTAATATGCCTGGCATTGAACAAAAAATTACCATGCATTCAAAGGAAAATATATCCATAATAAGGAGAAAATTCATTCTATCAAAGCTGACCCGGAACTGACACAGATATTAGAAACAGCAAACAAAGGCATTAAAAGGTATTACAACTATGTTCTAATACAGTTCTATGAAGCTAAGATTAAATGTGTTATAAAACATGTTATATAGTGACATGTAATATATTTTTTAAAGCTCCAACTTAAACTTTTAAATATGAAAACCACAATGGTTGAGATGAAAATTTACTAGATCGGATTAACAGCAGATAAGACACTGTGAAAGAAATGATAGGTGAACCTGAATACTCAGCAATAGAAACTATACAAAATGAAACATGGAGACAAAACAAAAGGACACTGCATGAATGTTAGACAGCTTCAAGCAACCTAATATACATGTGACTGAAGTCCCTAAATAGGAGGAGATCGAGAGAGGGAGAAAATATCTGAAGAAATAATGGCCAAAATTTTTCTAAAATTTCAGAAAGCTATAAACCTACAGATCCAAGAAACTCAAATTCCAAGCATGAGAAACATGAAAAAAAAATACACAGACAAAACCAAAATTATAGACAAAGAATTCAATATATCTCTTTCAATATTTGATTAATGAAGAAGTCAGAAAATCAGTAAAGATAAAGAAGACTTTATCGACACTCTCAACCAATTTGACCTAACCAGTATAGAACACTGCATCCAACAATAGCAGAATACACTTTCTTCTCAACTGCACATAGAACATTTACCAAAGTAGACCATATTCTTGACCAAAAAAACAAGTGTCAATAAAATTAAAAGGATTCAAGTCATAAAAGTATATTCTCTGATCATAGTGGAATTAATTAGTAACCTATAACACAAAAATCTGGAAAATGCTGACATATTTGGAAAAGAAGTAATACACTTCTAAATAACCCATGGGTCAAGGAAGAAATCAAAAGGGAAACAATGCATTTTGAACTGAAAATGCAAACAGCATTAGAATTTCTGAAGTGCCACTGTCAATACTTCAGGAGAAATTTTATAGCATCAACCCACATTAGCAAAGAAAAAAGGTCTCAAATCAATTACCTCTGCTCTTACTTTAAGAAACTAGAAAAAAAGAAGCCCATATGAAATGCAAAGTAAGCAAAAGAAAGTAAAGTAATAAAGATCAGAGTGGAAGTCAATGAAGTAAAAAACAGAAAAACAGTAAAACATCAATGAAATCCAAAGCTAGTTCTTTGAAAATACCTACAGAACTAATAAACTTATAGCCAGACAGATCAGGGGGAAAAAATAACAAAAATTCACAATCTCAAAGAAATTTACTCATTTTTGCTCTTTTAAAAAATATACTATTATTAATGCCAATTAAAAATTCAAAGAATATATAAATTTCAATAGGCACTGTACAATCATTATAATTTTTTTAGACAACTACTTACATAAAGTGAAAGAAAAATAATATCAGGAATAAAGAGTAGATATCACTGCAGATTTTACAAATATTAAAATAAGAGGGTATTATAAACAACTTTACTAATAAATTCAAAAACTCGAGATGAAATGACAAAACTTTTCAAAGACAAAAACTACACTGAACCTTACTCAAAAAGAAACAGAAAACCTGAACAGTTGTATATATATTAAAGAAATAAAATTTTTAGTTTAAAACTTTCCACAAAAGAAACATGCAGACTCAGATGGCCTCAATGGTGAATTCTACCAACTATTTAAGAAAAAAAAAATACAAATTGTACATAAACTCTACCAAAAAACTGACGAGGAAGAAACACCTCCCAGTTCATTCTACAAGGCCAGTATTACCTTGATAACTAAACCAGACAAAAAATATCACAAGAAAATAAAAGCATAAAATAATACCCCTTATGAACATAGAGGTAATAAAAAAAAATGAACAAAATTTTGGCAAACAGAATCCAACAATACATAAAACATATATGACAACTCAAGCGGGGTTTATCCAAGGGATGGAAGGTTGGTTTAACATTAAAAAATCAACCAATGTAATTCATCATACTAACAAACTAAGAAAAACCATATGATCATCGAAAAGATGCAGAAAAAGCATTTGACAAAATCTAACAACTATTCTCAAAACAAAACTCTGAGCAAACTAGTAATAGAAAGAAATTTCCCTAATGTGATGATCATCAAACAATCTATAATTAACATCATACTTAATGCTTTCTAAGACTAAGAACTGGCTAGGGTGTCTATTTTCACCACTTTTATTCAACACTGTCCTAGAGAGTCTAGCCAGTAGAAAAGGTAATGATTGGAAACAAAGAAGAAAAAATATCTTCATTTATAGGTAAGATGAATTGTCTACATAGAAAATTCAAAAGAATCAACAAAAAAGCTACTAAAGCTAAGTGAGTCTATTAAAGCTGCAGGATAAAAGATCAATGTACATAAGTAGTATTTCTATTTACTAACAATAAATAATCAAAAATTGAAATAAAAAAATACCATTTACAATAACATTTCATTAAACCTAGGGTTAAATATGACAAAAGATGTGCACAACTTGTACACTGAAAACTATAAAATGTACTTAGAGAAATTTCAAAACATCTACATATATGGAGAGAGATATCATGTTCATGGGATGTAAGACAATTCTCCCCAAATTGATCTATGGATTCAACACCATCTTAATCAAGATTCTAGTAAGCTTTTCTGTAGAAATTGATATGGTGGTTATATAATTTATATGAAAATGCAATGGATCTAGAAGAGTCAAAACAACTTTGAAAAAGAACAAAGTTGGAAGATCAATATTACCTGATTTCAAGACTTACTATAAAGCTACAGTTATCAAGACAGTGTGGTTTGGTATAAAGATAGATTGATGGAAAATATAGACAGCACACTTTATTATTTGGATGACTGATTTTCAACAAGTACAAAGGCAGGCCACTGGAGAAAGAATTGGCATTTCTGCATGTGCTGCTAGAACAACAGGACATCACAGGCCAAAAAAAAGAATTTCCATCTATACCTCGCATCATATACAAAAATCAACTCAAAATACATCATAGATTTAAACTATAAACTTAGAAACACAGGAGAAACTCTTTATGACCTTTTGTTAAGGCAAAGATCTCACATATAACACCAAAGCATCATTCATAAAAGAAAAAAATGACAAACTGAACTTCATTAAAATTAAACACTTCTCTTCAAAAGACAGTTAAGAAAGTAAAAAGATATGCCACAGACTGGGGGAAAATATTTGCAAAACACATATCTGATAAAGGACTTGTATCCAGAACATAGAGAACTCTTAAAATTCATTACAAGACAAAAATCTAATGAAAAAATGGCAAAACATTTGATCAGACATTTCAGCAAACATATGGATAGCAAAAATTACATGAAAAGATGCTTAACACCATTAGTAATCAGAGAAATCCAAATTAAAACCACAATGAGATGCCTCTACACACATAACTATTAGAATGGCTAAAATTAAAAAGACCGACCTACCAAGTACTGGCAAGATTGTGGAGGAACCAGAAGTATCATGCACTTCTGGTGGGAATGTAAAACATACAAACCTTTTGGAAAACAGTCTGGAAGTTTCTTAGAAGTTAAACATGTACCTACCAAAGATCTAGCCATTCCTCTCTTATGTATTCACCCAAGAGAAATGAAACATATGACATACAAAGTCTTGTATACAGATGTTCATAGCAGCTTTATATGTAATGGCTGAAAGCTGGAAAGAATCTAAACATCCATAAACGGATGAATGAATAAATTGTAATATATTTGTCAGTGGACTACCACATAACAATAAAAAGGAATGGACTATTGATACATACAACAACACAGATGAATCTCAAAACAATTATGTTTAGTGAAAGAGGCCACTGGAAAAAAAAGAGTATATACTATACGATTAAATATAAAATTTTAGAAAATGCAAACTAATTTACAGTGATAGAAAGCAAACGAATAGATGGATGCCTAGAGATGGGGCAAAGACAGGGGTAGATGGAAGGGAGAAATTACAAAGGCACATAAGGAAATTTTGTAGGACCCATGTTCATTACCTTGATAACAGTGTTGGTTTCATGGCTATATACATACATCAAAATTTATCAAATTGTACACTTCATGTCAGTTTATTGTATTTCAACTACATCAAAATAAAGTTGTTAAAAATCCACAGGACTTAATACCTAATGATAGAGTAGGAGTTACAGAGAATACACATGCAAGATCCATTACTACTGAGATTTTAATCTATTTTGATTACTACTGTATCTCCATTGTCTGAATCAGTATATGGAATAGTAGGGGCTCAGTAAACATTTATAAATGAATAGCCTCTTTCCCTCAAAACAACAGTAAACATGCAAGGGCAGAGTTCTAGAATCTGCTAAGGCTGATTCTAAGTGATTATAATAAAAAACTGGAGGCACTGACAAAATTCTTTGAGTCATAATTCTGATTATGCTTATTATTTCTCAGAGCAATCTGGTCTCACATATTAAAATGTATATAGATATTAATATAGATTTCTGCTCTAAAACTTATGGCAAACCAATGGACATTCTTAACCTTATAGGAGAGTTTTTCTAGTATTTATGGCTTTATTCCAATTGCCAAGATAAAAATGTATTTCTTTGACATTCCTCATTGACAATGTATATCTTCACATTTATTTGTTTATTTTTAGGCGAGGCAACCCTTGGTTGACTCACAGATTGCAAGGACCTTGTTTACAATCCCTTGTTTTTATTTTTTATGCCTACAGCACCTGGTTTCACATTTATTTTAATTTCCTTAATGGAACCACTATTAGACTTATGTTCACTATTCTAAATTATCTCAGGACCTACTTAGTACTTTTAAGCTTCCTGTTAAAATAGAATCAATCTATTCTACTGGTTTATAAAGCTTTTGAAGTAGCAGAAAATTTTGTCTGATGATCTGAATTTCTTGATTAAAAAAATCATTATTCTATAACATTCAAAGGGAGTGTTTTCATCCTTAAAAGATGCTATGAATCAATTTTCTTAGCAATGGTGTAGCAGACATTTCAATTACAAATTCTACTGTCTTCAATCACTATAAATTGTACATTCTTACTGGAGGTCTGCAATAGATGTATTCTGTATTAACACTTAGTATGCAAGAGATGAAGCCTTTTTGAAGGTTTTAGGGGGTAGTGTGTGCTAGGTAGCCAAACTCAAACAATACTAGAAGTCACAATGAAAAGGACATAAAAGTTTTAATTATGCCTTGTCTCCAGAAAAGCTCAAAGCACATCTTAACATTAGACTGATGACATTTCCAATAAATAATAGCTACTCAGTAAGAAGAGGACATTTGATTTGGTTGGATAGAATATATTGCTAATAATCACATTCCATGATGAGTAAGCAAAATTCCAGGTTATGCTAAGGAAGTTTTTGAAAGAATGATTTTGTTAATTAATATAATTAATATGAAAAGGTGGTCACAATTATGAGACGAAAACTAGGAAGATGGAAAAGTGAAGACAGGAATAGAAGAGAGGTGAACTAATGTTATAATATTCTTGTGTGCCAGGCACTTCATACATGTTATTTCACGTGATGCTCCTGACATTCCCATGTAGGTGCTGTAACCACCTTTACTTTGCAGGAGAATGGACACTCAGCGAGGCAGAATAATTCATCCCAAGGTCACATCCCTAACAACAATGGTGCTCAGTTTCTAACCCAGGCCTATTGACTCCAAAGTCATGGTCCTTTCATTACTCTACACAAATTACCATAGAAAGAATTTAGCAGAAGAAAAGCACATAATATGCTTGGTTTATTTGCTGATGAAAATGTCAACTGCCAGCTGCCATGACAGAGTGAGTCGCCCTGATTTGACTTACTTCAAGGAGGGATCCCCAACACCAATGCAGCCTCGCAAGCTGAGCTTCCTCAGGAATCCTCCGCATCGCTTTGAGATATTTTCCACCACTCGACCCTTGAATCAAGAAAGTTGGAAAGAAATCTTGTCTTTCATGCTGCTTATTTAACAGCACAGAAACCTGAAATTTAGGAACTGAATATATTTTTCCGAGTATAGTAGAAAATACTTTGGAATGCTCTTCCGATACCCTACTTTTGTCCCCGATGTATAAAGGGGTTGCAAGCATTGAAAAATGTTTTCAATTAAAGTAATGAGAATTTTAAAAAAAGGTGCACTACTTTTTGAAAGCCTTAACCCAGGGCTCAGAGCTACTCTACCAATTACAAGACTTTTGAGGTCAGCTGTGGGAACACCGGCTGCTGAGCAGAGATCTAAAGCAACATTGCTTTAAAAAAGAAATTTTATTTTAGCTAAACATTACCATTCTAGAAGTTTGAAAATATATCATAAAAGCTCCCCCTCGTCCTCCTCAGCAATCACCTATTTAAACACATTTGTGTCAAAAGAGGAACTTTGGCTGGGTACCAGCAGATAAAGGAAGAAAAAAGAAAATGAACATTGATTAAGCGCTTTCACTTTTTCAGACACAATTTTAAGACTTTTTTGTAGCTATTATGGCTCATTTAACATTTGTGACAACCTATGGACAACCTATGGACTCCACAGTGGAGGTAAGGAAGAACACGTCTGGATCCCGTAGATGTCCCCTAGTATTAGCATGCCCTGCGATTCCCATTTTCAATGGAAAACTACAAGCCAATCCAGGCAGGACTGCTAATGGCCCATACACTTTGGGAATGAGAGTTTGGGTCCCTCCACCAGGAAAAGAACCAAGACCACCTGAAGTACTTGCTGAAAGACAAAGGGAATACAGAATGGGTAGCAGAAGAAGGGAGTTATAAATACCAACTATGACCATGGGACCAGTTATGGAAATGAAAACTACAACTGTCATGGGTATTTTCTCCCTGTTTTGTTATAAATATGTGAGTCTGTGTACATAGAAAGCAAATATATTTGTTTTCTTTCCCCTTTCGTTCCCTTATCATGTAATATAAGATGTACTGACTTTATATTATTCAAGTTTTGTAAATTCTACATCATAGTATCTAAGGCACAGAATATCAAGGAGAAGAGTGAACATCACTCGAGGACTTTACCTTCTGAAGGAGGAGGCAATGTGGTTTTGGTTGTACATCAGATAGTTATAGTACGTTAAATGAAATTATAACCTTGTTATTGTTTAGAGATTAAGCTGGTTTAAGGAGATGCATATGGGAGCCAAATTGATAAGAAGTGATCTTGTGATGAATGAAATGACTGGGATACAGGGTGCCCAGACATTTGGCCAAACATCATTCTGGGTGTGTCCGTGAGGGTTTTCCTGGATGAGATTAACATCTGAATCAGCAGAGTAAAGCAGATGGCCCACCCTAGTGTGAGTGGACTTCATCCAACCAACTGGAGACGTGAGTCAAACAAGGCTGAGGGAACTCCTTCTACTTGACCGCTTGAGCTGGACACTGGTCTTTTCTGGTCTTTGGTCTTGTACTAAAACATAAGCTCTTCCTGGGTCTCGAATCTGCCAGCTTTCAGACTGGAACTTATACCATCAGCTCTGCTGGTTCACAGGCCACCAGACTTGGACTGGAGCTATCCACTGGCTCTCCTGGGCATCTAGCTTGCCGATGGCAGATCTTGGGACTTCTCAGCTTCCATAATCACATGACCAATTCCTTAAAACAAATCTCTCTATATCTATACACACATATCTTATTAGTTCTATATCTCTGGAGAATCCTAATACAGATTGGATCCATTACCTTCATTTAGCAAATAAAGATATTAAATAATTAAATTACCAAGGTTATATGTTAGTGAGTAGCAGAGATAGGTTCTAACAGGTTTACCTGATTCTAAAGCCTGTGTGCTCTGCACAGCTACTCCCTCCACAAGGGAGGAAACACCGAGAAGCGTCATTTTGGTTTTTTTTTGTTTTTTTTTAAGTGAAGCAACCCTTGGTTGACCTCACAGACTGCAAGAACCCTGTCAGTTTACAATCCCTTTTTTTTTTTTTTATACCTACAGCCCCTGGTCTTCTTAGGTGGTCTTCCATCCAAGTACTAACCAGGCCCGACCCTGCTTAACTTCCAAGATTAGACAGAATCGGGCTTGTGCAGGGTAGTATGGCCGTAGACTTGTTTGTTTTTTAATACTATTATCCTTACTTTATAAAATTGCAATCTTGGCACTGAACTGTAAGCACTAAGAATTCACTAGGACACATCAAACCACAGGATCACAGGATCAGAACTCACACCTATTATTACCTGGCTAACATCTTACTTAAGTTAAAAATCTAAACTTTGATATTGCTAGTGGCTTTATTTATGTTTTCTTGAGTATTGCCTAAGTTAATAAAAATTCCTGCTGAAATTTTTCAAACAAAATTCCAGACAATTGTAAAATAAACTGCTGTCATTTGGGGCGGGGGAGAAGATTATGATTTGGAAATACAAGATAAATATTTAAGTATTGAAAACAGCAAAAACAAAACACAACTACACACCAATGTCTACAAATGGAGCACATCGTATATTTTTCTTCATTTCAAGTTAGTTGCACTTATATAAGCTTTTTATTCTTCTTTTCTTTGGAGTAAAAGTTTTTGTACAAGAATAAAAAAATTACAGTAAAAATTTTCTGCTCCATTGTTCCCAACAATGAAGGAAAAAATGAGGAAATCCTTTCTAAATGCAAAATTTATGTCTATGTATATTATCTATCAGATAGTATGTTGAAGGTATGAAGGGCTTTAGAGAAAAATAAGACCTAAATGGAGGGACCCTTGGAGTTATGATTTTCAGATTAACATACTACTTGGTTATTTGTCATTTTTGGCCTGGCAGCATCTTTAATAACCATGAAGACACTGACAACAAAATGTCCAACTTTTAAAGGCATGTAAAATGCATAAACATCAGGGAAACACTCAGGAAAGAGTAATGCTAAAGGAAAGGCACAATGCACACTTGTCATGTGGATGCTTTTGCCTCTTCTTTGAAATGTGGCAGTCGTGTAATTGTTCAAGGTATCTATATTCTCCTCTTACTAAGTGAGTGACCTTGGGTAAGTTACTCAAACTTTCTGAGCCTCAGTTTCTTCAATATGGTGTTTTTGAGAGAATTAAATGACAATATACATAAAGTGCTTGGAGTAGTGCCAGGCACACAGTATTAGTATATTAATCCTGATCCTTGGCATCTGTCTTCTCTCAACATATCTAAAAATCGCCACTTTTGTCCCAAAGAAGTGAATTTGAAGCATCTGTTTATCCATGGAATGGTTCCCAGTGACTACCTGGAGGGTCCAGTTTAGAGACTGTGGGAGGCCCCAACACTTGGTTCATAATCAACCTGGATTCAAGGTGCTGGCCCCAAAGGGGACCTAAGCAGTATTAGACTAGATTGAAACCCTGGTGCCAACAATTTAATGTAATTCTTTATGTAGCTGGTGAACCATGTACTACCCTCTTGTCTAGTAGAAGTAGTCTTAGGTATTTCTGCAATGTGTTTATATAGCTGCAGTCAACAGTCAGCTCAAATTCTGAAATCAAATAATGCACAAGATAGTGATATTTAGTTGAAATAGTATTTTTTAATCTGAATTTAAAAGTTTTTAAAGTACCTTCCAAAAAGTTGCATACTTGAAAAAATCATCAAAGAAAACTGAGGGGACAAAAAGGAACCACATAAAAAGAAAAAAAATTCTCTTGCAAAAAATGTTTTTAAAACAATGGCTCTCCTTTGGCCAGTAGAAATCACTACAGTTTTTGGAATTTAATGAACAAAGGTCTAGAGATTATCAGTTTGAAGGGGACTTACACGCCAGCATGTTTGGGTGGGGCTCTGTTGCAACCATGGCTATGAAGTCTGGAAAGAGCACTGAAGAACTCCTACTTCAGGGACCACAGTCCAAGCCAGGAACTAGAGCTTATCTTTCCAGGACAGGTGTGAAGCCCTGAAGTCCCTGTGCCCTTCCACGCTCAGAGCACTGTAACTGACTGTAGGAGACCTGTGCTCAGCCCCACCTGCTGCAGGTGCTCTGCTCACTGGTTTGAGGTGGGACCAGAGGCAGCAAGTAACCTAGAGAAGGAGGTAAAAGGCCTTTACAACTGGCCATTAGTTCTTCTAGGTAACACCAAGTTAAGTGACTCACAGGAAATTGTTTGGGCCCATCCCACTTTTAAACACATCCATTTCCTTATCCATTAAAAAATACATAAAATATACACTTTGGTAAAAATATTGGATATACACGCTGCATACATAATGGAATTAAAATGCAATTCCATTGCTGTAACTGAGCTGGCTAAACTAGAAATGAGTAAGATTTTACTAACGCTGGGTAGGTAATAAATTTCAGAACCTCCAGATCCTTAAAACAGCTAGAAATTACTATATGCAGTGCTCTTTTTTACTTCCCTCTTTTTGGTTAGAAATTGGTATTTAATATTAAAGTTGTTTTAAAATAAGCTTTTCTCATTTGGTCAGGTTTGCCACTCTTAAATGGAGATACACATATTTCCGGACAGATCCACCAGAATCCTGGAATTATAAAAGGTTTTGAAGATTATTTTATAGATAATAAGACTGAGGCCCTGAGAGAGCACGTGGCCCAAGGGGCTGAACTGGGAGACCCTTGGTGACACCTCCAGACTCACTCCTGGGCCCATGCTCCTGCCGCTTCCCCATTCGTGGTGCTGAACTAGGATTCTCAGGGGATCTTTCAGACCAACAAATATTTGTCAACAGTCTCCTAAGATCAAGGCATTGAACCAACTGTTAATGATGTTGCTATGAGGCTTTAAAAAGCTGAGTGGTACAACATGCACAAGGGAAAAAGATAATCTGTTACTGATACAGAGCAAAAAGTAAAATATGAGCAAAACTTTGGCCTTGATATATACAAATACCTTCCAGGTTTTTTTCCTCTCTCTTCTACCTTGGCACCTTAAATTTAAATGCAGCAAAATAAAAAGGAAAGAGTGAACAGTTCACTTATCTTTTTAAAAAGTCTTTTGTCTAAACAAGGTTCACTTACCTCTACATCCGTTTGAAAGTTAAAAAGATCTATTCTTTGCCAGTTGCTTCCATCCAGGGCTAAGATGTTCCAAGCCTGGGAGGAGGAAGTAAAGGAGGAGAGATTGGGGTGAAAGAGATACATTTATTAAGACTGTTAAAGTCTTAATTCTTTTTATTTTTTTCTTTTTTTTAGGCGATGCAACCCTTGGTTGACCTCACAGATTGCAAGGAACATGTCAGTTTACAATGCTTTATTTTTTATTTTTTATGCCTACAGCACCTGGTCTTCCTAGGTGGTCTCCCATCCAAGTACTAACCAGTCCTGACCCTGCTAAGCTTCCGAGATCAGATGGGATTGGGCTTGTTTAGGGTAGCAAAGCCATAGACAGAGACTGTTAAAGTCTTGATTTGACCTTCATCTTTTCAAATTTTTATTCTTGAAGTACATTAAGTAATCAAATATGGAATTATGATAACATTGTGTTAAGTATAAAGTATGACATTTTAATTTCTAACTGTCTACTGGAACTACAACTTATCCTCATTCTAATAAAACTTGATATTTACTCATTAGAAATCTGGTTAATACTCTACCTTGGAAATCTGTGCACATCGGCACAAAGTTACTATATCCAAGAAGGAAAATATTCTAGGAAGAAAGGCAAAAAAAACACAAAAATGAGATGGTGTTAACATTTTAAGATATTTGTAACTTGAAAGATAAAATCTAATGCACCTTCTGGATATGTTATTTTCAAGATTCTTCAATTTACAATACACGAGTGTGCCATAATTTTACATCATTACTGTGAAGTATTAAATGCACATTCCTAAGCTGTTTTAAACACACTACACAAATTCCCTTAAAACAGAACTCATTAAAGTTTTATTTCCCTTGTTCTAAGGCATGGACATGGGACAGCAGATGATAACTTGTTCTATTCAAAGACCAATTCTCCAATCTCCCAGACACTGAGCCTGGTGAGTGTGAAATCCTTCTAATTCTCATGCCCCTAACACATGGGGCAAACCCCTCTTTTGGCAGTAAATGCAAGTTCATATGCCTGAGCCTCAAATAACATGGCCAAGAGAAGCTCGATGAAAAAACCCATTTGATTTTGATGTATTTGTTCAAAGTACAGAAAGATGGAGCTCATTAGCTGGCAAGGTCTATAAATGAGCAGTTTTTTTTGTTTTTTTGTTTTTGTTTTTTTGGTGAACAAAAGCCAAGAAGCCAAAGAAGACAGGAAAGATGGGGAGTGAAGAAAAACAGAGAGAAGCACACAAAAGCTTAGTTATCATTGGTAATGCCCCCAAAGGAAGCAGCTGCTGTCATGGCTGGGGTCTGAGTCAGGTCCCGACATTCTGACATTCCGGCAGTGGAAGAGATGAGTTGCTGATGATAGCAAAGTGGCAAACAGCTGTGTGTGCCTCGGTGCTGTGCAGTGACAGCGAAAAGCGAAGAGCTTTTCCATGAGAAGAAGGGCAGATGGGCATGAGGTGAGGGACAGTAATAGGATCTCAGGTTTCATAGTCCTGGAAGGTAAATATGAGAGTCTGTGCCTGTGTGTGTGGAAGGGGGAGAAGGGTGAAAGGGCAAACAGCCACCTATAAGCACTTCAAAATTCTTCGAAGGTAACAGTCAGTGGTGAGTTGAAGATCAATGGGCACTGGGAAGAACGGCAAAAAACCAGCAGAGCATTGTACACTACGACAACGCACCCACAAGCAGCATGAGGCTAGCGTCAGCACAGGTACCGTTCCAAAACACAGGCTGCAATCATTTGCTAGTGAAAAGCAAAGGACAGAAGCAGAAGGGCTACACCAACCTTAAAAGAGTTAAGGGAACCTTGTGCACAGAAAAATGCTGGTGGCTGAAAATGTGGACTTAAATATATATGTAAACATATTTCAGGGTGTCTGCACACCTACAGTGCCTCTAGGGGAATACATCTTGCCCCATGCCCAAGCCCTCCTGCCGCAAATGTCTGTGTTCTATGACATATGACCATTCCACAATAAGCCACAACTTATTATCAGCTCCCTAAAAAACCAAGGACCAGAGAGGGAAACCAGTACAATATTTCATGCTGGGGTTGGGTTCTAAAGTATAAGCTGAAGGTGAACAAAGAGTTAGCTAAGTTTTCCTTGAAAATCCCTTGTGAATGTGCCCTATCATCTCTTGGTAGTGATAATAACACTTATGATAATAAAATGATAATAAAAATAGTTAACATTGATTATGCACTTAACTGTGTGCTAGCTACAGTTTATGTTAGTCATTTAATTGTCATAACAATGCTATGAGGTGCTATTATTATCTCAATTTTATAGATAAGGACACTGAGCACAGAAAGGTTAGGTAACTTGCCCAGACCACACAGACAGTAGGAGCTAGGATTTTAACCCGGGTAGGCTGGCCTGAGAGCCCAAGCCCATGACCACTACATACACTGCCTCAGAAAGTTGAACTTAGCTGTTTTCCCTCAGGATTTGACTAGATGCTGTTTCTTCATCTGAGGAGCAGATGTAGTAGTTCGTGTTCAGTGAGCATGCTGTGTGGAAAACACGGATCACACTAACCGAAGCAAGATGCTCACATATTCAGACACACGTAAGAACCAATGGTTGGAACATAAGTTTATATTTCTCGTCTCATGCTTACTACTCAATTTTATGGTTACTGAATGGAAAAGCAGAATGGCTTTAGTATGTACATTACTTTCCCTCTCCCCACACCCCATAAATATATTTGGTTGAATTTGCACAATAGGCATGACAGGACTCCAAACTACCCAACCGCAGCCTAAGCCAAATTCCTGAATCATCTCTCAATGAATAAAATAAATGCCCTAAATGACAGAGCTGGGACACTGGCAATGGAAACAGAGCTAGCTAGAGGAGGTAGAGAGAGCAGTGAGATATTGAGCTCTGGCCCTACCAAAACATTTTTTTCCTGAAAATCGCTTCCCACCTCAAATGTGAGAACTTCATCCCCATTAGGAAAGCACTGTGATGGTAACTTGGTTATAAAGACAGAAATATATACAGGGGTATATAGAAGCATATGTACTGCTGGCCTTTGTACTCTGTTCCACTGGTCTGTTTCTCTAACTTCGTACCAATAAGATCCCATTTTAATTATGAAGCTTTATAATAAGTCTTGGTCAGGCGACATAAGTCCCTCAATTTTGTTCTTATTCACCAAGATTACCTTGGTTATTCTTAGCTATTCTTGGTTCTTTGAATTTCCATTTATGTTTTAGTATCAGCATATCAATTTCCACCAGAAAACGATGAAATTTTTATTAGGATTACACTGAATTTATAGAAACTTTGGGGAGAACTGAGATCTTTACAACATTAAGTCTTCCAATCCAGAAACGTGATATATTCCATTATGTATTTAGGACTTCTTAAATTACAATAATTTTGGTAGTTTTCCACATC
>CM053507.1:140228394-140299124 GCA_028627145.1 Eidolon dupreanum | reverse complement strand
ATCATCAAACAGCATTGATTGAGATTCAAGCATCCAAAATTGATATTAATTAATAATAAGCTAACATTTATTTAACATTTATTAAATGCTAGGTACTCCAAGAGCTAGCAATAACCTCATAAGGTAAGAAATATTACTATTTCCATTTTACAGATATGGGAAATTATGGCCCAGAGAGTTAAGTCACTTTGCACTCAGACACCTAGGAAATGAGAAGAGCTGAAATCTCAACCAACTCTGACTCCAAAAGTAATAAAGACAGTAACAATGAGGACAAATATGTGTAAGGACAACCCAACTCACTAACAAATATGTAGATCATAACAAATATTCCCATTGTTGCAAGCGTTATACAACTGACTACCCAAGAAGAGAAAAATTACAAGCTGTTTGCTGAGCTGTATAAGAGTGAAGGGTAGAGAGGGAGAACTTGAGTACCTTTACTTTATGAGTAAAAGCTGGGTAGGAAAAGCAAAATTGTAGGTAAAAACTGTAACACTACAAATAGGTGGTAGAGGGAATTTGTATATTAATAACATTGGGTAGTCTTAAAACTAGCAATAAGATGATCACATGAAAAAACTCAGATTTTTCTGAGTGATTCAAAGTGATACAAAGATGAAAAGAAGCACATAATCCCAGGTTGCGCTTGTTAATGGTTCCAAAGGGGAAGCTGAGGCTTCACTTGGTGTGATCAATAATGGAAGCTACTAGAGAATTTAAAAGGGTGCTAACAGAGGCAATCAAAAATGGCAGAAGAGAAAATGACCTCTAATGCAAGCAAATAAGATTATCATAAAGTCAAAGAACCACATTTATTGATGAAGTAAGATTGAAGATGAATAGGAATTCGACAAGAATAGAAACAACAGTCTGCATTGTCACAAAGAAGTATACAAATATGAAGTATACTTCTCCATGAGGCGAAGACTGTTGCACTCACTCATTTTGCTGTGGAATTAACTGATGATGAGGATGGATGCTTTGGTAACCTGGCTCAAACCCTTCTTCAGAGTTTGCTTAGAAAGGGGAGAGCTCTATTACCGAGAATAGAAAGTCTGAGAGTAAAATGGCAGAAATGATTTAAAGGCCAACAAAGATTAAAATACCATGATTGGCTAAAGTTAATTTTGAGACTCACAAATCAGAGAAGACCTGTAGTGGCAGTACTTTAAAACCTAAATTCCCCTTGCAAACTCCAAGATAAGAACAGAAGTGGGAATGCAAACCTATGAATAGATATATTATGCATATTTGCTCTCAAATGGCAATTCTTTTTGAAATACGATCTATGTATGAGCCTTGTGGCATGATTCAAAACTAACTCCAGGATTCTTAACAGCTGGCTCCATCATGAATCTTTAAAAGAACTAAAATTTCTAAAAGAGCAGTTCAGAAATCACGCTAGCACAGAAAGTGATGTAATTCCTTTTTTCATTTTTCATGGCTGAGTACAGTGTAAAAGCTACATTTATCAGAAGGGAAAAAAAACATTAAGTTAGCAGCCTTGAGTCACAGATAGCAGCAGTATTCACAAGCACTGTGGAGTTTAATACACCTCAGTGCTGAATGACTAATACAGGTCTGCCTAAAGCTGGTTGTGATTCCCCAGAGCAAGAATGGTATATTCATATTACAGCTTGATGTCTGTGCTAGAAAATGGTCAAACCAAGAATGAAACACTGCACAGTTCTAGATGATGCCACGCATTTTGTAGTCTGTTGTGTATGGCATCCCCTACGGTTGTATAACAGCCTGCCCACCCTAACCCAGCCATATTGGTTCTAACAGTTTATTGTGCTTGATCAAGATCTTGTGGGTTTACATGACAAATATAACATTCCTTCCTTGTTACCACTTTCTTAACTTTAAAATGGTCTAAAACGTCAAAAATATTCTGTCTTATCCAAATATTCGTTTTATTAAAACAAGATATAATTGCTGTACTTTTCCCATGATCCTATCACGAATTTTTTTTATTAACTGCGTAGAACGAGCTCATGACAAGAGTGTCAAACAGCACCTCATGACTAATGAAACACCCTGTGAAGTCCCTGAAATGTGATCACCACCACAAAAAAGCTAACTCCTCACTCCATTTTTGACTCAAGAAAAAAAGTCTAACATACTGAAGGCAGCAAAGGTGAGTAATCTGTGGCATTTACAGAGTGACTCCAATATGTAAACAAAACTCATACTCATTCTCCAAATGTTAAAATGAGATTTAGCACAGCCAGGGCGATAGAATAATCGGGTCAATCCCTTACTGTATGTCAGCATTTCCCAAAATTTTGTCCATGAAATATTAAAAGGGTAACTTTAAAATGCCACAACTCTCCATCTGGGAGCATCACCATGCATATTATTAGCCTACAAAGGCTCTGGGAAGTCATGCAGCAAAGAAATTGGTTTTGTTAATCCAGTGTTTCCCAAAACTTACTTTTTTGTTTTGTTTGGTAAAACAGCAGTGGTATGAGAAGAGTTTGGGAAATGCCACTCAAAGATCACCGTGTATACATGTATTATTTGTAAAAAGTTAAAACATAACATCCAAAATATCTCCAATGATTGCAGAGAATCTACTAAAGGAAATGCAGTGCCTCGGGGTCAACATATGTTAGTTGATCGCTTTACTTGCTAAAATGACAAGGAAGTATCATTTACTATATATTCAGTGATGCCAGAAATAAAGGACAAAAAGCCTGTTTTATAGTACTCACTGTCGCTTGGCACATAATTCTGATAAAACGAATAAAAACATACCAATATTTGGGCTGACAGCATTTTAAATACTCAGTAAGAACATATAACTGTACTTATTTTAAAACCAATTAATCAGAAAACAACTAAGTGCCTGACTTGAGGAGCTCATAACCTTAATAATCTCTCATGTTACTGACCACACTGAGATTATCTACTGATACCAAAACAATGGCACCTACTGAAGATTATTACAATACTTACCACATTACAAAAAGAATCCAGACCAATGTTATGTACATACTTAGTACATTCTGGATTAGACCAAGTAAAATTTAACAACAAGCTGAACAGCATTCTATAAAACAAAAACAAAAAGTCAGTTAGGCTAATTCTGTCTGTTTTTCTGTGCTAAGGACTCACAGTGAGAAAGAAGACTGTCTTGGAATTTGATGACTGAATCAAATCAATTCTTTATCTGAAGTTTATCTACACTTACCTTAAAAGAAGTTCTTTGGGTAACTTTTTGTTAATAAGGCCTTCATCATTATTTGAGAAAACCTAAAAGGTAAAGAAGGGAAATTGTAAAAAATGTTCTTCAATCAATTATTAAAAAGTTAAGTTTTTTAAGTCAAAGCAGTCCCAATCACTGTCCTAATTTCTTGAAGCCACCATACTTCAATATTGATAGATACAAGACTAGTTTATGTACTATCACCATTTCATAAAAATGGCAACACACAGCCATTTGTATACTACATTGTATAAGAGGTTCTAGCCAAGACTATTAGACAAGAAAAAAATGGCATCTTGATTGGAAGGGAAGAAGGAAAACCAGCTTTATTCAAGGATGACATAATCTGTATGTCATAATTTGT
This sequence comes from Eidolon dupreanum, assembly GCA_028627145.1. Taxonomy (NCBI): domain Eukaryota; kingdom Metazoa; phylum Chordata; class Mammalia; order Chiroptera; family Pteropodidae; genus Eidolon; species Eidolon dupreanum. The sequence goes on along the minus strand of CM053507.1, from coordinate 140,295,546 downwards.
ATACAGAAAATTCTAAAGAGTAACAAAAAAATCTAAAACTAATCAAGAAATTCAGCAAGGTTGCAGGATACAATATACAAATATACGATACATTTACATAAAAATAAATTATATTTCCATACATTAGCAAGGAACAACCTGAAACTGACATTAAGAAAATAATCACATTTACAACAGCATTAAAAAGGATAAAATACTCAGAAGTAAATTTAACTAAGAAGTGCAAGACTTAGATCCTGAAAACTTATACAAAACATTGTTTAAAAAAATTTAAAAGATAAATATGCTTGCATCCCATATTCATAAATTGGAAGATTTAATAGTGTTAAGTTAGCAACATTTTCAAACTGATCCATAGATTTAATGAAATCTCTATCAAAATGCCAGCTGCCTTTTTTGAAAAATTGAAAAGTTGATCCTAAAATTCATATGTAAATGCAAAGGACCTCGAATAGCCAAAATACAGTCATGCATTGCATAACAACATTTAGGTCAATGAAGGACCACATATACAATGGTGGTCCCCTAAGATTACAAAGGAGCTAAAAATTTCTTATTGCCCTAGTGACACTTTAGCCATCATAACATTGTAGTGCAACGCATTAGTCACGTGTCTGTGGTGATGCTGGTGCACAGTGTTTATAAAGTGTATAGTACTATACGGTAATGTCCTAGGCCTTCTTCACATTCACTGACTCTCCCAGAACAACTTTAAATCCAATAAGCTCTATTCATTAAGTGTCCTATACAGGTATGCCATTTTTTATCTTTTACGCTGTATTTTTACTGTATCCTTTCTATGTTTAGATACACAAATACTTACCATTGTGTCACAGTATTCAGTACAGCAACATGCTGTACAGGTTTGTAGCTCAGGAGTGATAGGGATATAACACATAGCCTAAGTGAGTAGTAGGCTATACCATCTAGCTTTGTGTAAATTCATTCCGTGATGCTCATACAGTGACAAAAATCCCCTAATGACACAGTTCTCCGAATGTATTCCCATCATTCAGCAATGCAGAACTGTAATCTTGAAAAGGGAAACAAAGTTGGAAGACTCACACTTCTTGATTTTAAAACTTACTGCAAAGCTACAGTAATTCAAACACTGTGGTACAGGTATAAGACATACAGACCCTTGAAACAGAACTGAGGGTCCAGAAATAAAACCTTATATTTATGGACAACTGATTATTGACAAGGTTGCTAAGATAATTCAATAGGGGAAAGAACAGTCTTTTCAATAAACAGTGCCAGGTCAACTGGATGGTTACATGTAAAACAATAAAGTTGGACCTCTACCTCATATCATATAAAAAATGAACTCAAAATGGATCAAAGACCTAAATAAATATGAATTAAAACTATACCCTTAAAAGAAAACATAAGCATAAATCTTAGTGACCTTGGATTATGAAACAGCTTCTTGAATATGACAACAAAAGTATAACCAACCAAAGAAAAAACTGGACTTCATAAAAATTAAAAACCTACGTGCTTCAAAGGGCATCATCAAGAAAGTGAAAAGAAAACCCATGAGATAAGAGAAAATATTTGCAAATCACATATCTGATAAAGGGGTTGTATCCAGAATATATGTAGAACTCTTACAATTCAACAAAAAATAAACCAGATTAAAAGCGGGCATGTGATTGTAATGAACATTTCTGCAAAGCAGATATGCAAATCACCAATAAGCATATAAAAAAAGTTCAACATCGTTAGTCATTAAGGAAGTGCAAATCAAAACACAAGATACTTTGCAGCCACAAGGATGGTTAAAATCCACTAAATAACAACACATAATGGTGAGAATGTGGAAAAATTAGAACCCTCATACACTGCTAGTTAGAATGTAAAATGGTATAGCCACTTTGGATAACAGTCTGGCAGTTCCTCAAAGGTTAAACAAAAAGTTACTAGATGAATTAGCAATCCCAACCATAGGTAACTACCTAAGAGAAATAAAAATGTGTCTACATAAAACTTTGTACATGAATGTTCGTTCATAGCAGCATTATTCATAATAGCCAAAAAGTGGAAACAACCCAAATGTCCATCAGCTGATGAGGAAAATATGGTATATCCATACAATGGAAAACTATTCTGCAATCAAAAGAAATGAAGTACTCATATACATTATAACAGGAATGAGCCTTGAAAATATAAAGCTACATAAAAGAAGACACACACACAAGACCTACTATATGATTTCACTTACATTAAATATCTATAAAAGTCAGATCCATGGAAACAGAATATAGATTAGTGGTTGCTTAAGACTGGGGAGCGACTGACAGATATAGGGCATCTTTTTGGAGCTAGAAGAATGTTCTTGAATTAGACAATTGTGATTAAGGCACAACTTGGTGAGTATACAAAAACACATTGGATTGTACATTTTAAATGGGTGAAATTTACAGTACATGTGTAATAGCTCAATTTAAAAAATGAATTTAAAAATATACCACAATCCACAAAAGCAAATTGCAGAAATGGAAATAGTGCCATAAATAGTACCCTATATTCTGTTTTTAAGTATTTTCAATGATAGTCTAGTGGTATATGTGAGATACTAACATTCATTAAAAACCTACTATATTCCAAACTCCAGTAAGCAATGTCAGAGAAAACAGCGAAATTATCTAATTAATATTTTTCTAATTCCTTGCAGTATAAAGTTAGGTTACTGATTTGAGATCGACCTACTTTTTAATATAAGCATTTACAGCTATAAATTTTCCTCTGATCACTGCTTTCACTGCATCTCTTAAGTTTTGATATATTTTCATTTCCATTAATCTCAGAGTATTTTCTAACATCTTTTGTTATTTCTTCTTTCACCTATTAGTTAATTTACAGACATTTTTATAATTTTCAGTTTTCCTTCCATTTTTTATTTCACCTATTGTGGTCAGAGAAGATAATTTATATAATTTCTATCTTTTGAAATTTATTGAAACTTGTTTTGTGGCCTAACATGAGGTCTATCCGGGAAAATGTTCCATATGCACTTGAGAAGACAATGTATTCTCCTGTTGTTGGGTAAAGTGTTCTATACATCTCTGTTAGGTCAAGTTGGTTTATAGTGCTGTTCAAGTCCTATTTCCTTATTGATCTGCTGTCTAAATGCTCTGTTATTGAAAATATGACACTGAAGTCTCCAACTGGTTTTTGGGGTGGTGGTGAATAAAAATCTTCACATATCTTAACAATCATCAGAAGTATAAGCTTATTTTCTGTTATAACAAAGACCAGTGAATCAATGTTACAAGACTTCAACTCAACACATGGAAAAGCTTTCCGGTAATTAGACTAGCCCATACTAGAATGTTCTACAATTTGAAGTAGTAATATAGAGCTCCTGCAGAAACAATAGAACCAGAAATATCAGAGAAAGAAATCCCTTCCTTCAGTGGGAAGTTTGAATAGGAAGGCCCAAATCTAATTTATTGCGTCTATCATCCAGGTTCTGCTACGTACTTCGTTACCTTGGGCATGTCGCTTAACTTTTCTATGCATGGTTTTTTCTTTTGTAAAATGAGGAATAGTAAGGGACCTGCCACAAGGGTTGTTGTAAATTAAATGAGTTCATATATATAAAATGCCTAGAATAGTCTTGGCAAATAGTTACACGCTCTGTAAATAATAGCTATAATGATGGTTGTAAAGTCCCCAAATATTGTAGAACTGTCTGTTTCTCCCTTCAATTCTGTCAGTTTGCTGCACATAAATGGGGGCTCTGCTGTTTGGCGCATATGTTTATAATTATAACTTCTTTGGAACCGACCACTTATTAATATATAATTACCTTCTTTATCTCACTTTAAAGTCTATTTTGTATATTAGTACTATTTGCATGGAAAGTCTTTTTCCATCTTTTTACTTTTAACTTATTTGTCTTTGGATCTAATAAGAGTCTCCTGTAGAGATCCCTAATTGGATCATGAGTTCTGGGGTTTCCTTTATCCATTCTTCCAGTCTCTGCATTTAATTGGTGAATTTCATACTTTTACATTTAAAGTGATTACTGATAAGAAAGTACTTACTTCTGTGCCATTTTGTTATTTTTGTATTCCATAGTTAAGGGTATAATCACATGAGTCAATTAGGTAAAGTTGGTTGATAGTGATATTCAAATCTTTTATATACTTACTGATTTCTTTTCTGATTTATGGATTCTGTCAATTAGGGGGAGAGAAAAAAGTGTTAGTCTATCAAACTATGATTGCGAATTTGTTTCTCCCTTTGGTGCTGTCAGTTTTTTGCTTCACATATTTTGAAACTTTGGTGTAAGGTATACACACATTTAAGATAGTTATGAATTTTTAATAAATTGATCCTAATATCATTAAGTCTTTTTCTCCAGAAGAGTTTGTCCCAACGTCTACTCTAATATTAATATACAGCAACACTAGTTTTCTTCTGATTTTTCTATCTTTTTCATCCTTTTGCTTTCATCCTGTACCTCTAAAATGTTTCTTATAGATGGTACATAGTTGAGCCAAGCTATTTTATCCCATCTGACAATTGCTAGCTTTTGAGTATATAGCCTACTAACATTTAATGTAATTACTGACATGATTGATTTTAAGTCTACCATCTTAATATTTACTGTCTATTTTCCTCATCTGTTCATTCCTCAGTACCTGCTTTCTTGACTTCTTTTTGGGAAAGCAATATTTATTCAATTTCCTTTATTGACCGTATAGTAGTAGCTGTTTGTATTTCTTAATGTTTGCTCTAGTGATTACAGAGTGCATCTTTAACTTATCAAACTACATTTAATTTTCTCCTGCCTATTGTGCACTTATTGTCATATATCTTATTTATACTTACACTATGTACCCAATAATACATTGCAATTACTTTTGCTTTGAACAGTCCATAATATTTGAATAAATGTACATATAAAAGAAAGATTCTTTCTATAAGGTCCCTTATATTTACCTACATATTTACCTTTCTGGTGAAATTCCTTCCTTCCTTCAGATACAAGCTTCTTTTATTACCACTTTCCTTCAACACTAAAGTACTTCTTTTAACATTTCTGTTATATATCTGTGGTAGACAAACTGCCTTTGCTTTTGTCTGTCAGAAAAGGTTCTCTTGTATTTTTGAAGAACATTTCCCTGAATATAGAATTCCTGGTCAGCAGGTTTGCCCTTTCATTAAATCACTTTTTAAAAGTTATACTACTGACCTCTGGCCTACATTGTTTCTGAAGAGTTGTCAGCTATCATTTATATTATTGTTCCCCTTTTTTATGTAATGTAATATCTTTTTATGTAATGTCTTTCTTTTTTCTACCTCCTTTTAAGATTTCCTTTATAAAAAACTTTTGATTTTTGGCAATTTTATCATGATATGCAGAAATTTAGACTTGTTTTCATCCTGCTGGGGTTTGCTGACTGTGTGCAGTCTGCTGTTATAGCTCAAGAAATGAACTCTTTGTTTCTGAAATCATATTTTTCATTTCTAACATACCTGTTTGGTTCTTTTTGAATGGTTTTCCATCTTCCTGCTGAAATTACTATATGTTTATCCATGTTGCTCAACATTTGGACCATTGCTGTTTCTCTTATTTCTTCTCCTGACCAACAGTCACATATTTTTATTTCTTTGTATGCCTCATATTTGTTATTTCACGCCAGATAGTGTGTGTAAAGAATAGTAATTTACAAAGATCAATGAAACTAAGACTTGGTTCTATGAAAAGACAAACAAAATTGACAAATCTTTAACTAGACTCACAAAAAAGAAAAGACTGAAAATCAAAAATGAAAGAGGAGACATTACAACTGATACAACAGAAAAACAAAGGATAAGTAAGAGACTACTATGAACATCTATACACCAACATATTGGACAACTTGGAAGAAATGAATAAGTTCTTAGCAACATACAACCTACGAAGACTGAATCCTGAAGAAATAGAAAACCTAAACAGACCTATTACTACTACAGCGATTTCCTCAGTAATCAAAATCTCCAGAAAACAAAAGTTCAGGAATAGATGGCTTCACTGGTGAACTCTACCCAACACATAAAGGAGAATTAGTACCAATTCTTCTCAAACCCTTTGAAAAAAAGCAGAAGAGAATACATCCAAACTCATTTTATGAGGCCAAATTATCCTACCGAAATCAGATAAGGACTCTACAAGAAAATTACAGGTCACTATCCTTGATGGACATAGATGCAAAAATCCTCAGCAAAATATCAGCAAAACAAATTCAACAATATATTAAAAGGATCATACACCATGATCAAATGGGATTTATTCCAGGGATGCAAGGATGATTGAACATTCACAAATCAATCACTGTGATACACCATATTAACAAAATGAAGGATAAAAATCATATGATAATCTCAATAGATGCAGAATAAGCATTTGACAAAATTCAACATCCATTTATGATAAAAACTCTCAACAAAGTAGGTACAATGGGAACATACTTCAATATAAAAAAGGTCATATATGATAATCCCAAAGCTAACATCATACTCAATGGTAAAAAGCCGAAAGTTTTTCCTCTAAGATCAGGTATAAGTCAAGGATGCCCACTCTCACTACTTTTATTCAACATAGTATTAGAAGTCCTAGCCAGAGCAATTATGCAAGGAAAATAAAAGGCATCCAAACTGGAAAAGAAGTAAAACTGTCACTATTTGAAGATGACATGATATAACATACAGAAAACCTAAAGATTCCAGCAAAAAACTATTCTAATAAATGAATTCAGTAAAGTTGCAGGACACAAAATCAATATACAAAAACTTGTTGCATTTCTATACACTAATAATGAACTATTGAAAGAGAAATTAAGAAAATAATCCCATTTACAATTGCACCCCCCCCCAAATTAAATATCTAGAAATTTAACCAAGGAGGTGAAAGATCTATATGCTGAAAAATATAAAGCAATGATTTAAAAAAAATTGAAGAAGACACAAATAAATGGAAAGGTGATATCCCATGCTCATGGAGAAGAAATAATACTCTTAAAATGTTCATACTAACCAAAGCAATCTATGCAATCTATACAAAGATTCAATGCAATCCCTATTAAAATTCCAATGGCATTTTCACAGGAATAGAACAAACAATTCTAAAATCTGTATAGAACCATAAAAGATGCAAAATAGCCAAAGCATCCTTGAGACAGAAGAAAAAACTAGAGGCATGCATCACGCTCTCTGATTTTGAACTATATTACGAAGCTACAGTAATGAAAAAGGTATGGTATTGGCATAAAAGCAGACACATAAATCAATGGAACAAATTAGAGAGTCCAGAAATAAACCCGCACATATATAGTCAACTACTTTATGGCACAAGGATCCAAGAATATACAATGGGCAAAGAACAATCTCTTACAAATGATGCTGGGGAAAATGAACAGACACATGCAAACAATGAAACTGGGCCACTATCATACATCATACACAAAAACTAACTCAAAATAGATTAAAGACTTTAATGTAAGACCTGAAATCATAAAATTCCTAGAAAAAAAAATAGGTGGTAAGCTGCTTAACAACAGTCTTGGAAATGATTTTTTGGATTTGACAACAAAAGCAAAGGCAACAAAAAGCAAACATCAACGAGCAGGACTACATCAAACTAAAAAGCTTCTGCACAGCAAAGGAAACCACTCAACAAATTAAAAATAACCTACGAAATAGGAGAAAATATTTACAAATCATATATCTGATAAATTAAGATCCAAAATATAATTTAAAAAACTCATACAACTCAAGAGTGGGGAAAAATATCCGATTAAAAAATGGGAAGATAGTCTGAATAGACCTTTTCCCAAACAAGATATAAAGATGGCCAACAGGTATAGCCAACATGAAAAGGTTCTCAACATCACTAATCACACCTTAGAATGGCTATTATCAAAAAGACGAGAAATAATAAGTGGTGGTGAGGACGTGGATAAAAGGAAACCCTTATGAACTATTTGTGAAAAATCTAAATTGGTACAGCCACCATGAAAAACAGTATGGAAGTTCATCAAAAAATTAAAAATAGAAATACCACATGATTCAGCAATTCCACTTCTGGGTTTTTATCTGAAGAAAACAAAACACTAATATCTGTACCCGCATGGTCAGCATTATTTATAAAAACAAGATATGGAAGCGACCTAAGTGTCCACTGATGGATACATGAAGAAAATGTAACATATATACATACACACACAATGGAATATTATTCAGCCATGAATAAGGAAACAGCACAATTTGTGACAACATGGATGGACCCTGAGGGCATTATGTTGAGTGAAATAAATCACAGAGGGAAGGACAAGTATGATCTTATATGTAGAATCTAAAAAGAGACAAACAGCTCATAAATACAAAGAATAGATTTGTAGTTGCCAGAGGCAGGGGTCTAGGGGTTGGCAAAATGGGTGAAGGGGGTCAAAAGGTACAAACTTCCAGTTATAAAATAAATATAAGTCATGTGGATCTAATGTACAGCAAGTAATTTATCTCTATAAAGGGCAGTTCCTTCTTCAATTAGGTTGCTTAGGATGGAAGTGCGAAGGTAGGGGGAGCTCATTTGTTTTAATCTATAATTGAGCTGGGTTTGAGATTAGTTGTGGCATTAAATTCAAGATTGACTTAAAATTATTTGGGGTGAGAGCAGAACTTCATATTCACGAAAAAATGGGATCTGAGCACTGGTGAAACTTCACAGATCTCTTTGAGCTTTACAACCTAACTGCTAGCTTTCAGAACTGTGAGAGATCTCTCTCGCTTTACATTCTGGCTATCAGCTGGGGAGTTAGTTGTCTTTGTTCTCCAGTAGCACTCTCTGCTGTATGCACCTTAAGGAGATCTCTGTTTCTGCCCTGTTACTGACTTCACCTTCCGAAGTGCTGTTGCCTTGTCCTCAGTGAAAACCTGGATAGCCATCGAGGGATATTTCTCAACTCTCCTGCCATGCCTCCAGCCTGTGATAGCCCTTACCGTTGGTAAAAGCCCCTAATTCCTGAGAGTGATTTCTATTAACTCTTCTTCCCTGCCTCGAGCCTCATTGAGCAGGCTTTCCCCACCACAGGACCATTCTTAGCTCTCTTCCCATGGCTCCTGCCTCCAACATACTACATCCATGTACTCAGTGAAGGCCCATGGGATAAGAAGTGGCAGGTAGGTGCAAGCCTTGCTCTGTGGCTGGGGCTCCTCGGGATTCTAAATTGTCATTCTAGCTAGCCCACATGCAGTCAATAAGTTTGGCTGATTTCTCTTTGCCTGTCTGTGCAGCAGATTCTTCTTCCTCCAGCTATCCCACCACGGAGGAAAGTATCTATGTCTCCTTCTTTCTGGGATGGGCTCATTACGTTCTGGATTCTAACTCATTTAGATTTGTGTCTTCAGCTCTCTGGTGGGTTTTAGAGAACTTCTATTGTCTAGCTTCTTCACATTTTCTCAGTCAGGGTGAAAACAAGTGTCTAATTTTTGCAACTTTCAACATCCTAACAGAAAGTGGAAGTCTATATTATTCTTTACGATAGAAGAAAAACAGACTTGGAGTAGATAAATAACTTGCCCAAGGTTTAGAACTAAATAAAAAACAAAAACAGAAAAACTACAATTTAAACTTATATCTCTTTACTCCAAGTCTAGGGTTCTTTGTACTACATGACAGGTAGTAAAAGCTATTTGACTCTGGGCAAGTCATTTAACCTCTGGTATTTCTAGTTTGTAAAATGAAGGGATTAATACAGAAACCCAAGCCTAATACTTTAGAATTTAATGAAGTTTGTGTTACTAAAATATATACTATCATACTGTTTCTTAAAACATAATTGTGTTTTTAGATGAATTTAGATTTTAGATGTCTACTAAGGATCACAAATTTATCGAGTACAAAAACAACTCCTGCTTTCTTCATCCCTACCCTAAACTACCCTTCCCATAGTCTTTGTCTCAGTAAATAACAACTTTTTCCTATTGCTCAGGCTCAAACCATTGAAACTATCCTTGACTTTTCCTTTATGTTCCACAACCCATCCATCAGTTAATCCCATGGATTACTGCAATAATAACGTCCTATCTGGTTTCCTCTGTTTTTGTCCTTTCTCCCCACATTCCTACCCCACTTGTATTTTCTACATAGCAAACAGAATGGACCTTTTATGAAATATGTCATATTATGTCATTCTTCATCTTAAACCCTGCAAGTCACCTCCCCCTCTCTCAAAGAAAAAGACAATGTCCTTTAAGTGGCTTACAAATTCTATGAGATATGGCCTCCCTGACTATTTTGGGAATAACGGAGAACGCACAACCCCTTGTTCCACTGGGGATCAAACCCAGGACTTTCTGTGTATAAAGCAGATGTGCTAACCGCTGCACTATGGAACCACATCCTCCCTAACTACTTCGATCTCACCTCTAATCATACTCCCCTGTCTTACTTCACTCCAGTTGCACTGTTTTCCTTACTCTTCCTCTGACACACCAGGCATGTTCTTGCCTAAGGAACTTTGTACTCGTGTCGCTTCCTGGAACTCTCTCCAGGCATTCCCATGAAACATCTTCTGTTCAAATGTTACCTTATCAGAGAGGCCTTCCCTTATACACAACGTAAAAAACAACTCCTCCCTCTTCCCATTCATTCTCGCATTCTGCCCTAAAATGTCCTTTCTCTTTTACTCAGTTTTTTCTCCAAAGCACTTTTCAACACCTTACCTGTATCTTTATTACGTCTTCCTGCCACTAGAATGTAAGTTCCATGAGGGCAGTCTTGTGTTTTGTTCACTGTTGGATACCCACTGCCTAGAACAGTGACTGGTACAGTAGTACACAATAATATCTGCTGCATAGAAAACCATAGGGAGGAAATTTTAATAGAAAGACACAATTACAGGGGCAGCACCGAAAGTTGGAAAAGCTGGGTTTAAATCTTGATTCTGCCTCCACAAAAACTTTCCCAATGACTGCCCTGTTCTGCTTCCCTAGACCCCTCTGCTCTGGTCCCATCTCTCTCATAGCCACCCCAGGGCTGGAAGTGGCAGTGGCTGAGGAAGACACTACACAGGGTGGAGGTGAGACACAAAAGGAGGCAGAGAAGGTAAAGGTAAAAATATAGTCCAATTTATGGCTGTCCATAGCTGAGCTTTGGTTGTCTGTGCTGGGAGGATGGGGGTGGGCGGTAAGCCAAGTAAATCTTGCAGGATGTCATTAAACAACGCAAATGGAGAGTTTGTCATAAAATAAAGAAGAGCTTACTGGCTCAGCTAATATGACACTGAGACTCTTAATCTTGGTGTAGTACATTCACGCCAGACACTGGGCACAATCTTTAGTTCAGAAAGAAGCCATGGTGTAATGGTTAAGAGGCCAGATGCTGGAGACAGACTGGTTGAGTTCAAGTCCTGGCTCTGCCACTCACCAACTATGTGACCTTGGGCAAACTGCCTAAATCAGTTTGGGGCTGTTAAATGGGTGTAATGTCAATCTCATGTTAGAAGGATTAAATGAGATGTGATCAGCCTAAAACTGTGGACAGTGGAAGGGCTCTATGAAAGGAGAGCTATTTTTACAATTAAGTACTAAAAATCATTCTCCACCCTCCCACCCCAGTGCAGACAAAAGGGAGATCAACAATGTTAAGAGTAAAAAATTAATATAAAGAGAAACCTCTTCTTTGTATGATCTATTAACAAAGATCTCATTATATGAGCTCCCTTAACTATACCATGTGATGGCGAATAGACCAAAACTGTCTGTAAACCTTGGATATATTTTATTGTAAAGTTTTCTCCCCACCGTGTGCTTCTCAACACCAATACAGAAAGGGAAGTGCCAAAATAAGGGGAAAGACCAAATTACTGAGAATGGGAAAACTGTATGATACAGTTTTCATATTTCATATTTCCAAAAAATTAAACTGCCTTATGAGCTAAAGTATTAAGCAATAACAAAAACTTGACAGTAAGTATCCCAATGTATATTTTGATTCATGTGAATTAAAATTTAAACAATTATTTGATGTCTTATTGCAACGATTTGAAAACATAGCACTAAAATAAATGTAAAAATCACTATTAGGAAAAATCTCAGAAAATAAAAATTTTTTTAGTTTCATCCCCAAGTCTGAATGGCTTTATGTAAAACACTGGTCTTTGTGATTAAAAAAAGTAAATGTCTATTCCTGAACACAAACTGATATGATAGGTGAAAATTTCAATACTATTACAGCCATTAGTATGAACCCTAATCCAATAATGTCTTGCATCAATTCTTCATGCCATTTTTGTGAAAGAGGGAGAGAAAAGGAAGACTAGGCATTCCTACTCTATTCTACAGCATGTAGCCTAGTGCCGACAAAATACAAGTATTCATAAGTGCTCAAAAACATTAAAATCCAAATAAAAGCACTAATTTCCTAATCTATATATGGCAAGTATATTGGAGAACATATAATGTTATATTATACATTACAGTATAATCCAGTGTTTATATAAGGCAGATCCTGAGGCAAACTGCCTGGTTTTGAAATCTGGCTCAATTCACCTGGGCAAGTTACTTTATCTTTCTGTGCCTCAATTTCCTCATCTCTAAAATGGGAAAATGGTATCTTCCTCACAGGGTTGTTGTGATGGTTAAATAAGACACATAAGGTGCTTAGAAAAATATCTCACCTGTAGAATGTACAAAGTAAATGTCAGCTGTCATTTTTATAGAGACAGTAGAAACAAAGTGGCTTAACTAAAAAATTTTTCATAGAGAAATAAACAGACTTTCAAAATTCATGTGCAAAGTCATTTAAATCAACTGCTAAAGGCTTATGTTTAGATTCAAGCATTTAATGAAGGGTAATATTATGGTGTCGAATATAGTTTTGGGGATCCTACAGGAGCCTCCTCATGCCCCTCCTGTACCAACCATTCCCCACCTCCCTTGGAGCCCACGCATCATCTTACACACTCAAAATTCCTTCTATGAAACAAATTCTCAATGCTTAACAATACACAAAAAGCAAAGCATTTCCAAGTTTAGCAAAGCAACCTCTAGTACACAGCTACAGTAAAATGTTTTTATTTTACAGAAATAAAACTCCAAATTTCACAATAGTGAATTGAGGTAGACTGTGGGTCAGAATGGAAGGGGTGGATAAAGGAAAAAGGAAAATGGACAATGGAGGAATATGAGACTTCAGAGAGCTGTGAAAATTAATTCCTGAATATTCTACCTTTCTCCTTGCTATAACTATAAGGGCTTTTCTCACATAGAACATATAAAAATAAATCACTGCAATATTTAAAACACTTAGATTTTTGTAAAATTCATTTTCTGAAATTATTGCTGGCTCCATTAATTTGTAACTTAAAAAAGCAATTCAGAATTTAAAAGAAACATACAAAATAAAGAAAACATTCGTGTTATTTATGGATGGTTCTTTTCCTGTTACCAACGCGCCACATACCTGGCAGTGAGAAATAAAAAACATCCACCTTCCCTTACAACCATGCTCTCCTTAGTTAATAAAAGACAGAGCCAGCCACCGTTGCAAACGGTAGGTTTTCTCTCCAGAAGGCCAACTGGCACTTGCAGAAAACCCTACATTCTCAGCTTATTAGCACTCCCACTAATCTGCATTAAATAACTGATGGTTAAAAAAACTAACAAACAAAACCTGTTCCTTAAAAATAGGCATTACCCACCCTGTCTCAAATATTCTACACCAAACATGTCCACAAACAGAAAGTCCAGTTCCTCTCTCCTTTTACACTCTTTGGAGGCCTCTGTAGAAATCACACCTTTGATTGGCAATTAGCTGAATCTTGTCTATTCAAGTCAACACCTCAGCTGAGTGTTCAAGTCAGATTTTAAAAACGAGCTTAATGGAGCCAGACGGTATGCCCACTCTCAAGTTTATTGAATAAAGGTAATGATTTAAGACGTTTACAATGTACTAAGCATAAATTAAATCCTTGAGTGTGGGTGCTTAAAGCCCTCATTTTTTAAAAAGAAGAAAACTCCCAAATTACAAATTTAAATTTCCACACGCTGAAAAACCTGTCAGAATGATGAATGTGAAAGAAATACACATGTGTTATACTACTTATATGAAATTGCATAAAAACAAGACAGGAAGCACACAGTCTGCAATAAAAATAGTGTTAATATGAATATATATGAAATTCATACATATGCTTTTTTTTATTAACCACACCCTCTCTGGGTGGCTTCCCAGGCTCACTGGAGCCAAAGAGCGTCACGCTGACCAGCGGTCCACTGGGTGGGGGGTCCCAGCAGTGACCCAGACATTCAAGGCGGAGAACGCTGCGTCGCGGTCGCCCCGGGGCAGGCGGGCGTTTCTCGTCCTCCAGGATTCCCCCTCCCTGGGGCCCGCCCAGCCCTGCCCAGCTCTGCCCTGCCCAGCCCTGCCCAGCCCCGCGGACCCACAGGCCGCGTCCTGGCCTCTCCGCGACCCTGGCGCCGCCAGCCCGAACCCAGCAGGCGGCCGCCCGGCGACACAGCCCGGGCTGGGAAAGGCGGGACGGCCGGGTCAACGCGGGTACCAGACTCACCATGGCCGAAGAGCCGCGAGCGCGCCCACAGCCCAGAGTCACAAGGCGCCGGCAACGCCCGTTGTCCTGGTGACGCCAGCTGGGCGCCCCGCCCCGTCCCTAAGGTGGGCTCAGGAGGCGGCCATTGGCGGAGGGCGGGCACGTGACGCTCAGGGGCGGTGCCCTTTGGACCGCCCCCTTCGTCCCCCACGCCTTGGCTCTTGGGCGGGGCCTCTTCGTCTTTCCTGCTTTGCATCTGGTCCATCATCACCCTGATCACCTTGACATCCCTCACCTGACACATAATCCAGCCAGATGGAAGAGCCCTTTACGAATTCTTTTAAGAAACAGATTACACAGGTAATGCACAATTACCGAAGGCGTTTTAAACTAATTATAAGAATTAAAAAGAATAAAACTAAATTCCAGCACCTGAGGAAACCACTGCTTATATTCTAGTTTATCTTCCCCTGAGCTTCCAACAAAATATATATTATAATATACTGTATTCTTACAAATGGAAGCAAACCATACACACTCTTATAATCTTTTTTCAATTAAAAATTATTGTCTTTGCATGTCAATTCATGGAATGGCATTGTGTGTGTACATTCTAATTTATTAAATCAATCAGCAATTTGTTAGGTGTTTTTAATATGGTCAAAGGGAACTTTAGATATCCTCAAACTCAGCCAGCCCATTAATACTGTGAAGAAGAGACAGTCAAAAGCCAATCTGACATCTCCCCTTGAGTAGGTCTAATAGGCATCTCAAATTAACAAAGCCTTAACAAGATTTTCAATCCAAGTTTCTTACTCTCTAGTCTTCCTCATCCCAGCAAATATTCCCATTATCCCCTTGGTTGTTCAGAACAAAAACCTACAAACCATCCTTGAGTCTTTCCTTTCCTCACACTTTACATCTAACCCATTAACAAATATTCTTGACTCTATCTTCAAATAAATCCTGAATCTATCCATTTCTCACCAACTCCACCTCACAGTCACCATCATCTCTTCCCTAAATATGTCTCCATGCCACATGCCTTCCCTCCTAGAGTCTACACAATAGCAGTGTTTTCGATGGCTTCTTATGGTACTTAGGAAAAAGAACCAAACTCTTCCCATGGTCTACAAGGTCCTCCATGATGGACAAACTACTGCACTAACCTCACCTCATTCATTCCACACTAGCTATGCCTTTATTTTCTAATGTTCCTCAAACATGTCACTTTCCCAGTCTATGGCCATGCTACCCTGAACAAGCCCCATCCAGTCTGATCTCGGAAGCTAAGTGGGGTTCTGGCATGGTTAGTACCTGGATGGGGAGACCACCTAGGAAGACCAGGTGCTGTAGGTGTAAAAATTAAAAAATAAGGGATTGTAAACTGGTAAGGTCCTTGCAATCTCTGAGGTCAACCAAGGGTTGCCTCGCCTAAAAAAAAAAAAAAAGAAAAAGAAAAGGAAAAGTCACTTTCTCACTTAAGAACCTCAGCAACAACTTCTTTCTTTATTTGGGATAGTCTTACTCCAGAACTTCACACTGCCCATTACTTCACCTGCTACAAGTCAGTTACCTTCTCAAATATCTTCTTCACAGAAGACTTCATTGACTACTCGATCTAAAAATAGCTCAACTCAGTTACTCTTTCTCATCACAGTCACCCTCTCTTATAATTCTATCTTATTTGCAAAATACTTAGTACCCTTAGAAATTATCTTTTAATTTTTTTGGTATATTAATTACTGCCTGTCTCTTCACCCTGGAATACAAGATGTCTGTCTTGTTCCACTTCTGGGTTCCTAGTGTTTTAAACAGTTCATGGCTTACCGTGGGTGTTCAATAAATATCAATGGTTGATTGGATGAATGAATGAATGAATGAACATGTATCTTAGGACTGGATGGTCAGTTTGAAGAACATGACCTGTCAGAAGAGGGAGTGTGATAGAAGAAAAACTATAATTACTGACAACTTTTTTTCTGTCTTATTATGAATTATACATAAAAGTAATAAAATATTAATGTATAGTTTAAAAAGTGAATACCCATCTAGTTTAAGAAATAGAACATTGCCAGAAACCCAGAAGACCTCATGTGACCACTATAAATATCTATGGAAAACACTTTCTTGCTTTTTTTATATAATTTTTATATTTATTCATTTTCATTGCTATAAAGTATTCCATTGAATGTATAAATGAGAATATATCCATTCCACTGTTGATGGGCATTTGGGTTGTTTAGGTCATTTCCTGTTTAAGACCATTGTACACAATGCACTTATGAGCATTCTCCTTGTGCCTATGAGCACTCATTTTCTCTAAGCAAGAGTTTTTCAACCTTGGCAATTTTGACACTTAAGGCCAGAAACTTCTTTGTTTTAGGTGGGTGTTGGGGAGGAGCCTACCTTATGTATTACAGGATGTTTAGCAGCATTCATGGCTTTTCACCCACTATGTGCCCGTGGCATGCACCCACTTGTGAAAAACAAAAATGTCTCCAGTTATTCCCAAGTTTTACTGGAAAGGTAAAATTGTCCCAATTGAGAGTCACTGCTCTAAGGTGAATAACAAGGAGCAGAATTGCTGGTGTGTGTATCTTTAGATTTACGACATAATGCCAAACTCTTTTCAGAGTACTTGGAACAGAAGTGGCATGGAATTGGCAGTGTAAGGAGCTCCAAGAATTGGTCCCTTGCAAGAACTGGTCAACCCAGCAAGAATTAAGCTGGTGAAAACAGACAAAATCAACTTCTTTGGAATTCTGGAGTCTAATCAAACACTTGCATCAACCAGGGAGTGCCTAATAAAGAAAGAGGTAGCTGATTTTGGTAAGAAATATTATGTGGTTTTTGCTTACCTGACTAGCATCCACCATTCCCCAGCTAGCATAGGCCTTGTGAACAACGACCTTTGTTCCTGGTACAGCTTACAGACATCAGGGGAAGCAGTATAGACCTTATTTTCAAAAATTGTGATCATACATTTTACCTCTCTGGTGGTTCCCTAAGGGACCAGCACAGAAACTGACTTTTACATTGCCCCCATCAGGTTTGGAGTGGCTTTCTGGGTGGCATCCGATGGAAGCATTTAAAGATATATGCTACGTATTGCTGCCTGGGGCAAGGAATGAAGGATGAAGCAAACAGACAGACCCAAAAGCCTCAGTACAAAGAGGAAAATTCTTGGGTGAATAAGAGCTGTGACAGGCTACTGAGCACACTGGGGAACCTGGTACCAGTACAATATGCATGAGCACGGCCAGATGCATGCTACGAAAAGATGTGAAAAGACCCTAGACTTACACCTCTGGCTGATATTTATACTCCACAATAAGCAAAAGGTGCAGGAAAAGGCAGAGTTATAATCAACTTGGCTTAGCATTTAAGGACTGTCCTAGCTCACAGCCAATATGGCAAAGATCAAGGAAGAGTCACTAAACAAATAGACAACTTCAATCCTCAACAATCAACACCAGAAAGCCCTGTAGAGAGGGAGAGAATCTATCAGGATGGAAAGCAGGTTAGTACCATCATCCCAAAAACTCTCTTATTCTATTCTTTTATAGTCACCTCTTCTCTCAAACTCACCCTTTATCAAACACTGACCTACTTTTCATCTCTCTAGTTTGGCCTTTTTAAGAATATTTTATAAAGGGAATCATACAATGTACAGACTTTTGGATCTTTCACTTAGCAAAGTGCACTTGAGCTCATCCATGTTGTTATGTGAATCAATAATTCTCTCCTTTTTATTTCTGAATAGTAATCTATTGTATGGACATACCACAGTTTGTCTATCCATTCACCTGTTGGAAAACATCTGGGTTGTTTTCAGTTTGAAAGTTTTAAATAAAGTTGCTATTAGCATTCACATACATACTTTTGTGTGAACATTAATTTGCAACTCAGATACACAACTAGGACTTGGATTTCTGGGTTATAGGGGGAAAGTATTCAATATCTCATCGGTAAGCATGATTTTTTTGTAGGTGCCCTTTATTAAGGAACTTTCCTTTTATTCCTAATTGGCTGGGAGGTTTTTTGATTTTTGGTTTTGTCTTATTTTACTAAACATATATTTAATTTTGTCCGATGCTTTTTCAAAGTTCTCTGGTACTTGCTTTTGCTATTCTGCCCACACTATTTTGTAGCAATAAAACATAGATAACCCATAGTAGGAATATTCCATCTTAGTCAACATCAGAAGTCCTCAAAATATAATTTTAATTGAAATTTCCTTTTTCCCATCTTCATCAGTTTGGATGCACTATAGCAAAATCCCACAGACTGAGTGGCTTATAAACAACAGAAATTTATTTATCAGAATTTATTTTTTCTTCTAGTTATGGAGGCTGGAAGTCTGAGATCAGGGCACCAACATCGTTAGGTTCTAGTGGGAGCCCTCTTCCAGGCTGCAGACTACTGTCTTCTTGTTGTGTCTTCACATGGTAAAGAGAGGGTAAGGGAGCCCTCTGGGGTCCCTTTTATAAGGGTACTAATTCCATTCAGGAGGGCCCCACTTATATGACCTAATTATCTGCTAATACCATCACACTGGAATTAGGATTTCAACATATGAATTGGGGACAGAAGGAGACAATACAAAGATCTTAGAACATCTTAACTCCATTTCTCCCTTCCAAGTTGTACGCTATTTTAGTTTATTAAACATTTTAAACCCCACTAGATCTTACTATTGTTTTATGTAGTCAACAATCCTCTATATTTACCTATTTATTACTTTTCATTCTTTCCTGTATCTCTAGTCTTCCTTCATAGATCATTTTCCTTCTGTCAGAAGAATACTTTTGGGATTTTTTTTAATGTGGGTATGCTGGTGTTAAGTTCTGTGGTTTTTATATGTCTGAAAACAAAGTCCTATTTCATCTTCTTTACAAGAGATGTTTTCACTCGGCATAGAATTCTCTGTTGGCAGTCATTGTCTCTCTGTAATTTAAATATATTATTATTTTGCCTTTGGATTTTCATTATTTCTATGAAGAAATCATTTGTAAGTTTTGTGCTTTTTCCTTTGAAGGTAACATCTCTTCTTTCTTTAGCACTTTTAAGATTTTTTTGGCGGGGGATGTGTTGGCTTTTGGGTTTCAGCAGTTTTGCTATGATGTACCTAGTATGGCTTTCTCTGTATTTATATTTTTTTAGTTTTGTATGTCTTCCACTATCTATGGTTTGATATCTTTTATCCATTGAAAGAAACTCTCAGCCATAAACTCTTCAAATATTTTTCTGCCCATTCTTACTCTCCTTTTTTTCTAGCATATGCTTAAGTTATCATATGCTTGATCGTCACACATTCTCTATATCTATTATTTTTATTTTATATATTTTCCTCTTCTCTCCTTATGCCTCATTCTAGATATTTTCTTCCAACATATGTTCCAGCTCACTAAATCTCTCTTCAGCAACATTTAATCTGCTATTAAAGACATACACTGAGTTTTTCATTTCAGTTATAATTTTTGGTTGTATACTACATTTTAAAATTTTTTACAGAACCTAGTTCTCTGCCATATTTCTCAGGCTTGTCTTGTATCTCCCTGAATATAATGAATAGAGTTATTTTTAAATCTGTATCTGATAGCTCCAATACCTGGTTTCTCTATGGTTTCTTTTTATTATTTGTTGTTTCTGATATCGTTCTCAGTTTTTTGTCTCTGGTGTACCTGTTTTATTTTAATTGTAAGCCAGATATGTAGTTGCAAAATCGTTAGAGTAATTTGTTCCCCAGAATGATGTATTCTTCCTCTAGAGAAGTTTTTACTTTGGTAGATACTTCCCACGTTTTGCCAAGTAATACGAGTTAAACCAAATTTAGTGACTGAGATAATTCAAAACTGAGCTACAATTTCTGCAAGAACCTGCCTTTGTTTGTATAACCATATTACCAATGAGGAACATTGAGATCCCAACACAAAGCAAAGGAACACCCCATCATGGTTGAATCATGTCAGTTTCCTGTTCCCTTAGCCTGACAAGACTATCAAAAGAATCACTCAGTTTTTCATCCTCTCAACAGCCCCCTCTAAAATAAGTAAATAATCCTCCAGGGAGAAAGAGATCTTAATCACTAGTATCACCTCTCTGAACCCCTGCCCTTCAATGGAGCTTAGTCTAACAATTATTCACTGTGTTATTAACTGCTTGATGCCTTTAAGTAGATGTTATCAAATTTTGTGCAGATTTCTCATCCTCAGAAAGAGACATATCTAATTTATTTCACCATTCCTTTAACCCTTATCTATTCATGCCTTATAGATATAGATATCATAAGCATTAGTAAATAGATATGATACAAATTAACAGATATAGGGACTATATAGTATTGTCTAGAATGTATTTTATTTTTTGCATGAATATTATCATAGTGTATATCCAGGAAATGTCTTTGTTTTCTCGACAGTATGTCTTGGGCTTTTATATTAGAACATATAGAGCTTTCTCATTGTTTTCTGAATAATACCCACTAAATTCATAATAATGGATATCCCTGATGGAGTAAAGATTTGTTTTGATACAATTGGTAGTTAAAGGGTACTTTGGTTTTTATATAACATTTTGATTTTTTACAAGGTGAATGAACTCATTTTGACTTGTGTAATTAAATTTTTGAAAAATGAGTAGAATTATACTGGTATAAAAGGGCATTTTGAAGTAAGAAAGAAAACTTTTGGTTATGAGAGCATCATTTTGCCAGACAACTTCTTTGGCATTGGGAGTTATTTTTTAACATACTATCTTTATAGTATCATTTCTTCTGCAGCCTTTTAAAATATCCTACTGCTCCTCCATTTTTCCCCCCCAATAATTTGGTCAATATCAGTACTTAATCAATCCATACAATTCTCTCTGTTCACTGGTAACAGAATTTTTTGCTCTGAATAGTGAGTCATTCTTTCCATATTTTTCCCCTTTTGCTTCTGTAGGCACACATTGTGCATTTTTTTTGTGGGACCTGGAGAAGGTGAAGTTAAGACTTTTATTTTTTTCATGTGAATGAAGATAAAGTTTCTTAAAAACCAAGTCCAAATAGCTACAGAACAATCCTTTTGTTTGCTCATTTACTCTTACACAGACTATTTGGCAGGGCCCTCTTAAAAGTCAGTAGACAGGAAAATATGCTGTCTTAAAATATAATGAAAAACAGTGGGCTTCTAATTATTCTCCCGAGGCTATTTATATCCTTTTCAATAAATTAAAGCAAGCTTGGCCACCTTTTTATGGAGGGCATAAAAAGTAAACAGGGACTGAGACGGCAGATGGCGTGCCTAGCAATCTAAGATGCAGAATGCAAGTCTTCCCAGAATAAGGATGCTCTTCCACAGATTTAATTGGGCATTAATTCAATGTCTGGTGGCGAGGCATGAGGGGCATCAGGAAAGCCATTAGTGGTTATATGCAGTATCTCTCATGTGCTCTGGCTGCCCTCTCTTGATCTCAACCTAGCTTCATTCCTCGACTTTACCAGTCAACCTCCTCCAGCTTGAATGTTCCTTGAGACTGCTTCTCGACTTCTCGTTTCCTCATCAATTGTTTGTTGAATGAATGCATGAATGAATGAGAGCTAAGCAATTTGCTCATGGTCATAGTACTACCACGTAGTAGAACCCACTTGCTTCTCTGTTCAGCACTCTGCTACCCACTGCAGGAAATAGAGGAGAAATACAAAGTATATCTCTCCTTTTCCCATTACCTGAGTCCAAGTCAATTCTAGTTAAGTGCCTGGAAAATTATTATGTGTATACCCTTATGGAAGTATATATCATTGTTTGTAGATGACTTAACCTAATTATTGTTGATTTGCTAACTCATCCACAAGTAGTTTTACCTTCCAATACATCACATTCAAAAGAGAAAATATTTGCACATAGCTTGATATATACCTTCAGACAGTAAACTGAGGCTCCAAATAAATACAAAAGTATTTAAAGTATACGAGTTGGTATGTTGAATAAAGGTGGTAGATGCATTGTAATCAAAGCACAAATTTATTTTTACCTGCTACTATTCTTTCAAACATTATCTAATGGGGATAATTGTTCCTGTCCCCCAACTTCCAGTGGGTCCATGGGTTTTTCCACACTTTATGGTAACGGTCTCACTACCACTTAAATTTACAAATATAGTTTTGTTTCAGAAATTGGCACAAGACACTTAACAACTGAAAATCAGAACTTCACTTGGCATTAAGTCATCTTCTCTACACCTGTGTGGGCCCCCATGTCTCTTGTGGATGCATCTCTGTTTTGAGATTCCTTACGGTTCTCTGTTCAGCCCTTGGGCAGCTTCCATAAACCTCTGTACTCTTCTTGCTAAAGTCTCTTTGCTTTTTCAGATAGCTTGCGTGGCAGAACCAAGACAACCCCATGCCAATGCAGGGTCTACATTCGGTCCTACACTTTAACAAATTTAGGGGTGGAGACTCCAGCTCAGCCAACAGGAGATATTCTAAACATAAAAAAGAGCTATGCATGAGGAAATGGACCATTGGACCCAAGCAGAATAATGGTAGTCTCTTTAGAGGTCATCTCTCCATTGCCGGGCTTTACTAAACAAGAAATGGAGGACTAAGGAATGATTAACCCAACTATTGGTTGACAATAGGCTAATGGCAGAATCTAGTTTTCTGATGGCCAAGCAGCTTAGGCTCTTCTATCACACCACTTCTCGAAGTAAATTTAAAACTATCTATGCCCTCACTACACTTCAGTAAAAAGCAAAGTCAACATATGGGCTAAGATGAGAGACACTTAACATGTCACATCTTTAGGTTGGCATCTCACCTGCCTTCTCATCACGTCCCATGTACATGATGACCATTCTTCTAAAAATGAAGATTTGGGTGCATAGCCTGACAAATACATGTTCTACCAATGAGTACAATAAGACCATATTATTAATACATGAACTATCGGAGGGATATCTGGGATGAATGGTCCCCAGAATAGCAGTCATCATTGTTTAATGGTTGTGAGTTCCACAGGGAATTTAGTGGAGTTGGTCAGTTTGCCCTGCTTTCCCAGAGCAAGAGAAAGTAGTTCAGTGGTTACTCAGAGATCTGTCTTTAGTGAAAGCTGCAGGATTCAAATCAGGGACTGCAGAAGCTATTGGGGAGATTGGAGCACTGCTGTCCTGCCAGAGTCTCTGAAAAACCAGTACAGAAGCAACCTGTGGATAACACCCATCTGGCAATAAGTCTTACTGGGAGTTAGGGGTAGCGCTGTACCCTCCATCCTTAGCTGCCTTAACTACTTTCCTGCAAAGTCCAAAGCCTGTCTTCCTTTGGGGCCAAGGCTTCTGAATTGCTTTCTGAGGGCTCATTTCTATTTTTCATTAAATTAGGTGCAAACACTCTGAGTAAACAAAAATTCACTACCATTGGCAGCCTGCTGCTAACTGCTATACCCTGGATGGTTTTCTTTTAGTCAATAATTCAATTGCCACCAAAAAAAAAGAGGGGGGGGCGCTTGGCAGAGACTTGGCTCCAGCTGCAAATCAACTTCAGACCCCAGAGGAACTTGAAAGAACTACCAGTGCCCACAATGGCTCTTCAGTGCAGCCTGTGTTTACTCAGGACCCAGCCCACAACCTCCACCGCCCTGAAGGCAGCCTACATGTAAATGCTACATTGTGCACTGATTTTTCGGTTATGTGGCTTCAGGCTGGTAGCAGATGATCTGTGAGACTGCTTCAGATCCATCAGGTTTGAAATTCTACATTGGCTGGTATATATTGCTTTCGAGGCTCATTTATTTCTCTTTCCACTCATTGAAGCCTGATGAAATGAATATTGTGTGTGCTAGGCACTGTAGTAGCTACTAGAGACAGAAAAACATAAAAGGACATGGCTGCTGTCCTAAAAAGAAGACGCTAAGAGACCAAGCGACCCCTTGGCAAGGTCCTTATTTTACTGAGAGCATTCCCATGATTCTTAACAAACTCTCTCCTTGGGGTCCTTTGATGAGGTAACCCAACAGATCAGGGTGTATGATTAATTTATCAAACGAAGGTTGAGAATCTACCTATGAACCAGGCACTTCTCAAAGCACCAGAGGTAAAAACAGAAAAGGCATGATCTCTGTCCTCAAGGACATTCAGATTAGTGGGAGAGACATATCTGTAGAATAATAGTTCCATTAAAGAGACAACTATTCATGGTATAGTTGGAAGTACAAGGGAGAGAGTCATCTGTGGAAAGATTGGACTAAATCACAAAAAAGAGACTTCACAGAGGAGATGATGTTAGTACTGAGTCAAGAAAGATGAGCTGGCGTTCAACCAAGTAGGCCGTGGAAAAAAAATGTCCACAATGCCATGGAAAGTACCTCACTCATTCATTCATCAGACATTTATTAAGCACCTATTATGTGCCAAGCACTGGAATAAGGGCTGTGGTGGACACTGGTGATACAGAGATGGTAAGACCCTGCCCCTATCCCCCTATTTATGGATAGACCCAAAAATATATAATTACAGTACAGTGACCTAAGCTGTACATTCACAAGGTGTTTGAGAAGTTACTTATGGTTCTTTTCTCATACCAGGACATAGAAGGTCAACATCAGATTTGGCCTTTTTAGAATTAAACCTTAATTTACTGGGAAGAAATGCATATAGGGTATCTAAAAGGCAACATGGTGTGAAGGTAAGAGTAGAGACTTTAGAATTATATAGAGTGGGGTTCAAATCCCACCTTTGCCATATTAGCTATATGACCTTGGGCAATTGGCATAACTTACATTTAAAAGAGCTTTATTTTCTCATCTGCAGACTGATTATATAGTTGTTGTGAGGATTAGAGATAAAAATATAGATTAAAGTGGTTGGTTATCACAGGTGATCGATAAAAGGTAATTACTTCTTAGTGCACATATAACATTGTGAAGTAAATTTCCAGTATCAAAGTAATATGTTAAGTTTATTTAGGACAATCACTATCCATTACTTCACTGTTAAAAAAAAAAAAACTGTCATCAATAATAAACCTTCTGACTCTGTTTGCCCAAGAGAAATCTGGACATAACAAGGTATACATGAGGCCAGTGGGGCTAACTAAACTTAAAAATCTTTATTGATCATACCAAGAGATGCTATTTAATGATCCAGGCCATTAGAGTCCCTGGTCAGATTTTAGAAAACCAACTTTCTGTACAACGGAGAGACCAAGTTGAACAGTATACACTGTTCTATGGATTATCTAGGGAGTTGAGCATAGCAGACATCATTTTAAGTGCATGAACTCTAATCACCCCAATAATTTTTAAATAAATAAATAGAAAAAAGAGGGGAAAAAATGCATGAGCTCTGAAATATCCTTACCAAAGCAAAAATTTTTAAATACCAATAATGGGTCTCTCAGGTAGAGTTTAAGCTTTCTGCCTTTGTCATTTACAAGTTTAATCGCCATGGAATGTTTATGAGCGGTGTGTTTGTATGCAATAATGGAAAGCAAGAGAAGGAGGGGAACTGAAAAGGGGGTGAATTTGGGGGTGGGAGAGAGTTGAGAAGGAAGGAGAGAACAAAAGAAAATGGCCACGGAAAATAGCAGAAGCCAAAGACTGTTAAGAATATAGATGTCTAATGCAGTTGTCCCCATTATTCTCAGGGGTTATGTTCCAAGACCCCCCGTGGATACCTGAAACTACAGATAGTACTGAACCCTATACACATACTATGTTTTGTCCTATACACACATACCTTTTCATTTAAAGGAAGCACTTTATGGCTTCTCTTTGGCATATCTGAATTGCCAACATCTCTACTCTTATGCTTTGAAGCCACTATCAGGTGAAATAAGCGTTACGGGAACACAAGCACTGTGATACTGTGGCAGCAAATCTGATAACTGAGGTAGCCACTAAGTGACTAACAGATGAAAAGTTTATGTAGCATAAACATTCTGGACAGAGGGAGGATTCATGTCCAGGTCAGGACAGAGCAGAATGGTGCAAGATTTTGTCATGCTGCTCAGAATGGCATACGATTTAAAATTTAAGAATTGTTTATTTCCAGAATTTTCTATTGAATATTTTTGGAACACAGTTGACCATGGGTAACTGAAACTGTGGATCTGGAAACCTTGGATGAGGGAGGTGGGAATTTCATAGCATACTTCTGGGGGCCATGTGGGGAGATGAAGGCAGGGTACAGGCAAAGAGTGAATTCCTGGGTGTTATTTTTTCTCCTCCATTTTCTATTTGTCATTCTTTTATACTTTCTGGGAGATTTTCTCAATTTTATCTTCAAACTCATCTACTGAGTTTTTTTGTTTCTGATCTCTTAATTTCCAAGAAATCTTTTTTTGTTACTCTGAATATTCCTTTTTTTTTTTTTATTACAACATCCTGTTCTGTATTTTTGAATGCTCTATCTTCTCTTCATGAGGGCAAGTAAGGTGATTATGATGAAGTGTTCTTGCCCCTGCATTATCTCTGTCTCTTTTAGGTTGTTCTTATTCCCATTTCTTTACATAAGTCTCCACCTAATGTATTATAGGTTTTCTTCAGATATATGCATTGTTTATGCTTCAACTTAATGAGGTCATCAAGGGATGTGTGTTGTGACAACACCTACACACAAGGAGCCATCTGCATCATGATATTTCTCTGTTTTCTATTTAGATGGTTATATAACTTACATGATATATCCAGGTAGCCATGCTACAGATTTGTTCACCATGAGCAATCCTAGACAACCAAGAACATCTTTCTGAAAGCAGACTCTCTTGCTAGCAAATACTGTTGGTTTTTTTGCTAGAAGGTCTTTCATTAACATATTTAAAAAGGGATTTGACTGGGTCATCTTCTTTCTTTCCTGGTTGTGTCTCCTAAGTAATAAAGAGAATAAATTATTGACCTATTACTTAGCCCCTTTCTTCAATGTGCTGGGACTCTCCTTCAATCACAGCAAGAACTCTGTGGGATTGGCATTATTATCCCCATTTAACAAACAAGAATATGAGGCTCAGCACTTAAATTGTTTCTCCAAGGTCATGACATTTGGTAAAATCAGTCTTCAAATGGTTAAACTAACTTCAAGTTCTCCTCCCCATCGTGCTCCCACGATAAGTCCCCTTAGCCAAACAACCCTTCTTATCGCTGGGACCAGGCACAGTTTCTGATTTTTTTTTTTTTTTCTGAGTAGCAGGCTTTAGTTCTCCATCAGCCTGAGGAATTATTCAAACAAAACAATCACATCTTCTCATGGAAAACAGAGGTCACCTGACCTTCTTGTTTCTACAAAGCTTGTATCCCATAGTCCCTAATTGTCCCTTTTGTTCCCAAATACAACCCCTATGTGGCCTTGAATGGCGTGCAGTGTTCTCCTCCACATAGGCTGTAAGTATATGCGACTATTATACTGCTGTCAATCTCATCTGTCTAGTGTTGGGTGTTATGTGTTCAGCAATCTTCATAACCTTAGGGAGAAAAAATAAGAAAATTATGGGATGATTCCAGCAGACCCAGCATGTTAAAAGTAGAAAATCCAAAATAAAGAGATTTGAGGCAAAGAGGGGGGACATCATCAAATAAATAATGCAAGTTGGAAGGTAGGGAGATAAGATTGATGTTATTTGAGGGTACAAACTTGCAACAAGTAGTAAATAAGCCATAGTGATCTAATGCACAGTATAAAGAATATAGACAACAATATTGTACTAAAATTATGTAATGTACTAAATATAGCTATGAAGGCAATCATATTACAATACATAAATGTATCAAAGTAATACATTGTACCCCTTAAATTTATACAATGTTATGTGTCAAATATATTCAATTAAATATAAATTAAATAAATAATCTAAGAAAATTTCCCAGGACTACAGAATAAATACCACACTTGTTTGAAATTATGAATTGTATGAACATTGCAATTTATTCAAAAATTCAAGAAACATCCAGAGGTTTCTTAATTTAGTCTGCATATTATTTTAATCACCAAATTTGTATTGTACAATCACCATAACAAAAAATTTATAATAGCCTTTAAAAAATGTCAACTCTTTCTCCTTTGACAAAATATGCTTTCAAAGATTTATGTTGATTTCATGTATAGATGGAAAAATTAGACCCCTTGTTACTGATGTGGAAAAAGGTTGTTTATATCACAGAGGTCACAGTTATTTGCCCTCATTGGAACAGACCCTTATTCTAGATATGATTTGGCCTTTTTGCCTTCCTTGCTCCTATTTGCACAACTCACAAAATGCCTCATCTGTTGCCATGGAATCATGTATTACATTATCTATAACCAAGAAACTGATTTGCAGAAAAAGCAATAGGGCAATGGACTCATGCGCATATGTTTTACAATATGTCCCATTACCCAGAAGCAGGTGACTTGATAGAAAAATGAAGTCAAGGGTACTAACCAGGGACAACACCGTGAGAGGTTAGGGCACTCACCCATGGTACAGTAGGTGCCTTAAACCAGCAGCCAATATATGGTATCATTTCTCTTATAGACAGAATACATTGTCTAAGAACCAAAGAGTGGAAATGAGAGTAACTCCCTTTTCCTTACATGTAATAACTCGCCTACCAAAGTTTTGCATACCATCTCTACAACCTTTGGATTGGTGAATTGGGAAGTTTGGGTGGGCAAGGGAGAAATACTTCCACCAGTAAACATACAGACATGTGCCAGTAAATTGGAAGCTAAGATTGCTCTGCAACAGAGAAGAAGGTCACTCTACTGGCTGGATTGATCCTAATTACCAAAGGGAGCATGGGTGACTATGTCTAGATCCCAAGAAACTCCCATGCCCAATAACAATAGTCAGTGAGAAACTGTGGCAAAGTAATAAAGACAAGTGCTTAGTAGGGATGAATGTTTGGGCCCCTCCCACCAGCTAAAAAAAAATCATGCAGACCAAGGGGTTCAGAGAGTGGAAGAGAACACTGCAATGATTATCATATAAGGCCTCACGACCAGTTACAGAGGTGAGGACTGACTGTAGCATCTGTGTCATGATAATTGTTTACTTCTGTTTTCTCTTCATGTGAAAATAACCACTGAAGTGGTTAATATTACAGTTAAGCTCCAAGTGAGAATTTGATTGAATTGGCGTATTCCCAGATCATATAGAAACTCATAGGACTTTGTGTTTCCCTTGTTTTGTTTTGAATTATTTTCATTCAAATGAAAGAAAAGAATAGATGGACCATGCTGGGTGTTTTCCAATTGCCTTTCCAGTTCCACTCTCCACCCTTCTCTGCCCAACTCTGTACCCTGGGTGGATGACCTCTAAGGTCTATAGCACTTGTGCTCCTTTGCCCTCTGGCTGTCAATGGGAGGCATCAGAAGGAATTTGCAGAGTAGAAGGAGAGAGAGGTTTGGGTGGTTCTTTCCCACTCCCTCCCTGCTAGATCACTGGCATCAATTGGGTTCCTCTACCTATGGCTACCACTCCCTTCGGGTGGCCTCTTTGCTAGCTACAGATCTTGCTGGGTTTCAGTCATACCTCAACTTCCCCTCACACCTTCAGGCTTCAAGGTGGTAACTTCCTGCTGTTGATAATCTCAAGAGCTTTAGCATCTCTTATTGGTTCTCTCAATCCTGCCAGCATCTCTCAATGTGGTCTTTCTATCAAACTCTCTTCTATTAAACCTATTTCTTCTTTGGACAAGGACTGAATTTATTATTTTTGAAATAACTATTATTAAGGAATAAATAACATTCAACAAAATGCACAGATTTTAAGTGTACAGTTTAGTGAGGTTTGACAAATGTATAGACTCATGTGACCACTACACTCATCAAGATACAGAACATTCCCATGAAGTTAGAAGTTCCTTTGTGTTCCTACTCCCTTCAAAAAGGCAACCACTGTATCAATTGTTTTCACCACAAATTACTTTCACCCCTTCTTGAGCTTCATGTCAGGAAAATCATACAATGTGAACTCTTTTGCATGAAGCCCTTTCACTCAGCATGATATTTTGAGCTTCATCCACATTATTCAGTGTATCAGTAGTTCATTCCTTTTATTGTAGAATAGGATTCTATTGTGTAAATAAGACAGTTTTTTTATTCATCTGTTGATGACATTTGAGTTGCTTCCAGTTTTTAATTATTGCAAATAAAGCTGCTATGAAATTTCTGTACAAATCTTTTAGTAGACATTAAGTTTTCATTTTGGATAGAAACATAAGGAGTAGAATTCTGTGTGATAGGGGAGTTTTATGTTTAACTTCATATGAAAGAGACAAACAGTATTCTAAAGCTGTTGTACCAATTAAACCTTTAGATAATGCCACCTCCCAGAATAAGGACAGGCCAAGACAGATCTGAATAAAGACAAACTTTAAAATGGCATTAGGGTTAGGTAGTAAATCCAACTAACTTCTACAAACTTTAGAAGGCACAGCTCTTGAGTGAATCAGTTAGTAGTAGCTCCTGCAGCTGCCTTGTGGCCCCTCCCCTCCATTCTCAGCAATAATCAGGCTTTAAAAGGTCCCCTCCAACCCAGACATGTGAAATCTCACTCCTTAGGTTACCAGCTAGCTGCTAGAAGAAAAGTAGCTAAGCAAATTCATTTACATTTATGTGAGAATGATTGTTGGGCCTCATTGCATTTAACATCCTAGAGTATTTGTATTTTAAAAGCAAAGTTTTATTTCACAAATGAATTAATCCCTAGTAATAGCTGACATTTAGGGAGGAATAAGGAGAGGAGATAGCTTTTCAGTATACTTCAAAAATTATGTGAGCTGAAAAATGACGCCTATAGTAAATCAGATGTGGTTTCAAATCTCAGTTCTTAATAAGAAAGCAGATAATCTTTCAATGTCTGTGTCCTAGTTCATAGTCATGGGGGCAATCATCTGTTCCTTTTAGCACCAATCACTTGTTCAATCTTAAGTAAGTATCTGTCTTATATAAGTATGAGCATTTTTAGGACAGACTGTAGCCTCATTCAAGATCTAGAACAGGCATGCTGTGGACACTCAATAGATACTTTAGATACTTCTTGATCAATCAATACACGAAGACGGAAGGGATTTGTAAACTGCAGAGTGTCACCCGTGTCCGTTATAACAGCACTGAGCTTTATGACTCTACCGATGAAGAATGCCAGTCTTTCTTCACCAAACGGTCCTGATGCTGGGAGACGTGACGCGGATGAGTGGAAGAAGGAATCAATTCATGGCAGGGACCCCTGCAACAGAATTCAGTGGGACACTTGTTTAGAATGTAGATTCCCACCCCAGACAGAAAGAATCCGAATCTCAGGCCCTCTCCAGGTCAAGCAACCCTGATTTGGGAGGAGTGATAAAGGTGACAAACCCGCCAGCGCTCCTAGTGTTTTTTAAGAGCTGTTACCGCGTACCTGGAAAAGTCGTGAAGGAAGCGTCCCGAAGATGATCGTATCTACGTGACTTTCGAGCTACGACTTTAGGGAAGAAAAGTCGCTATTCGTGCGTTTCACTCCTTGGAGTGAGGTTGGCAAGTTCTATTCTTCGTTTTCTATAGGAAGACGCCAGTTGGACAGTCAAGAAGCAGAGGCCAGCGTTAGGCATCCGATTTTTAATGGTCCTCGCGGAGGGGCTCGGCCAATGAGACCGCGTCACCCTTCCGTCGAGGGTCCCCTAGGTCGGCGGGGTTTCCCTGCAGCAGGCTCTCTGCTCCCTTTGCCTCGCGGCGCCCTCACCCTCGGTCCCGGCCGAGCCCTGGGAGCTCGCTGTCCGGCTCAGCCTCTTTTGGCACCAAGGCCTCCAGGTGCCCAGCACGAAGGCGGAGCCGGGTTGCAGCCGCCTCCCCGGCGCCACGGACAAGACCCCCGGGAGTTCGGGCCCCCAGCGCTGCGGCTCCAGCGTCCCCAGCCTCCCGGGCTGTCCGCGCTCCTCCCTCTCGGCGCGCCGGGCGCGAAGCCTGCAACCCGCGAGCAGAGCGCAGCGAGCAGAGCGCAGCGCGCACAGTCGAGTGGCGCACGCTGGGCAATGGCCCAAGCAGCCCCGATCGCAGCCAGAGCCCTCGCTCGAGCCCGCCAGCCTGTTGACGCCCGGACCATGGCTGCGGAGGGACCCGGGCCCCGCGCCCGGCTCTGGGCGGCGGCGCTGCTCCTGCTGGGTCTGCCGCGCCTCTCTGTGCGGGCGGATGGTGAGTGTCCGCGGAGTGCCCGGGAGGCGGCGGGGCCCGGGGCGGCGCGTGGGGAAAGCGAGGCTATCTGGGGGTACTGGCTCATTCGGACGAGCCCAGAAAATCGCAAGCCTGGGAAGCAACGAGGCGAGCGGCGGACCTGCGACCCTGCGTCCCTCTCCCGGCACACGGAGCCTCAGCTGGCCCAAATGCCCCCACCCGTCTCCGGGCCCCCTGAACCTTTCCTTCGCGCGCCGGAGAAAGCCTGAGCATGGGTCCTGCAGTCTCGTCGTTAGTTTTCCCAAGATCTCCAAGAAAGGTCTTCAAAATGAAATCACGTCTGGAGTGCTCTAGAACCTCCTCTGCAGAGAGATAATCTTCCACGTCTTTTAAATGTGCTCCTGAAAGGCAGGGCCAGTGTTTAAAAGACGCTGTCGATATTTTGGCTTGGTCCAGGAAAATCTGAAAGATGAGTAGGATTCAACTAGGCAAAGGGGAGAGGAGAGTGTTCTACCGTAGAGGGTGTAATGGCGAGTGCAAAGGCCCTGTGCTGTGAGTGGCAGGGAAGATGGGATAAATGATAGTGGCTGGCACTGAGAGTTTAAGGTGAGGATGTCTTCGATATGAGGCTAGAGAAATAGGTCAGGACCAGATTATTGCAAGTTCTGAAATTTCACCTACCTTTTTTGTTTGTTTGTTTGTTTGTCTGAACCTGAATTCAGCTTTGAGTACTTCCCTTAAATTAGCAGGATCACAACTTTATACCAGTTCAGTTTCAAAAAGCTAATTCAGCTGTTTTTTGATTTTGGAACAAAACCTTGTTGATTTGGTACAGGAGGATCTGAAAGAAAAGAAGCCAGCAGTTCTCACATCCACGAGGGATTTCTAGTAAATCCAAGCTTGAGACAGATTAGATTGATGGAGAAAAACCCTCGGCTGATTTAGGATGCTTTTATATTTTAAAATGTCATTGTTATTTAGCAAACAATATTTGGATGAAACTAGAAAGCTCGATGAAAAGAAGCATGGTGGTTAGGGAAAGGGGGAAACAAAGAAAACCTCCAGATATTATCTTAGAATTTTTGGTGTTCTTTGTTCTAAGTGCCAGCTTGAAGAATTCTTTGCTCCTAATTAAGAATGAATGTCTTATTTCTCCATGTCCTCGGAGAGAGGGTTAGAAAACATTTGTAACTTCAAAGGCTCCTAGTGATCACTGTCAATTTATAAAATGAGATGTAATTCATGTAAAACTTACCATGTCAAAAGATACAATTCAGTGTTTAGTATATTCATTATGTTGTGCAACCATCACCACTAATTTCTAAAAATTACTATCTCCCCAAAAGAAATCTCATACCTATTAGCAGTCAATCAACTGTTAATTCTTGTAGTATTTTTTTTTTGCTTGACATTTAGTCATGAGAATTAAGTCGATTTTAAAGAATGCAAGTAGAATAAATTGGAACCAGTATTAACTTTTGAACAATATATACTATTGTACCAATTTTAATTCTTTTTAAAGAAATATCTCTACAATGCATGAGGCTTTAGAGTTTCACCCCATTATAATGGCTTAAGTGCAATGCTAGATGCATATCAATCAATATTTTGTGTCTATCAGGTTGGATGTGGGTCATAGAAAATTGAAGGCAGAAATATCATTGGACAAGGAGAAAGTAATGACAGCACTAAAGGATGTTTTCTTATTACTACTTGCTGGAAATGCCTCTGTTTGCCACTTCTTTCTTTCCTCCTCTCTTCTTCCCCAATGGAGAATTATAGGTACAGTTGCTTTCGAGAAACTCCATTTGCTGAGCTCCAACTTTTATAATAGAGCCATTGAAGAATTATAACCTATATTATGAAAGGATTCTTTTCTTTACTAAATATATGCTTAACTACCACCACTTTCCACACTTAGTTACATTCTACAGTGATGGAAGGAAGAAGAAATGTTCAGCTAAACTGTGATGCATTACAGACATTTGAAAAGAGAGAATTGGAGTTATTAAAAACTCCATGGACTTATTAAAGCATGATGGACTTATTGAAGATAAATCAATGAGATAGATTCAAATGAAAAACATTTAATTTACATTCAACTAATTCGAGATGCATCTCATACATAAAAGAGACCTGCCACTGTACTTCTAAAATACTTTTGAAATTGAAAAATCTTCACATTAACTAAATTAGAATTAACTGTGTTTGGGTTATGATTACAGGAAAAGATTCATTAATTCAATGGACAATTTATTGAGTATCTACTACATGCTATATACTGTTCTTGCTATTGAGGATAGAATGGTGAGGACAGACAGGTCCTTGCCATCAGGGAGCTTAAAATCCAATGGGAGAGAGAGGCATTAAGCAATTAATTATATGAATGAAATGTGAAATTACGATTTTGATATTTGATAAAATTAAAGGACAGAGGTACTATGAGAGCATATACGAGGAAAGTTTAACTTGATATAGGAGAATCTTAAAGCTGAATAAAGATTAACTAGGCAAAGAGGAGGAAGAAAGAGTGTCTGAGTAGAGACAGTGTGTGCAAAGAAACTGTGAGTGGCAGAGAAAATGGGACATGTGATAAACAGGGTGGCTGGAGCAAAGGGTCCAAGGTGGAAGTGGTTCAAGATGATACTAGGAAAGTTGGTATGAGTGCAATGATCTGGTGCCTCATAGGCCTAGTTTTGTTTTAATCCAAAAAAGGAAAGGAACCTTTGAATGGTTTCCAGGAGTAAAGTGACTGATCAGATTTGCGTTTTGAAAAGATCCCCTGATTGTGATGTAGGGAGAATGGATGGGACCAGAGCATGATTGGATATAGAAAGACCATATAGGACGCTATTTTAGTTGTCCAAGTGAGAGAGAATGGGGTTGGAAAGGTGAATGGGTGAATGGAAAGGGTCTGGACTGAAGAGAAAAGTGTGAGACATTTGTATAAGGATGCTCTTTGAAACCTGTGTGTGGATGAAATCCTATGGAAGTGTTTTACAGAGAAGAGATCATTTAGAGCTGAGCCTGGAATGAGAGAAATAGATTTAGGATTATTGAGTCTATGTTCATGAAATATATTGGCCTGTAATTTTCATTTCTTATAATATTTTTGTCAGATATTGGCATCAGGGTTATGATGGTTCCTAAAACAATTTTGAAAGTTGTTCCCTCTTCTATTCTCTGAAAAGGTGTTTGTTTGTAAGGTGAGCTCTATTTTAATCTCTCTCTCTCTCTTTTTTTTAGTGTTTGGTAGTGAGGTCACATGTGTTTGGAGTTTTTCTTACAGGAAGATTTTAAATAATGAATTTAACTTATTTAGTAGATAAAAGAATATTTAGATTTTCTTATTCATTGTGTGTCAGTTTTACTAAATTTCGTTTTATAAGCAACTTGTTCATTTCATCTAAATTGTCAGATGTACTGGCATTAATCACGTAATAATCTCTTACTTTTTTTTCAGTGTCCATAGAATCTGTAGTGATGTCCCTGTTCATTCTTGATATTGGTAATTTGTGTTTTCTTTCTTTTAGTCTTGGTCAATCTTGCTAGGGGTTTATCAATTTTATCACTTTTTAGAAAGAAGCAAATTTTGGCTTTATTTTCCCTATTGTACATCTGCTTTCCATTTTTTTTTTTTTTTGGTTTCTGCTCTGTATTTATTATTTCTTTCTACTTCTTTAGAAGCTATAATTTTATGTTCTTTTTTTCTATGTTTTTGAGACAGAAACTTAGATCATTGATTACAACCATTCTTCTTTTGTAATATGAGCATTTGAGACTATAACTTTCCCTTAATACTACCTTAGTTTCTCTACAAGGTTTTGTCACTAAAGTAAAAATGTTATATTTCAAGTGTGGTTTCTTCTTTGAACCCATCATTTGTTTAGAAGTATATTTTGTAACTTCCATGCCCAAGAGGGAATTTTTAAATTATTACACTGCTATTAAAAGGCAATATAGGATCACTGACGTGGAACCAAACTGCCTGGTTTTATATACCAGCTGTGTGATCTTGGACAGCTCGTTAATACTAAATTTTAACTATTAAATTGAGATAATAATGACATCTACGTCATAGAATTGTTATAAGGAGTAATTTAATGACTATTTATAAAGCAATTTGAACAATACTCAGCCCATAGTAAATACTATACAGAGTTTTTATAAATAAAACAAGTGATTTTAGGTTGTTTGTATTGTGATTAAAAAACATGCTTTGTATGATTTGAGTCTTTGATGATTTTTTTATATTTGTCATATAGCTCAGTATTTGATCAATTATACAAATATTCTGTGTGTGCCTAAAAAGAATGTGTATTTTGTAGTTTGCAGTACTGTGCATTGGTCCTTATGTCGAGTGTTAATTTTATGGCTTAAAATCTTCTACATCCTTTCCATTATTTTTTTCTGTTTTATCAATTATAGAGAATAGTAGTTAAAATTTTCATAAGCATTGCAGATTTTTCTATTTCTCCTAGTAGTTTTGTTAATATTGCCTTTTAATAGTCTAGAGTTATTTATTTAGTAGTGTTTAATGATTTATGAAGTTCATTTTTACATCGTTAATTGAGATACCACCTTTGTCCTACGCTATATGTTCATACATTTTTTTGTCTAATTTTAGACATTAAATTCCATTCCACTGGTTTATTTTTTTCTATTTGTGTGCCAGCCCTATACTGTGTTTAACTACAGAGGCTGTAAAGAATGTTTTAATGTTTTAATGACTGGTCAGGTGAGTTCTCCCTCATTGTTTTTCTTATTCATATAGAAGTTTTTATATAAACATGTGTTTTCAGTTCTATGTTTTCAATATTCACCTAGGAGAGTGACTGCTGGGTCATGTGGTAACTGTGTTTAACTATTTGAGAAACTGTCAGATGGTTTTCCAAAGCAGCTTCATTGTTTCACATTTCCACCAGCAATGTTCGAGGGTTCCAGTTTCTTCACATCCTCACCATCGCTGATTACCTGTATTTTTGATAATAGCCATCCTGATGGGTATGAGTATCTCATTGTGGTTTTGATTTGCCTTTCTCTGATGGCCAGTGATGTCGAGCATCTATTCATGTGCTTATTGGCCATTTGTATACTTTCTTTGAAGAAATGTCTATTCAGATCCTTTGCCCATTTTTTATACCATTTTAACCATTTTTAAGTAGACAATTCTGTGGCATTAAGTACATTCACATCGTTGTGCAACCATCACCGGCATTCATCTCTGAAACTTTTTCATCTCCAACTGAAACTCTGTCCCCTTTAAACAAACCTCTCTGTTTCCCCTTCCCCACTGTAACCACCATGCTCTTTCCTGTCTCCATAAATTTGACTACTCTAGGTACCTCCTATAAGTGGAATCGTACATTGATTACTGACCTGTTTCATTTATATAATGTCTTCAAGGTTTATCCATGTTGTAGCATATATAAAAATTTCCTTCCTTTTAGAAGCTATTTAATATTCCATTGTACGCATATACCTCATTTTCTCAATCTCTTCATCTGTCCATGGACACTTTGGTTGCTTTCCCCTACATCAATTGTGAATAATGTTTTATGAACAAGTACAAATATTATTCAAATTCCTGCTTTCACCTCTTTGGGCATCTACCTAGAAGTAGAATTGTTGGATTATATGGTAACTCTATGTTTAATTTTTTGCACTACACTGTTTTCCACAGCAGCTGCACCATTTGCATTCCCACTAGCAATGCGTAAGGATTTTAATTTCTCTACATCTTTGCTAACATTTGTTATTTTCTAGTTTTTTTACATATATATAATTGCCATCTCAATGGTCCCGAAGTGCTATTTCATTGTGGTTTTGATTTGCATTTTTGTAATGATTAGTGATATTGAGCATCTTTTTGTGTTCTATTGGCCATTTGTATATCTTCTTTGGAGAAATATCTTTTCAAGTTGTCTATTTTTTAATCAGATTGCTTGTTTGTTTTTTCTTTTGTTTTTATTGAGTTGTTGAAGTTCTTTACCTATTCTATATAGAAGTTATATATATATACACATATATATACATATATATACACACATATATGTATATACATACATATATGTGTGTATATATATATATTTGCAAAATATTTTCCCATTTTGTGGGTTGTCTTTTTACTTTCTTGATTTAGTCCTTCGAAACAAGAAGTTTTTAATTTTGATGACGTCCAATTATTTCTTTGACTGCTTGTGCTTTTGGTGTTATATCTAAGAAACCATTGTATAATCCAAGATCACAAAGATTTTCTCCTATGTTATAGTTTTAGCTCTCATACTTAGGTCTTTGATTCACTTTCAGTTAACTTTTATGGGTAGTGTGAGGCAGGAGTTCAACTTCGTTTTTTTGCATGCGCTATCTAGTTGTCCCAGTACCATTTCTTCAAGACTCTTCTTTCTCCTATTGACTGGTCTTGACCTACTTGTTGAAAATCAATTGACTGTAAATGTGAAGATTTGTTTCTGGAATCTCAATTATATATATATATATATATGTTTTAATGCCAGTTCCACATTGTCTTGATTACTATAACTTCATAGTAAGTTTTGAAATCAAGAAGTGTGAGACCTGCAGCTTATTTTGGCTATTCTGGGACCCTTGAATTTCCATATGGCTTTTAAGAACAACAAAAACAGCTGGGATGTTGATGCAAATTGTGCTGAATCTGTATATCTATTTGGGGAGCATTGCCATCTTAACATTGTTTTCTTAATATTCTTGAACACGAAGCATCTTTCTATTTATTTAGGTCTTTAATTTCCTTTGATTATGTTTTGTAGCTTTCAGAGTATACATTTTACACTTGTTAAATTTACTTTAAGTATTTTATTCTTTTTGGTGCTATTATAATGGAATTGTACTTTAATTTTTGGATTATCCATTGCTAGTGTAGAGAAATACAATTGATTTTTGTATCCCGATCTTATATACTGTAACCTGTCTTAACTAGTTACACTAGTTTTTTAGTGGATTCCTCAGGATGCAAGATCACGTCATTTACAAATGGAGATGGTTTTACTTCTCTCCAATCTGGGTGCCTTTTATTTCATTTTCTTGTCTAATTGACTGGCTAAAATCACTCATAGAATGTTGAATAGAAGTGGCAAAGCAGTCATCCTTGTTGACAAAGATCTTAGGGGAGAGCACTCAGTCTTTCACCACAAAGAATGACGTTAACTATGAGATTTTGTTGATGCTCTTTATCAGGGTTAAAGAAATTCCTTTTTCTTCCTAGTTTGTTGAATTTTTTTATCATGAAAGGATGTTGAATTTCATCAAGTACTTTTTTCTACATCTATTGAGATGATCATGTAGTTTTTGTATTTTATTCTATTGATATGGTATATTACATTAATTGATTTGGGGATGTTAAACCAACCTTGTATTCCTGTGATAGATTCCACTTGGTCATGGTGTATAATTCCTTTTTTATGCTGCTGAATTTGGTTTACTAGTATTTCACTGAGGGTTTTTGTGTTTATATTCCTAAGAGACATTGACTTGTAGTTTTCTTTTCTTGTAATGCCTTTTATCTGGTTTTGGTTCAGGGCAATCTGGGCCTCATAGAATAAGTTGAGAGGTGTTGTTACCTTCAGTCCTATTTTTTAGATGAGTTTGTGGAGAATTGGTATTTATTCCTCTTTATATGTTTGGTAGAATTCAGCAATGAAACCATCTGAACCTGTATTTTTCTTTGTGGATAATTTTTAAATTATTAATTCAATCTTTTTACTTATTAAAAGTCTACTTGGGTTTTTCTATTTCTTCTTGAGTCAATTTAAGTAGTTTGTCTTCCTAGGTATTTTTTATTTAATTTGAGTTATCTAATTTGTTGACATACAGTTGTTTATAGTAGTGCTTTATAACACTTTCTATTTCTGTAATATCAGAGTAATGTCTGATTTCAGTAATTTGACTCATTTATTTATTGACTTATTTACTTATGGCATGGTCATTTTAACTAACTGTCGATTTTGTTGCTCTTTCCAAAGACCAACATTTGGTTTTATTTATTTATTTTTTTTACTTCATTAATTTCTGTTCTAATCTTTATTATTTCCTCTTCATTTCTTTGCTTCAGGTTTAGTTTGCTCTTCTCTTCCAATGTTTTAAAGTAGAAAAATGGGATTTTTATTTGAAATCTTTTTCTTATTTTAATGTGGGAATGTACAGTTATAAATTTCCCTCTAAGCAGTGCATTAGCTGCATCCCATAAGATTTGATATGTTTTGTTTTCATTCATCTCAAAATATTTTCTGATTTCACTTGTGATTTCTCCTTTGACTCATCAGTTATTTAGGAATGCATTGATTTATTTTACCTATTTATGAATTTCCCAATTTATTTCTGTTATTAATTTCTAATTCTACTCCACTGTAATTAGAGAACATAATTTGTGCAATTTTAGTCCTTTTAAATTTACTGAGGCTTATTTTATGGGCTAGCATATGGTCTGTCCTGAAGAGGGGTCCACATGTACTTGGGAAGGATGTATATTTTGCTTTTACTGGGTGCCATTTCATATAATCAGTGTTCATTTATATTTAACCATGTATTAATTTTCCCTTTACATTCCATCTTGCCACTCAAATAATTTTCTCTGCCTGAAATACTTCTTTTAGTACTTTCTAGAAAGAAACTCAGTTGGTGACAAACTCTAGAATTCTAAATTTGCAGCTATTTTCTGATAATAATCATATTCTTGCTTCCATTGCTACTGTTTTAAAAGTCAGCTGTCAGGCTAATTGTTTCTACTTTGAAATTATTCTATCCCTTCTGTCCGTCTGCTTTGACAATGTTCTCTGTCTCTACTGTTCTGCAGCATCGCTAGCATATGTCTCCTTATAGATTTTTTTTTCTACCTTGGAATTTGTTATT
This sequence comes from Eidolon dupreanum, assembly GCA_028627145.1. Classification (NCBI taxonomy): domain Eukaryota; kingdom Metazoa; phylum Chordata; class Mammalia; order Chiroptera; family Pteropodidae; genus Eidolon; species Eidolon dupreanum. Next base: position 140,254,012 of record CM053507.1, on the reverse strand, counting down.
GGACATATTCAAAATGTATTTGAAGTATTTATCAGCTATTTAAAAGTCTCAGGTATCTTGTCATCAGATATCACTTCCACCTCATTTTTTTCTCCTCTCTGAGAATTCTGATTAAATTACATGTAAATCCTTACTCTTTCTTTCATCTCTTTACTATTTTAATATTTTCCATCTTTATTGTCTCTTTATTATATTTAGGATGATTTCTTTTTCAAGGATAATTTCTTTGTTCAATTGTGTTTGATATGCAGCCAAAAGTATTCTTTGCATTTCTAATTGATCGCTGCATTTTTTTATTTCTAGAAGTCCTGTTTGATTCATTTGCAAATCAGCTAAGCCATTTTTTATACTTTCCTATTCTTTTCAAATATTTTCAAACTTGTCTTTTGTTTCTTTAAATGTAGTTATCATTGTTTTATAACCTATGCCTGTTAATACCAGTAATCAGACTTATTTTTAGGTCACTTTCTGCTACATGTTGTATCTGTTGCTTTTCACTCATGGTGCCTTGTTTCCTTATCCACTTAGCTGCATTATATAGCCTTTCACTGATTTCATTGACTTTGAAAAAGTATTTGTATGGGGTTTTCCTGATGCAGAGGAGAATTTTTTTTTCCTTTTCTCCAAAGAGGATTTGCATTTGTTCCTACCAGAGGTGTGGATATATGTTATTCTCAGGCCGCGCTAAGCTGAATCCATGGCTTGAGGTATCTTAGACATCCATTTTTGTCAAGACTGCACTTCCCAATGAGGATTAGCACTTGGGGTCCTAGCACCAAGGCAACTCTCCCAACAGTGTCTTGTGAATGAGGAAAGGGGGTATTTATTCTTATTCACTCTTATCCCGAGAGTTTAACACTTCAGAGTCCCAGCTGCATGTATCGTGTGTGTGTGTGTGTGTGTGTGTGTGTGTGTGTGTGTGTGTGTGTGAGAGAGAGAGAGAGAGAGAGAGAGAGAGAGAGAGAGAGAGAGATGGTGGTGGAGTGAGAGGGGAAGTCTATCAGATTCCCTACTTCATGCAAGCCCTCCCCTTGCTCAGGGACTTGGCCATCAAAACCTCAGTTTAATTTCATAATATTTTTTTTTCCAGGTAGGTAGATACCATTCATAAAAATGCATCCTGGGTGCATGCTTGCTTCTCCAGGCAGGGCCATCCAAGTGTAATGATTCAGGTTATGTACTGTACATTTCCACCAAGTCTAAGGAAGCACAGATATATTTATTATGAAAAAAAATTGCATTTTTATTATAACTTTTACATTAAAGCTAGGGAGATTATTATATTTATTATAGTGATTTTATAGTAGATGACAGTTAAGTGTCTTATTTTAATAAAATCAATATAGTATGATAATTTTTGCTGACAGATGGAAATGAAATGTCTCATTCTAACTCGGTTTTTTCTCTCCTGCCTTTACCTTGAACTCAACAGGGCCACCCAAGGCATTGCGTCATCCCTCCAGTAGGCTCCTAGGGATCACAGTGATCCGTCCTGAGCCGTGGTTCTCTTGCCTAAAGCTCTCTTTTGCATTCAGCCTCAGCGTCCGCCTCTGCCTGAATTCATGTTCTTATTCCACCCACCTGTCAACCATGTTTTGATGCTACTATGTATTGATGTGCTATAGGAAGCCAGGGTGCCCCAAACATGGCCACTGCTGTCTTGGCCAGTTGGAGAGAAATGAAGTGAACTCCTTATAGGAAGGGCCTGATAATGTCTTGAAACAGTGGGACAGAGAAAAGAGAAGCAACCTGTTATATGTGTGATTACCCCAGCCCTGGGGCAGGCAAAGGAAGGTGGAGCCAAGGCCTGAATCAGTGACTTGGACACCAAGTGACCCAATTCAGGAGAACCTAAGACATTGAGCTTTTCCGTAAAACACTTTTTGAAAAAGAATTTTTTTGATGTTTGAATAAAACTTTATTTACAGAATCAGGCAGCAAACTGGATTTGGTCTTCAGGCTATAGTTTGCCAACCCCTAATTTATTTAGTTTATGATTTGACCATCAGCAACTTTTTTAATTTTTATTTTTCAATTAGAATTAACATTCAGTATCATTTTATATTAGTTTCAGGTATACAGCAGAGTGGTTAGACATTTATCTAATTTTCGAAAGGATCCCCCCAATTAGTCTGACATCATACACAGTTATTACAATATTATTGACTGTATTCCTACACTGTACTTTACATCCCCGTGACTATTTTGTAACTACTAATTTGTACTCCTTAATCCCTTCACTTTTTTCACACAGCCCCTCAACCGCCCCCCATCTGGCAATCATGTTTGTTCTTTTTAATTATGAGTCTGTTTTCGTTTTGTTTGTTCATTTATTTTGTTCCTTAGATTCCACATATAAGTGAAATCATATGGTATTTGTCTTTCTCTGTCTGACTTATTTTTCACTTAGCATAATACCCTCTAAGTCCATCCATGTTGTTGCAAATGGTAAGATTTCATTTAAAAAGAATTTTCGAAGGACTTATCCAGATAAACATGCTGGAGCAGATGGTTAATTCTGTTTTTTTTTTTTTTTTTTTTTAAGAAGACAAGAACAAAACAAAACAAAAAAGATCAAAATATTGGTACGATTGTCATCACCTGGTCCCAGGGATGAGTGCCATAGGGTAATAGCTGCACTTAGGTCCTCGGGGCAAGTTGGAAACTACATTTCTGGCAGGTGTCTGCCCGCGAGTAAGTTTGCTGAGATTAAATCCCCGTGGATCCTGGAGTCAGCCTGTGTTCCTGCTTGTCCCCACACAGGGAAGCTCTTTGTGCTGGAGTCTCAGAATGGCTCTCAGGGCTTGGAATTGGAGGCAGCTCGGCTTTCCTGCAAGAGCAGGGGCGCTCACTTGGTGTCTGCGGAGGAGCTGCGGAGAGTGGTCCAGGATTGTGCCTTCGCTGTGTGCGCCACGGGCTGGCTGGCGGACGGCTCGCTGGGGTAAGTCTGGCGAGCTGGGAGAGGCTGTCCTTCCAGCTGACCCGGCTGCCCCACCAGGGCTTATATGGGGACTCGATAATTGTTCGATTGAGGTGCCAGGATAGGCAAAATGCAGTGGGCAGTGGCTTCCGGTGCATTCTTGGTTAGAGTTCTCATATAAAAACATTTTTCTAGAGTTCTGTCACGGTTCCCTGCCCCACCTCCCACCTTACTTTGTTATTTTGAATTTCCTTTTTAAGTTACAAAAATAATACATGCTTGTTAAATTTTCAAATAATCCATATCTGTATAAAATACAAAGTGAGTTTCTTCTTCCTTACCTCAGACGTAATGACTCTTAACTATTTAGTATATATTCTTTATCCGTTTTTCTCTGTTGATATGCATCTGCATACATATGAATAGGAATATGATATTGAGCTTTTAAAATATGGTCACAAATTTTTTCACATTGCTCCCATCGAATCAGGCACTTTGAATCAGGCATAGGATAGTATTGCTTTAACTGATAGAATATAGCAGGAGTGATACTGTGTGACTTCTGAGGTTAGGTCAGAGAAATCCATGCCTGGATTTCTGGTGACACTCACTTTTAGGATGCCATGTAAGAAGTCTTGACTATCCTGAGATAGCCATGCTGTTAGGAAGCCCAGCCTACGTGGAAATGCCCCATGTCATTGCTCTCACCAATAGACCCAACCGATGTCCCAGCCGATAGCCAGCATTACCTGTCAGAAATGTAAGGAAACATGCCTCCAGGTGAGTCTGGCCCTCAGCTACTGAGTTGCAACAGCCTATGAGTCTCCCTAGCTCAGGCCTTACACTTTATAGAGCAGAGACAAGCCATTTCTCTTATGCCCTGTCTGAGTTCCTGACCCATGGAATCCTTGTGGAGAAGAAAATCTTGTGGCCGGCTAGGAAAAAAACTTTCCATTAGTGCTGCTAACTGCTTCTTTAGTCATACTCAGAGAAGGCAAGAGCCATTCCACTTTCTCCTTCATGCCACAGGAATGTGAAAGAGTAAAATGGGCTCCAAGAACACTTTGGTTGATAATAACCTTGAAGATGTCTGGCTGGCAGATGGCCATAGAAAACACACACAACCATGCTGACTCATGTCTCCACATGTGCCACATGTGAAGCAGCACTTGAATAAAGAGGACAACTGAGGCTACATCCAAATCTTTTCAGCGCATCTGGAACTGTGACCCTCTCTGCCTTATATTTTTATATCCAGGTTCCTCAATAGACAAAATATGGCCTGCGCATGAATGTTTCCATAATGTAGTCAAGTATAAATATTTTTCATAACTCTGTTACCATCATTGCATCAGATAACCAGGGTATTCAGAGATTCTGAAGAGCCAGCTTAGAGCCAGGCTTCAGTCTCCCAGGCATTACAAATCAGGACTGAGTCACTGGAAAGGCCATTCTGTCTGGGTTTGCTGTAAAGTGTTAAGATATCTTAGTGGATCTCTGAATTGCTAAGATAGTATTTGTTTATAAAGAGAACATACTTACTTGATATGTTTACTACACAACACATTAAAAACAGGTTTTCCTTTTTAATGCTACCGGAACCAAGCATCTGACCATTATTATGTGCATTTTACTATGGGTCTTTCCATCACACCCATCCCCTCTCCCTCACCAAACAAGTTATTAAATGCATAGTGCATTTTGCGATTGATGGCATAGTAGATTTTTAGTAGATATGCTCTATAGCTCTATTAATTTATTTTAAGTATATACATAAATCTATAGGAAGATGGAGGTCTAGAGCAGCGAATACAGACTTTGGGGCCACTTGTTTCCTGGGAGCCTTTTCACATTCCATAAAGGGTGGCAGAAAAGCCGATTGGCTATTTAGATAGCCTTGTAGGACTAGGAAGACAGATTGGAATTCAGGTTTTGTATAGACAGGCATCTGGGGAGTCCTTTTGCTTTGGGTTGGGATGTTGTAGGGATGTACCCCAGGATTAAAAGTAAGTGGCAGGATCTCAGAGGAGCTGAAGAATTGCTTCAAATCCTCCAAAGCTATGAATTTGGACTGAGATTATACTGGAGTTTCAGTGCTCCAGATAGCTAGCAGAACTGATTTTCAAAATCATCTCTAGAAGAAGACAACATTATCCTAGGCAATTGGTTTCCACAATTAATTTTAGCAAATACAGGATTTGTCGCACAATATAAAATAACCAGTGAGTAGTCAAGGCAACGAGAATAAAAATAGCCAGTAGAAACTCTAGGTAATAGCATTGATAGATGCAGGCTTTAACTCTTTAAACTGTTCAAAGATGCAAGAGGCAAGGAGGATTTTGGCAGAAGATGGAAAACTATTAAAATAACAAAATGGAAACCCTAGAAATGTAAAATACAATAACTGAAATTAAGAACTTAATGGGTAGATCTAACAGCTGATTAAAAAGAGCCAAAGAGAATATTTGTGAACTGGAAGATATTTTGGAGGAAGAAATTCAGCATAAAGAACAGAAGAAAAAAGATGAAAAGTGTAGAAGGGTAAAAGGTGAAGAAGATGCATGCAATTGGAATTCTAAAAGAAGAGAAGGAAGATGGAGCAAAAGCAACATGAGACTTATCCACAACTTAAAAAAAAGTATCCGGGCACAGACTCAAGAAGCCCTACGAAACCCAAGTAAAACAAATTAAAAGAAATTCACAATTTGGCGTATCATGGTAAAACTTATCAGAGTCTAATATGAAGAAAAAAATATTTAAAGTAATAAGAGAAAGAGAGAGTAAAAATAAACTAACAAAGACCAAAGACAATTGAATGATATCTTCAAAATGCTGAAAGAAAATTACTGCCTAGAATCCTGTACTATACCCAGTGAAAGTATCTCCCAAGAATAAAGGTAAAATGAAGAAATTTTAGACAGACAAAGGGTGAGAAAATTCATTATATCAGACCTGCACTAAAAGAAACACTAAAGGGCGCTCTTCAGGCAGGAGGAAAATAATTGTAAGTGGAAGGCCGGAGCTGTAAAAAAGGATGAAAGAGTAAATGGGGGAGGGGGAATAAATAGAAATTATATAATTACATAAAGCAGCAAATACTAAACACTAAAAAGATGGTATACAAGTCAGGAAGAATTTTAAATGTGTTAATACATAGTATTTTAAGGATTTTAAGTTGTGTCATTGGGAGGAGGGTAAAAGTAGTATTAAATTTTAAGAAGTCTGGAAAGCATGTTATAACTTCTAGGGTAACTGCTAAAACAATAGTAAAAGCGAAGATAAAGCCCCAGGTTTCGGTTCTGCCTTCGTCAGCAGCCCTGGGATTTTGGTTAGTGATTTCATGTTCCTGTTCTCCATTAGTCTAGTGGGCTTCCTTCCATGTGATTATGAGTATGTGTGATTTTATTCCACTGCTAAATAAAAATGATTTTTACATTTCTGAAAAAAATATATATATGTAACTTCCAAACCAGTACAAAGGAAAAAAAGAGTCTGCCCCCCGCCAAATTAAAACAATCAAAATCAGGGAAAAAAAGAGGAAGAACGGAAGAAAGAATGTGCAGAACTAATAGAAAGATGGCAGATTGAAATTCAAAGAGATTGATGATTAAATTAAATGGATGAGATGCTCTAATTAGGAAAAAAAGATAGATTTTTAAAAATTCTACTATTTGCTGTTTAGAAAAAATATTCCTAAATAAACCATGGGACAAAAATAAATTATAATGGAAATTAGCATATAAGTAGAACTGAATGATATTAAAAACATAACATACTTAACCCATGGGATGCTTCTAAAGCTATACCTAGAGGAAATATTAAGCATTAAATGCTTGTGTTAGAAGAAGACAAAGGCTTAAGGTTAATGAATTAATGATCCATATTGAGAAATATAAAAAAGAACAGCAAAACAAACCCTCTCATAAAGAAGAGAACTCATAAAGAGAAAAGAATAATAATAATAAACAACACATATACCAGAAGAGCTCAACAATATAGTCCTCTGAAACTTGAATTGATACATATGACCTCAACTCCAGCATCCGTATGTGTTCCTGAATTTAGACTTTTGTTTGGGGAAAGTGTTCCCATATTGATGCTGTCCACCAAAGCTTGTGAATCAGAAAAATGTCTGCTGATTCTAAGTTGACAAAAGAAAAGAATGTTCTTTTCCATGTTTAATCAGTTCTCCTAACCCAGTGTCTTCTTTATCTGTTTCAGGACAACCGTGTGTGGCAAGGGGAGTGGTGAGCAGCAGATCACGAGGGCTGTTGACGTGAGAATTGAGAGCAACCCAGCTCCTGGTGGCACATACAATGCCCTTTGTATTAAGGATGAAGGTCAGTGCCAGAGCCTTTGTAAAGTTTCTGGAGGGTCTGCTTGTGGGAGTTGCTATCTTAGGTTGCATTCTCTAGAAGCAGATTCACTGAAACATGGTATATCAGGAAATCCATCCAAAGAAGAGCCAATAGGCAGTGGGGGAGTAGACAAGGAAAGGAAGTGGACCAAGCAATGGTAAAATGCTAAGTAAAGGCCACAGTGGTGGTGAGATGGGGGATAACTTTGACTCCATTCTGCAGGGGATCTCTAGAGACAGTGTAGGTCACCACAGTTTTCCGGATCAGGAGTGAGAGATTAAGAGTATTTATACCACTACACTTGTCAGTCATTGGTTAAGGGCTGCTTCAGGGAGGTGTAAATTCCCAGGCTCTTCCGGGTTTTGACGTGCACAGGCAAAGGCTTCCAGTAGCCTGAGTGCCACACTCCAACCAAGAGTTACAGGTGCCTACAGTGGCAAAGGTATCTAGGAAATACGGGCATCCCCTGACAGCATCTGCTATGGTTGCTGATACGGCATGCCTTTCTGTCTCTCTTCATGGTGAAAGAAAAAAAAAAAAGAATCTTTTTTCCCCAAAAGGAAATGTATAGTATTAAGGAAATTGCTCTTGAGGTGAAGGAATTCAGCTTCCTTCTGGGAAATCAGCTGAGTGATGAGGAGAAAACCGTAGCAGAGACTCTGGGGCAGCATTTCATGTACACTGAAATAAGTAGACCTTCGTTATCAGAAACACGAGCTTTTGGAAGGGAATGTTCATGCAGATGGAGAGAAAGCCAGCTGCTTACTCATCAGTCATAGACATCAGCACAGGTACTGCTTGGCTGTACACTGGTCTCATCTGGGAAGTTTTAAGAACTACTGATGCCTGGGTACCAGCCCTAGATATTCTGATATAAATGTTCAGGACATTGGGATTTTTTTTTAAAAAAGCTCTCCAGCGATTTTTAACATGTAGCCTAGTTTGAGAGCCATATCTCTAATACAGAGTTTCCCAAATCTCTCTGATAATAAGAATTACCAGATGAACTTGTTAGAAATATGAACCCTCAGCTGCATCCCAGAAGCACCAAATCCTTATCTCCAGGGAAGAGGTCAGAGGAGTTAATAAGTCAAAGAGCCATAGTGGACCCTAAGGCCTTCGCTGGTACTTGTTAGATATTTGTTAGTGATAGGCCTCTCTGCTGCTATGGAGTCTCCCTCCAGGAAGAATTCTTCATTTGCTTGGTCTATAGAAGAGTTTGTGAGAGCCTCCTGATACCATCTGTCCAATCGAATGAATGAAGGATGTGTCCTTGCTCTGCAAAGTCCTGGGGAGAACAATATCCATGTTTTTAAAACAAGCAAACAAACAAACAAACAAACAAACAATTAAAATAATCCTTTGAGTCCCAAACAATAGGCAAAGGTTCAGATCCCTGAAGGAGAAAAACAGCATGAACTTTTTCTTCAGTAATCTCAAATGAATATACAGGGCTTCTGAGTCCTAGCTCTTGTCCCTGATAAATAAGAGGTATCAATTAGCTTTTGCTATTTAACAAATCACTCCAAAAGGTAGTGGTTTTAAACAACCGTTTATTTAGTTTGCTATTTTTTGGGGCCAGCAATTTATTCTTCTGTTGTCCTCGGCTGGGCTCATTGGTGGATCTACAGTCAGCAGCTAGTTTAGATGGCCTTGCTTCTGGGAGTTGGCTGGCTGTTAGCTAGGATGATGGTGACTGAGCCACATGTTTCTCATTATCCAACAGGATAGCCTGGGCTTCCCACCTCACTGACTTTCAAACAGGTTATGTGCATGCAAGTATGTGCCCCTTTTGCCCACAATTGTGCTGCATGAAGCCAGAGGTTGGAAACATCCTTTCACATCCTATAGGGCACCAGAGTCAAAGCTGTGATAGTGACTCCAAAATTGAGTTAGTGCCAAACCAATGTAATGTGCCTCCTGATGTTTTGCACTAAGAGGAACACAACTTTAGTTCAGTAGTAGTCTTGCCAAAAAGGCATAACTCGAATCTGATCATGAGAAAATATTAGCCAAACTCAAATTGAAAAACATCCTACAAAATTACTGGCCTACACGCTTTAAAAAATGGCAAGGATAAGACACATAAAGAAACGCTAAGCAACTGTTCTAAATTAAAATAGGCAAAAAGACTTGACAATGAAATTAATTTGTAATCCTGGAATATATAATATCCTGGACCAGGAGAAAATAATTATAATTGATGAAATCTGAATATGGATTATGAATTTTTTTGTGATTTTAGTAACTGTACTATAGTTCTGTAAGAGAATATCCTTGTTCTTGGAAATATATATCGAGATTTTTAGGGACAAATGAACATCGTATCTACAACTTACTCTCAAATGGTTAAGAAAAGAATGACAGTATAGATACACATAAACATGCATTTATATGTGTACACATATATATGTATATGATGTATATTTGTCTCTATATCTATCTATCTAGAAGAATGATAAAACAAATGAGGCAAAATGAAAACACATTGGTAAATCTGGATAAAGAGATTTATGGGAGTTCCTTATTCTAATAATATTTCTGTAACTTTGAAATTATATAAAAATAACAAATTCTAAAAAGGTCTACATATTCCTCCAAAAACAATAGCAGAAAAAAAAACCCACCCAAACCCCCCCAAAAAACCCTTGAGTCATAGGGAGCCAATATGTGAAGCAGATTCATGATGCCTGTCAACATATGTGAAGATTGATGCCATTTTAGTAGAGCAAGCACTGTGTGTGGCTCGTTAGAATCAAAGTGCTCAAAAGCCCTGATCCCAGAGCAATTTGTCTGAGCCTGTCACCTCCAACTCAGTGGGAGGGGCTGTGTGGAGGAGACTAGAATCTTGATCCTACAGGGCCTGAATTGTGAGGAAGCCTCAGGTGGGCATGCAGGAGACTCAGTAGTGCATGCTGAGGGCTGCTCTCTCTTGGGCTTTCTAGAAAAGCAGGATGGATTCCCAAGGTCATTCAGAGGGAGCTCAGTCTCTATTCCTCTGCCGTCCATCCTTTAGAAAGAGCATTTAAACTTCTCTCACACATTCCTCACCCTTCTCAGTGGAGCTGCTGCTTTTCCTCAGTGGAGCCTCTGTTGATGGCACAGTCGACAGGAAAGTGTGTGTGTGCTGAAGGAAGGTGTAGTGCCTTCACGGGAGATGAGAACAGGCCGTTCCTCGGGGTTCTTGCCGGAGTGTAGATGAGGTCTGGTTCGTCATATGCCCCAGTGCAGTTTCATCTCCAAAGGTTGCCATATGCTTCACATTAGCTCTGTGCTGCTGCTTTTCTTTGGCAAGGTAGGAACAATGAAATGTGCTAACTCCCTGAACGGCAGACAAGTGCCTTATAAAGAGCCCAGAAGGAAAACGGAGCCTGTGGGACGTTCAGACAGCTTCCTCCTGTGTTTTCTTTTTTTGAAATAAAGTGCATCATGAATGTAGACTTTTCTCATTTTCCTTCCAGTATTTTTGTTTCACGAAGAGTGAATTTCCAGTCCTGTGGTGATCTCACTTAAACTAATAAGTGAAGTTATTTTTAACCAACTGGATGCTGATGAAATAAGCTGCCTCCACTTGGATTTTCTGCCTTTGCTTCTCTTGGCAGCTTGTCTAGGGTCGACGGCGTGGGGTCTGGAGTGTACCCACAAGGCTCCACTCCGGGCGCGCTTCTGTTTCTCTCCTGCTAAGCCGAGGCTGGACGGGCTGCTTTTCCCCACCAGCCCGCCTCACCTTCTTAGCACTGAATTCCATTTTCCCTGCATACTTTACAATTGCCCATACTTTCCTTGAAAACAGAAATGGAATCATTTCTGTCCTTTATGTCATCAAAAGGAGAGCTGAATGCTCCTCTTGAGAGCCATCAGGAATTTGGAAGAGTAGCCAGTTCCCAGGTCTTCCTGGAGGAGGCCCCATTCTTCAGGATCGGCTTTGGGGAAATTCTCCAGCAGCAATTGCAATGCTTTGAAAACCTGATAGGACTTATTTAGTTCAGGGTCTCCCAAGAGAGTGTGGAAAATTCTGAGCTCAATGCCATTGACCAGGCATTGACCATTTATTTACTTGTCTGGGTTAATGCAGAGTTCAGAGCTCAGACTTGTGGGTGCTTTGGATGGATGGATGGATAGATGGATGGATGGATGGATGGATGGATGGATGGATGGATGGACGGACAGACGGACAGACCGACGGACAGACAGGCAGACAGGCAGACACAGAGATATCACTCCCATTGTCAGGGAGTTAATAGTATATAAGGTTAAGGAAGAGATGAATGCATTTCCGTGGCACAAAGGAGGAAGGTAATTAGCAAGACTTCTTGCAGCAGTGGCAATTGAGGCAGAATCTGAGGATTTTGTTCCTGGAAATAATGGTTAGGGAAAGAAGGAGAGGACATTACAGACAGACAGAACAGGTGGAGCAAGGGCTAGAAATCTAAGACCGCAGTTTCGGGAGACTAGCCATGGGCAAGCCGTGGTGCTAGTACTTCAGGAGAGTGATTTGGGTCTAGAGCATCGCAGGGGGCTTAAGCAGACCTGCTGCGCAGGTCTGAAGAGACTGCAGACAATTTCCACCACAGTAAGCAGCGTTGCCCCCTCCCCTGCCACCCACACACCCAGGCCTGCATAGCACCATGTCTTACTTTCCCAGGACTGAGGTCTTCCATCTAAAATCCCATGCTAGTTCAGTTTTAATGCACAGTCAGTTCCAGGAGCACCAAATGTCTGAGCAGCCAAAGAAATGGTGCCAGTGGGTCCCTGTTTTGATGGTTCTGGTGAACCATTTTGTTTTGCCCTTGTTCCCCCCCAATTGCTGTTCAGCCATTGTGCGCTTGGCTATATTTGGTTTGAGAGAAGTGGACCTTCAGTTACCATCATCACTTGAAGAATGATTCAAAAGACCATCAGTCTCCAACTAACTTAGGAAATGGAACTCACGTTCATTTATATCCCTAATTAAGGTCCAGGCATGTAGTGGGCAGTGGGCAAGCCATAACATTTAATTCTGCTAACAACCATATGAGATAAGCATCCTTAGCTTCGGTTTATATTTTTAATATATTTTCTAATTATAAACATGAACACGTGGTTATTATAGTATAAAGTATAAAGAAAAGTAAAATCACTCATAATCAGTCAAGATATAGAACATTTCCTTCACTCCAGAAAGTTCCCTGGAGCCATTAGTTTGAGAACTAATGATAAAATTGGGTGAAATGGGGAGGACAATGCTGGTTCTGTCCTGGGTAGAGTAGGGGGTGGGGGGAGCTGGGCAGGTGGGCACAAGAGGCAACTTCTTAACGTAGCTTACGTAAACTGAAAAGAAGGAGAAAAGATGAAGTATTTGTGTCAGAATTTCTACATCCTTGGTTTGTGTAATAATAGTGAGGGTTTGCAGGCTCTTCTTTAGAATTTCAAAAGTCATAATAGAAGTCTTAAAATTTCTCATAATAAAAGCATTAACCTTCATATGTGTTCTAAACTATGGAAGCTGGTTATCAGAAGCTCTGATTGGCAAGCAAATGCATCCTTTCAATTTGAAAATATGAGTCGTTGGTTTGTTCATACTATTTGTTTGATAGGCAAGATCTCATAAAATCTCTTTCCTTAGAAAGGAAAATAATGGAAATTGCTCTTTATGTTGAAACCGTTGAAACTCAGCTCTAAAGTCTAAGAACTCTACAAACCATAATCTCTACCCGTGGGAAAACTGAGAAGTAGCCGTAAAGACTGCCCAAAATGTAAGTTTCCTTAAGGAAGAGAATAGAATCCAGGTATATAGCCAGCTGTTTTCCATAGCTCCCTCTTGAGGTTCAAGATGGGAAGGTTAGTAAAAGGAACGAATTCAAGTTGCATCTGATTATGGGTGGTGTTTTTGGCAAACACTTGTGTTAATGTATGGATTGTTGTCCTGTAGCTTCTGAAATCACACCATCTAAGAAGCAGTATGTTTCCTGTCTTGCACGTTTGTGGGAAATCTAGAAACATATGATGTGTGGGCCCAGACTTTTAGGAGCGTTATTGTGGTTTTCCTGAGCCAGAATCTAGCCCATGCCATCCTGGAAGTTACATCTGAGGGAGAAGATCCCATGAGTCTGGTAGGATGTGAATTTGGCCTGAAGTTCTTCTTTACTCTCAAAACAGTTATCCTGCTCCTGGATTTTTCCTTCCAAAGAGTTGGTGTTGAATCTTACAGATAGAGCTGTGTGAGACGGAAAGTATTTATCAGTTTTTTTTGAGAGTGAGTGTTTGGTGAAGGGCCTCCAGTTTCCCTAAACTAGAAACCAATAAGAGGAGAAAAGACTGGGACATCCAGCGTGAGTCACAGGCAGCTGAGGGTGGTGGAGAGAGAGACAGAGCCCTTTGCCCCTGAGATACCAGCTGGAATTCGGCTCAGCCTTCCTTGAGGCTGATGATGACTTTGGTCCATTCTTCTCAGGATGCTCTGCTCAAAGTGAACCCAAGGGTGACACCTCTCTGCTCAGTGGGGTGTCCCTGGATTTGTGGCAACTTTCAGATGGCTGCCTGTCCCTACTTGCTACATAAGTGAAATTAACAGCTGATCTCCTGGGCTACAGTCAAGGCAGTTTTGGTTAAAATGCAACATTCTGTGCTGACTTCCTAAAGTACAGCCACACCCTTTTTCATTCAAAAATCTCTCCTGGGGAAGAACATGCACAGCACTGACTTTCTTTGAGAAAGTGCTACCAAAAACTACAAGCTGTAAAGCCAATCAAAGTGGCTTAAAGCACAAGTCATATTTTCTATTTTCATCTTTTCTTACCATATCTTCTTTAAAGCAATATGCGTCTTAGATATTTTGACTGCAGGACTAAAGGCTTTCTTTTCTAACGTAAAAAATTAGGAGAGGAAATTTGAATTTAAAATCATTTCCTTATTTTGGGAAAAAAAAAATCTCACTGCATCACTTTGACACAGCAATTCCGCTTCTAGTTTATACTAACAAAATAACATATGTACAAAAATGTACACATGAGCTGTTCATTGTAGCACTATTTATAACAGTAAAAACTTGGAACCAACATAAATGTCAGTGTAATGATTAAATAATGTGTGCTATAATGTAGCCTTTCAAAAGACTGAAGTACTTTATAGCACTAATGTGGAAAGAGCTATAAAACATCAGAGAAAAAAAAGACTTCTAGTTTCTGTTCCAGTATATAAGGAAAGAAATTAAATCAGTAATTAATAACCTTTCAAAACAGAAATCACCAGGCCCAGATGAGTTCACTGGTAAATTCTACCAAATATTTAAGAAGGAAATTATACCAATTTTCTGCAATCTTTTCCAAAAGTTAGAGGCAAAGGGAATACTCCCTAACTCATTCTTTGAGGCCAGCATTACCTTGATACCAAAATGAGAGAAAGACATTACAAGAAAACTACAGACCAATATCTAATGAACATAGGTGCAAAAAGCCTCAACAAAAAATTAGCAATTTGAATCTAACAATATATAAAAAGAATTATAGACTGTAACCAAGTGGGATGCAAGGCTGGTTCAACATTCAAAAATCAATTCGTGTAACCCATCACATCAACAGGCTAAAGAAGAAAAAAACACATGATCATATCAATAGATGCAGAAAAAGCATTTGACAAAACCAACACCCATTTATATAAAAACTCTTGGTCAACCAGGAATAAAATTGAACTTCTTCAGCTTGATAAAGAACATCTACAAAAACCTTCAGCTAACATCATACTTAATGGTGGGAAATTTTAGGTTTATCCATTAAGATATATTTATATTTTAAATGAGATTGTTTCTATCAGTAACTACCTGAGAGGACACGGTGGCAGTGGGGTGGAGGAGGTGGGGGAGGAGGAGGCTTCAGACCACAGCAAGAATGCCCACTGCTCACCTTGGGGCTGGAAGTGTGACCTGGTTGGCCCAGGTCCTGTAACCATTAACCTCTTCCTTCAATGAACCTCAATGAAAGTGTCATTCCACATGGATCTGTCCCATGGACTGCTGAGCCCAAGGGTCTCACCTGAGGTGAACCCAGGGAGCTCTCGCCAGTGTGGAAAGAGGAAGGCTTGGGCCCTTCCTGCCTCACCTGGGCTTCCTCGCTGGCTGAAGCCTTCAGTGGGCCCCTTAGTGGCTGCCTCAGGGACCAGCCACAGATTCTTCGTAAATAATTTACAAGTTTTAATACAAACCAGTCTCCTTTCATTTCTGAGAGGCTCGTTTCCAATAAAATATATATATACCAGTGTCGATGAAAGAATGTCCATACCTATAGAAAAGTTTTATAAGAATTTATTTAAGCCAAATTTTTGAGAATGTATCCAGAAGCAGAATCTCAATGGATTGAGAAAATGCTCTGGAGAATGGCAGTTTTGCAGCTTATTTTATACATTAGAGTCAAAGGAGATGTAGAGAGGGTTACATGAAATTTGTTGGTGGTAGATTAAGGGATCGGGAGAAAGTAAACTGGGGAAATCTCTGGATTGGATGAAAAGCAAAATGGAGAAACATTTCTTTTGCAGCAATGGGTACAAGGTAGTTAGTTAACATTCACAGCACATAGACATGGTATGTGGGGAACGAGATAATAATGAGGGATTCTGTGGTCTCATGCTCTGATGCCTGCAGTGCCTTCGAGGGGTCTAGAAAAGAAAATTACTCTGCCATTCCCAAGGTGTGTTATCCTAGATGCATAAAAACAGTGGACAGAGCTCACCTAAGGTACAGACTGACCTCTGCTAAGGAAGCTACAGGCCTGGGACGTGACTACCCGCTATGACCTGCCCAGTTAGGAATTAATGATCAGACTATCCTGATGGGTACTTTTAGTTACTGAGCTCATCAGGCCTGCCATGTGGTCCCCCCTGAGCTTGTCAAGTTTAGTTTATGGCCCCTTTTTCATTCACACCAGCAGAAAACTTCTCACAGGAGAACTAGAGCAGGGAGCGAAAAGGGGGCCTGGGCCGTGTGCCCCAAGACTGTCTCCGCAGCCAGCTTGAGGGCAGGCACAGGAAGAGGTCCCAGGCCAGGTGGGGGCTCTTGTCCATCTTCAGATCCAAGTGTGAGGTTCCCCCGAGGCAGAGTGAACCCAAATGTGAACTGTGGGTAAGATATCAATGCTGGCTCATCACTCGTCACAGTGTACCCCTCTGGTGCCGGATGTTGATCATAGGGGAGTTTGTGCATGTTTGAGAGTAGGAGTATAAGAACTATCTGTACTTTCTGTTCAATTTTGCTGCGAACCTAAATTTGCTCTAAAAATAGCTTTTTAAATAAAAGCTGATACTCAGTAATACATATGATATAATCCCATTTGTGTTAAAAACCACACACCACATACACACAAACTGTATCAGTGTCTGTTTCTCTACCTGTGTAAGTGTGTCTGTGTATGTCTATATCTGTGACTGTATTTATTTGTATATACCAGACTAGTCACATGTCACCATTAGGGTTGAGGTTGGAGGAAGGGAGAGGCACCTCCAATTGACTCTACAGTCTGTAACATTTTAGCTTTTGACAACAAGTACCTGTTCACTTATGAAAAGAAGGCAAAAAGGGCCCTTGCTGCTGGGTAAATGTCTCTGGGTCCTCATTTCAAGGAGACATTAAAGGGTAGCATTGCCCAGCAGTTTTTAAACACAACATTGTATTGTAACATCACATTCATTCATTCAACAAATAGTTCTTGAGTGCTTCCTTTATGCCAGGCCTTCTGCCAGGCCCTGGGGAAGCGAGGGTGAAGGAGAAACAGCCGCTGTGATCCCAGTTCAGGTGGCAGGTGGCACCCACCTCTGGGGAGAGTTGTTTTTTCGGTTTGTTTTCTCCCAGGCTGCAAAAGTTCTGCACGGTTCGGGGAAAGCTGATTGTGGTTCCTTCTCCTCAGAGAAGCCGTGCGGAGACCCGCCTTCCTTCCCACACACCATCCTGCAGGGACGCACCGGCTTGGAGATGGGGGACGAGCTGCTGTACGTGTGTGCCCCGGGCCACGTCACGGGCCACCGCGAAAGCGCCTTCACCTTGCTGTGTAACAGCTGCGGGGAGTGGTACGGCCTGGTGCAGGCCTGCGGGAAAGGTAAGCCGCCCCCGCCCCCTGTGAGCTAGGCCACCTCCACCTGCCCTCGCGCTGTGAGCAGAGCGGCTCCATGTGCTGGTGACAGACACACGTAACGGACTCGCCTCCACCAAGGTCCCTTTGCAAAGAGGCTTTCAGGCCTTTCCCCTGAGTTCAAGACCTGGGTGTTCCTGCAGCACTTTGGATGCAGTGTATCCCCACTGAGCTCTTCATCTCCTGAGACTGGGGGCAGGGGGTGAAGGGTGAACAACGCCCTCGCTTCTCCCATAAGGAAGGAGTTGACCTTGGGTTATTTCCCTGGAAACCTGATTAGCGTGGGATGCCAGCTGTGATATCAAACAACAGTGCTTATGGTAAACTGGGCCGGGAGGACTGTCATGAACACCTGTGGCATAAGGGAGGAACCCCAGCTTTGGGCTTCCCTGATTGTGGTGACTCTTCTGACCAGGCGTGACCCTGTGGGGACGCTGACTACTATGCTATGGGCTGTGACAGGAGCTATTGGCTCTTGTGGGGCTTGGAGCTTGTAAACTAAGGTGGGTCCAGCCACACATGCGAGTCCTGTCCCCTCACACCTGAACAATCGCAGGGGTGTTCGGAGTGGACAGTGAGGCAGAGAGAATAACTCCAGGACAGCTGTGTAGACAGCTGTGTGGACGGCCCCCACTGACAAGAATTGCCTGTCCTGCTGCCTTGCTCCACTCCCTGGCCTGTAGCTCGTGGTGGTCATATGAGTCTGAATATTTAGTTGAGACTAAAAGGACTTCTGGGGGACACTGAGCCGGTAGGAATCCGCAGATGTTCCTACTCCCCATCATCGTGAGCCTGGGGGTCCCAGGCTCCTGCAGCTGTGCATTCACACACCCGACCCAGCCCCTTGGGATTTTTCCCAGTAGCAGAAGTCACCACCTCCAGTCACAGCCAGGCCTGGCCCGCACACTTCCGACTACTACACCACGGACCTCGTGCCAGACCCAGAATCGTTCCCCAGGATCACAGGGCTTCTCTCATCCCAAGACTCCTTCAGGGACCACCTTCCTGACCCCCACCCCTATGACGTCTGGGTACCAAGGAGAGGCTGGCTTTATAGAGGAGAAAGACTCTAGCACCATGACCGTACTGAATTTATAAGTTCGTCCCTAGGATGTTCTGCCCATCCCATGGGGGAATGAGACTAGCACACTGTCCTGTCTGCAGGATTCATGCATGTTGTTGCCTGAGCTGAGGTTTGTTGTCTTCACTGCTATCTACAATCCACAGTGTGAATACGCCACCATTTCTCCAGTCTGCTGGTAGACAGTTGGCTTGTTTTCATGTTGTGGCTGTCACAAACTACACTGCCATGATTTCTCATCCACATCATTTGGTTCACATGTGAACACATTTCTGCTGGCTCCTGGGAGTGGAATTGCTGCCCACAGGGTAGGTGTGTCTTCAGCTTCAGTGGAAGCTGCCTGACAGTTTTCTGAAGTATTTTAACCAGTTTACTCTCCCACCAGCTGTGTATGGGAGTTTGGGTTGTCCAGCATCCTTCAGCATCTTGAGATTTTACCTTCGTGCCAATCTGGTGACTCATCTCTGGTGACTTATAATGTTCATTTCTCTGGTTGAGCACTTACCACATATTAATGATACCTTAGCATTTCCTAACTATAGTGTCTGTCCAAGTTTTTCACCCATTTTTCTAATTGATTTGAATTGATTATTTACATAATGTAGAATTTCTTTTTCACATTAAACTTTCTTGACTAATATGTTGCAAATCTTCTCTCCCATTCTGTTGTTTGTCCTCTTGGAGAATCTCTTAATGAATAATTTTTAAAATTATTGTCTATTTTACTACCTCTCAAATTTTCTGTGAACCATTAAAAATTTTTTTAGTAGTCATCGGCCAACTGATATTTTAGTAAAATGCAATAAAAATGAATTATTATAAGACTAAAGATATTCCAAATATAGTAAGCACATTTTTTTTTTTCATTAAACAGACATAACACTCACTGATCAGCTGATCGGATTGTTACAGAAACTTCTTAAAACTTCCTCTCTATGTATCTATTTGCCTTGTTGCACAGTAATAACAAAAGGTTACAGACTGGGACAGGTTCTAACAGTACAATTCGAGCAGTCTCCTGACACTTTCCTCATCTTTCCTCTGTTGCTGCTGCTCTGTGGCAGGCAGGAGCTCCTGGCCAGGTCTGGGGAAATCAAGCATCAGGCCTGCGCTTCCTGTTTGTTGAATGTGTCACCTTGAAGCAGACCCATACTCACCCTGAGATTGTTAATGAGCCGGCTTTATTTCCGTGAGGCCCTGAAGCTGCACCATCCACCACGAGCCACACCCACCAGCCAGATGGGTTGTTTACTGGCCCCAGTAGACTGAGAACTAAATGCAGGTTTTGTGTGTCTGAAATGGTGTTTATTTTCTCACTGCAAAGCAGGGTCGTTAGAGCTTTAGGCTGCTGGGCAGGAATTTTGGTTTCTACATCTGGCTGAGTGTACTGACTGTTGCAGTTTTCATTACTCTGTAGATTTAACAATTAAAGTCTCTGTGTTATTAAAAGAAGTTGTGTGTGTGTTAAAAAGAATATCTTGACCAGGTATTTCACTCCATTTTGCATAATTTTCTAATGAACAACTGTTTTGATTAGAGAACTGTTTCAAATTGGATAACAGTCATCTCGGGAGAGTGAGTCAAACGTGGTGGATCCACCTGGGTTTGGACAACGACGTTCCTTGTGCTGGCGGATTGGCGATTCATTCATTCATTCACTCACTCCACGTCCCTTCGTTTGGCAGCACCCTAAGGTGCTGTGTATACAAAGCTGAGCAAAACTGCCCCAACCCTAAGCGGAACTCCAGTAAACCTGCTGCCTCCAGGAAGATAGGAAAGCAGGACCTGATGAGGTAGAAGGAAAAGCTGGGAGATGAGATATCTCAGAAGGTGAAATTTTAAAGGAAGTTTGTGTTTCTAGATGGAATAAATGATCAATGAGCTCAAAGCTGCAGAGATCAAGTAAAAGAAAGCTAAAAATTGTGCTTTGGCTTCACAGTATAAGAAGGTTCTGGTGGCCTTGCATTTTCAGTGTGTCTGTTGTGAGCGGGATGCACCTGGGCCACACTGCAATGAGTACAGGAACAAGTCAGAGGAGGGGTCCCCAACTCCTGATACCAGTCGTGGCCTGTTATGAACCGGGTTGCATAGCAGGAGGTGGGTGAGCAGTGGGCAAGCGAGAGAAGCTTCATCTGTATTTGCAGCTGCTCCTCAGCACTAACATCACCACCTCGGCTCCACCTTGGATAATCAGGAATTAGATTCTCATAGGAGCATCGGTCCCTGGCGCCAAAAAGGTTGGGGGCCGCTAAATGGGAGTGAGGAAGAGGGCCAGGCGCAGACGGTTCATCCTCGAATTTCTGCTGTTCATGAAGAGAACTGGAAGAGGATCAGGGGCCAAAGAAGTGATGGAGGTTCTTTTGCTTTGTTTGCTTGCTTGCTTGCTTGCTTTTTAAGAAGGGAGAGTTAAGCTTATTTAAATGACAAAGGAAAGACTTAGAAGAAAAGGGAAAACTCCAAACAATTTTCTTGACTTTCCTTAGTCTTAATTTGCTTACATAAAAATTGGAAACTATTTATCATGTAGAGTCACCTGCAAGTGCATCACTTAGAACAGGACCTGTGATATGGTCTGGGCTCAGTGAGTGTTGGTCCTCTCCCTCTCACTCTCATGACGATCAAGGAAAGTATTTAGGCCTCTCACTTAAGAGAGCTGAAGGGATTTGTACACGACGCTGGCTCCTGGCTTCCTTGTGTGCTGTTGACTCCAGCTCCTAATACAACAAATGATTAAAGGCGGTCTGTGACTTCACCTGTCACGCGAGTGAGACGTTAGTCTTTGCCGGCAGGTGTCTCAGATTCTGGAGACCAGCTGCTGGTCCTTCCAGAAAGGCAGGGCCCACGTGGCTTTAGGACTTGATGGGGTCCCCATGGGCAAGCAGCTGGTAAATTTCTAATGCACGCCTCCCAGGCATTCTATATGAGTCTCCCCAGCTGCCTCACTTCTTCAGGGAGCACTTGTCCCCTCCGTACTGGGCCTGGCCACTGATGCTCCCTGCACAGTGTGTGGCAGCCAAGGACTTCTCCCTACTCCACTCAGAACATTTCCTTACATTTCCTTGTAAGCTGCTAAAGCCCACTCCAAGCCCTCTGGCAGAACCTGCCCATATATGATGCTCTGGGAGCTGTTCGCTGAGATGGTGGTAGGTCCCTGGCCCTATTCCCTTCACAACCTCTTCAGGCCGAGAGCCTCAAGCCTCAGGCACCTTGAAGGTCAAGACTTTAAAATAACTTGGTGCTCAGATGAGTTTGGTCTCAGAGATCCTAGGGCCTCGGGAGGCTCAGGGCTACCATGCAGACTATTTCATTCGAATTTGTCATTGTTGGGGCATTTGCATACTGGCTGGATGACTTGGGTCAGATTCCCTAAAAGCAGAGCCTGTTCTGATGTACAGGGTTTGTTGAGGGAGAAAGGGGTTAGGGAAGCGGGACAGATGAGGGGAAGGAGTTCGGGCTGTGGCGCCAGCTGGATTCACATGGGGAGCTGTGGAGCATGAGTTGTGCCTCAGGGCTGGTCCTACTTGGAAGCCAGGGGACCAGCCTCGAGTTCCTCCATATCAGTCTGTTACTGGTTGCAGGATGCTGGGCACAGAGGGCATGTGGCATGGACCCTCCCAGGGGAGGCTCCTATTCTGCCAAGGGCAATTCTCTAGAGAAGGGAGTAGCTGTGAACTTTCAGCTGCCAACACTCCCAGGAGCCAGGGGATGGGCACACTGGCCTGGGAAAGGGGACCCGGGTGGGACACCAGCAGCATCCACTGCAGTGGGGAACCAGGTTGCTCCATCAATTCAGTGCTGCATTGGTTTAAAAAAAAAAAAAATCCACTGGTAAGATGGGGACTGCCCGAATGAACTTGCTGAAATTTAAAATCTGTAACAATGAGCAGGAACGGACCCACAGGGGCATGCGCCCCCAGGCAGGCAAGTGAGTGGATGGTGCAGGAGGACCCCCAGCCCCCCACAGCTCAGTGGTGTGTTCACCACCGCGCTGAGGCCCAGCCTCAAGTGGTGGCGGCGGCAAGGTCTCTCACTTAAGCACAGGGACTTTATTTAGCTTTGACCGTTAACCTAAGTGGGCGAGGACTTATTTCACTGATGTTTTCTCCCCTCTGCGTGTTGGTTTTTCTCCAGTTTCAGTTCCTAGAGTCTGAGTCTGATTCTGGCCACTTCGTTTTCCACCGTCCTGTCCAAATCCATGCATCTTCTCGGTTTCCAGTCCCAGGTGGGCAGCACAAAACGTCTGTCCTCCCTCTCTAACGTTCCCAATATCTAACTATAATTAGTCGTGGCCCGAATTACAGGAAAATCCTGACGCTTTGCTCCTTAAGCGTGTATGCAGCAGACTTCCATGCTGTCTATGTTTGGTTTTCTTTGGGCTTCTTAGTATGTGCCAAGTCTCATATCCATCTTCAAGACCATGGTTTCCCTGTGGCCACTTGTACCCTAAGAACAGTCTCTGACCTCCCAGCACTCCAAGTGGCCACCCCTGGCCACATAACCCCAGTGTCGCTGCCCCCACGAGTCTCACTTGTCACCTTCATGAGGAGCCCTCATGGTTCCCTTGGCATCCTGACTACTCCCCTGCCCACTGTTCTGGACTCACGCTGCCTTCAACACCACCGCTCTCTCTTGACTTCAGCACTCCATGGTTCCCTAACCTCCGCCCCAGGTTGCCAGCGAGGCTTCTTATCCCATCTTTGTGGCTGGAATGGGAGAAAACAGCTGCTGGTATGAGTAGCATTAGAGAGACAATCCAGGACGTGAGAGACTCACAGACTCTTCCTCTGTGGTTTGCCCCTTTTCTTCCTTTAAAACTTGCCTTGACAAAGGGTATTGGCCACGTATTAAGACAGGCTCTGAAAGGCCTTTAAGATTTTCCACCCCGAGCGCCATGGGTTCTGTTTGTACTTTCTGGTCTGTAGTATCAAAATAGTGAGTGACACCAAGCTTGACCTCACTCTACCCCACCACCTCTGAGTCCCACAACAAAGTGACAGCCTTTCTTTTTCCTTTCCCTGGTCTGTCCCAACTGTGGAAATAAGACACATTCCCCAGTTAGGTGTTGAGAAAAGAGCTGTCGTGAACCACACCCAACTTGCTCCTCCCCATCTCTATCCTAGGAACTTTTTTGTTGCTGTTATTCTGTTTTTGTTTTTGTTTTTGTTTTTGTCTTTTAACAACTCTATTGAGGTTCAATTTGCATACAATAAACTGTGCCCACTTAAAATATAAAAGTCCCTGAGCTGCCACAGGTGAATACAGCCATGAAACCACATCCACAGCCAAAACGTAAAACATTTCCACCCTCCTTGAGTTTCCTCATGCCCCTTTCCACGGAAGAGTTTCACACGCTTTATCTCATTTAGTCTTCACAAGTCTGAGAGTAGAAATGCCTTGTTCCAGTTTACAGATGGGAAAACTGAGATACAGAAAGGTTCGGTGACTTGCCGGCATCACACGGCCAGAAAGAAGCAGAGCCAAGGTATAAAACCAGGCATGTCTCATTCCAACGTCTGTATCATGTCTCTGTGCTCCTTCCAAGGGCCTCTAAACCTCATGAAGAGCAAAGCAGCAGGCCAGCGCCAGGCTCGCTTTGCAAACTAGTCGTTTCCTCAGCAAGTTTCTTTGCTCTTTTCTCTCGTTTCTGAAGCCTTGTTTTCTTAAATTAACTTCAGTTTCTGTTTTTCTTCATCTTCGGACTTAGCTCTATTCGTAGAATAAAACATGAGACTGAAACTGAATTTAGATTTTCCTTGTCAATATTGCCATATTTGTTCAGAGGTTCATTGAACCGGTGGTTATTTCTGGCTTGTCTGGTTGTCTTTTTCAAAATTACTATTTTTAAAGGCTGTGTAGCCAAGACCAGAGAAAAAAAGAGGGCATGTGTGGGCTTCCAGAAATGCAACAACAAGAAAAAAAGGTGGACAGTGGCAGCAGTAGGAGGCTCCAGGACGCTAGGCCCCAGCCTGTGGACTCCAGCCCTGACCTGTCACACCCTGATAAACGCAGGCAGTACACAAGCAAGCCTTCTCCTTTTACTCCTGAGTCCTGTATATCTGTGGTCTTCTGTTTTCCTAAAGTAACAGTTAAATATAAACACAGAGGGAATGACCTGATTTTTGCCAAGAGAACCCATGAAGTTTACATTTCCTGGACTTGTTGGTCTAAATCAGAAGGCCCCATGTTATGTTAGCACAGGTTTCCGGGAGGGTGTGGAGGAGGGGAGAGGGCTGGGAGGATGCTGGATGATTAGGGAAAGTGTAGACCCAAGAAGGCAGAGGGAAGGTGAGAGAAATATCACCTCAATAGGCAAAGAGCTGGGCTTCTCCATCTGGTGGGCAGAATTTGATTTCTGGTTGAAATTCAATGAATAATAAACTAACATTGTTACTCACGAGGAAGAAAACAGGCTTGGGACACTCTCATGACTAGACTATTGGTAATGAGTTGATGTCCTTGTCTTCATCTGAGGTTTTGGGAAAACTGTGACATAGCGAGAACCTGTTTCTGAGCAAGAATCTTGACCCGCGAACCTAGGGAGACGGGAAGAGCTCGGCTTCAGGCCCTGGACTGCTGTCCAGAGATGCTCTCAGACAGGGAGTTCTGGAGGCAGAACCTCCAGATCACACACACACACACACACACACACACACACACACACACACACACAGCTCAGACTGACCATAAGAGGCCAGGTCAAGGCAGGCCTGCCCATAGCCAGTGGGCTGAACTTTCTCAAATCCTCAGCTCCAAATTTATACATTAGGCCAATGTTTCCTGCATGAGAAGGGCTGGGGGTGGAGACCTTGGCTCATGTCTTGTCCACAGTCCAGGAACCCTTTTTTTTTCTTTCTTTTAGTATTATTATTATTTTTTAATTTTAATAAGTGTCGAGTGTATAGTACGTTGGTTAGACATCTATATAGTTCATAAAACGATCCCCCCAGTTGCTCCCTCCCTCCCCTGACCCTCCACCTAGCCAGCGTATTAATGCTGACTGCATTCCCTATGCTGTGCTCCCCATCCCCGTGACCATCCATCTAATTCCAGTAACCTTTTGACTCCATGACATATTTAAGCTCATGGGGTGGGTTACATGGGAGAAGGAATTTAGCAGACATTAATTATGTTCAGTACTGGAACTAAGGGAGCCTTGACTATTCTT
>CM053507.1:140152876-140227894 GCA_028627145.1 Eidolon dupreanum | reverse complement strand
TCTACCATAACTAGTCAATACATACACGTGCAAGAAAACAATCTAACCACTTTTTTTTATTTTGTTTTTTGTTTTTGGCTTTGTTTTTAATTATGGTTGACTTCCAGTATTATCTAATATTAGATTCAGATGTACAGCATGGTGGGTAGACATTTATATAGTTTATGAAGTGATTCCCTGATGAGTCTATACCCTCCAGGCATCATACATAGCTATTACAATTTTATCGACTATATTCCCTATGCTGTGCTTAAATACCCAATTTGTACTTCTTAGTCCCTTCCCCTTTTCCCCCAGCCCCCCAACTCCCCTACCATTGGGCAACCATCTGTATCTATGAGTTCATTTATGTTTTGTTTGTTCGTTTATTTTGTTCTTTAGATTTCAACTATAAGTGAGATCATATGATATTTGTCTTTCTCTGACTTATTTCATGTAGGATAATACCCTCTTGGTCCATCCATGTTGTCGTAAGTGGTAAGATTTCATTCATTTTTATGACCAAATAATATTCCATTGTATATAGGAATCACCTCTTTTTTATCCATCGTCTATTGATGCTAACTACATTATCTTAAAGTCAAAGACTTAAGTCATAGCCTTCTTAAATCTCCAGCTGGATTCGGTATGACTTGTCTATATATTCTAGGTAAATTTTAGAAAAAACTTTTGTCAAAGTGGCTTTTGTTTCATTTTTGTTGTGTTTTTAGGAAAGGATGGTACTTAAATGTAAAATCTAATATTTATGCAGTATGATGAATGGGAATTCATGCACACAAAAACTTTGCAATTCAACTTGATAGTCTCAAGACTGTGGGATTCTGTGCCATATGCTCCATGAGGACAGGGACTGTTTGTCCTGTTCGCCAGTGATTCCACGCCCTAGCAGTGCCAGACAAACAGTCGGCACTCAGTGAAGTTTGTTGGATGAAAGAGCGGATGAATGCAGTACTTGGAGTGATGGCGGAACGGAGAATTAGGGCAGTATTACTTAACGGTGAGAGCCTGACCGAGCCATGGGAGACTGCATTTGAATTCTGTGAGACTCATATGAATGGTCCAGCCATCTGATATGGTTTTTGTCTTGAAATTGTGAACATGATTTCATGGGGTGGAAAGGTTTCCTAAAATAATTACTGGACTTTTTCTGATCATAAAACATACTTGCATTTTACATTTATCAGAGGTGTTTGCTGTTTATCCACCATTTTCCATTGTTGACTGAGGACACAAGTCAAGTGAATGGGCTTAAATTTTAGGAGCATATCAGAAAGGATTTTTAAATTTATAACTCTGCAAGTCATTAAATAAACAAGATATGGAGTTGTCTTATAAGTGTGAGCAAAGAAATAGCTATGTAATAAACCTGACAAGCTTGGTGAGGGGGTGAGGGGCACACAGCAGGCCAGACAAACTCAGTGATCAAAAGTACCCATCAGGATAGTCTGATCATAAATTCCTAACTGGGCAGGTCATAGCGGGTAGTCACGTCTCAGGTCTGTAGCTTCTTAGCAGAGGTTAGTCTGTACCTTCGGTGAGCTCTGTCCACTGTTTTTATGCATCTAGGATAACACACCTTGGGAATGGCAGAGTAATTTTCTTTTCTAGACCCCTCAAAGGCACAACGGCGGGCACCAGAGCATGAGGCCACAGAACCCCTCATTGTTATCTCGTTCCCCACGCACCATGTATATGTGCTGTAAACGTTCATTAACTAACCAGTACCCACCACTGTAAAAGAAGTATGTGTTTCTCCATTTTGCTTTTTATCCAATCCTAGAGATTTCCCCACTTTGCTCTCTCCCGCCCCTTCAATCTACCACCAGTGGATCTCATGTAACCCTCCCTATGTCTCCTCCTTGATTTTAATGTATCAAATAAGCTGCAAAACCGCCATTCTTCAGAACAGCTCCTCTATCCGTTGAGATCTTGCTTCTGGGCATGTTCTCAAAAATTTGGCTCAGATAAACTCTTATAGAAGTTTTCTATAGGTTCGGACAGACTTTTGTCGATATTTGAAAGAAGCTAAATGCCCACTAATTCAGTCTTAGTGCCCAGAACGTGCCACACAACACCTCAGCATTTTCTTTAGACCTTGGCTCTGGAGATTTACTTTGCACGCTTTCCAAGGTGCAGAGTGAAGTGGGGAAAACTGAGATCTGTTTCTGCCTATAGAGCACATCTGACACCAAACGTGTGTGTGTGGGTGGCGGGGAGGAGCATGAGGTTCACACCAACAACCAGTTCTCCCAGTCTCCAGACAGGAGCTGGGTGTTTACAATTCAGCTGAATTCTAATATTAACTACTTAGACTTAGTGCCAACCTCACAGGTTAAAGGCTCTGTCCCATAAGACTGCCCCCAACTTCAGACACCAGTCACAAGTCCCAGGACTCCTGGACTTCCGAACAGCTGGCTCTAAATCGGGTGTTCTCATGACCCCGCCTGAGGCTCAATGATTTGCTAGAAAGACAGAACTCAGGAAAGCATTTTACTTACATTTACCAGTTTATTATAAAGGATACAGATGAAAAGCCAGGTGAAGAGGTACATAGGGAGAGGTCTAGAAGGATCCTGAGCACAGACAGGAGCTTCTATCCCTGTAAATTTTGGGTGAGTCACCCTCCTGGTACATAGATGCATTACAGGACCAACCTGGAAGTTCTCCCAGCCCTGTAGTTTATGGGTTTCTATGGAACTTTCATTACATAGGCATGATTGATCAAATCATGGCCATTGGTAATGAACTCAGTCTCCAGATCTGCCCCTCCCAAGAGATTGCGGAGTGGGGCTGAAACTTCCAACTCTCTTATCAAGATATGGTTGGTGTCTGTGTCCATGCCACCCTGAACAAGACCGATCCTGTCTGATCTCAGAAGCTAAGCAGGGTCAGGCCTGGTTAGTACTTAGATGGGAGACCACTTAGGAAGACCAGGTGCTACGGACATAAAAAATAAAACAATAAGGGATTGTAAGCTGAGAAGGTCCTTGAAATTGGTGAGGTCAACCAAGGGTTGCCTTGTATAAAAAAAAAAAAAAAAAAAAAAAAAAAGATGTTGTTGGTTTCTCCAGCAACCAGCCCCACATCCTAAAGCTACCTGAGGGCCCACCTGAGAGTCACCTTATTAAAATAAACTCGGATATGGTCAAAGAAGCTTGTTATGAATAACAGAAGATGTTCCAATCACCCTTGTCACTCAGGCAATTCCAAGAGTTTTGGAAGCTCTATGCCAGGAACCAGGGGCAAAGACTAAATACATATTTCTTATTATATCACAATATCATAGGGAGTCTTTCTGTTGTAATAGGTAAGTATGTCTCCCAGAAGGACTTGACTTTTACAGACCGCTGAGAATGGAGAAAGCCCAGCTGGCTGCTCTCTTTTGAGGACACAGCTTCTTGAGCTTTCTTGGCCTGCTGTCCTGAGATTCTGGCCTCCTAACCATGGGGCCTGTGTTCATCATACTGAATTCAGAAACTTCACAGCATAATCTCACGATTCAGACATCTTACAAAGAGCAAATCAGTGTTTTAAAAGATACATTTTTACTTAATTTAATTTACATACAAATCAATAAATTATCAGAGAATAAACAAAGAATTTTAGCCACCACGAAGGTCAAGAAGTAGAACATTGCCAGTAACCCCGAAGCCTCGCATATGCCCAGACTGTCCACGTAGAACCACCATCCTGACTTTCAACATCATAGGCTAGTTTTGCCTGTTTTTGAACTTTATGTAAATAGAATCACACAGAATGTGTTCTTTTGTGCCTGGCTTCTTTCGTTCAACACTACGGCCACGAGATTCCTCCACGTCCTTGTGGGAAGCGGCTGTTCGTTCATTTTCACTGATGTGCAGGTTGTCACTGTATGAATGTCCTACAGTGTGTGTGTGAGTTCTGCAGCTAGTGGACGTTTGGATCGTTTCCATGTTTGGGTTATTAAGAACATTCTTGTGCTTGTCTTTCGGTACCCATGTGTACGCATTACCGTCGAGTATGTATTTAGTCGTGGAATTGCTATTCCTCGGAGCCCATGTATGAGCATTTTTAGCAGCGATGCCCAGACAACTCAGAAGCACCGTGATGGTCCTTTCGGTTCACGTTCCCACCAGCAGTGCTGCACATCCTTGTTATCAGTAAATATTGTCAGTCCTCTTAACTTTAGCCATTCTGGTACTATGTAATGATATCTTTTTGTGGCTGTAATTAGCATTTCTCTATTACTAGTGAGGTTGAACATTTTTACATATTTAGTGACTAGATTTCTTTTTTGTGGTATGCCAATTCAAGTATCTCGCCAAAGTTGCTATGCTTTGTCTGCCTATTTATTATAGATTTGTAAGAGTTCTCTATAAATTCTGGATATAAACTCTTTGGAGGCTACATGTGTTGCAAATCTCTTCAACTCTGTGGTTTGCATTTTAACTCTGCGTGACACCATGACAGAAGTTCATAATGTTAATGTAATCCTATTATCAATTCTTGTGCCAATACCACAATCTTAAAAAAGTACTCATTTTACAGTAAATCATGAAATCTTGTAGTGTACATCCTCCAACTTTTTTCTTCTTTTCTAAAATTCCCTTGTCTATTCTAAGCCCTTTGCATTTCCATAAATTTTAGCATTAGTTTCTCAATGACTCAGATTTTTATTAGGATTGTGTTAAATCTAGATAGATCAATTTGAACAGAATTGACGACTGTTTTGAGCCTTCCATTACAAGAACTTGCTATATCCCTTCATTTATTCAGGTCTTCTTTAATTTTTCTCAAATATTTTGCACTATTCCATGTCGAAATCTTGCATATCTTTTATTAGATTTATTCCTAGGTGTTTGATTTTTTTTATGCTATGACAAATGACATCTCTCTAAATTTTTATTTTGTTTATTGCTTGTATATTGAAATACAATTGATATTTTATACTGACTGTTGACTTAGCATCCTTGATAACTCCCATGTTAATTATAAATTTTTATACGTAAATGCTTTGGGTTTATCTGTGATACATAATCATAGCATCTATGAATGACAGCTTTATTTCATCTGTTCCAGTCCTTATGCTTTTGTTTACCTTTCTTGGGTTTTATACACTGGCTCTGTGACCTTGGACCTAATGAGGTTTTCCTCTCTTTCCTTTCAGATGAGGCTGAGGCACATATTGACTATGAAGATAATTTCCCTGATGACAGATCTGTGTCCTTCAGAGAGCTCATGGAGGATTCCCGAACAGAGGCAGAGGAGGACAGGGGTCAGGGAAGGGCCTCCGAGGAAACTCCGAAACAGGACCATCTGGTCTCCGTTTCTGCGGGAAGAGAAGACACAGCCCAGGATACCGCCTTTGTGCCAACCATAGGCTTGCCCCACGCTGGGAGCAGTGTCCCCACAGACCTACCAGGATGGATACTAAACCAGAAATACTTGTTCTGGCTTCCTGCTGCGACTTTCCACAAGCTTGAGTTGGAAAAGGAGATGGACGATGACACCAAAAAGCAGTTTCCTGCTGGAGACAACCACAGTGGCGTTACATCGGCCCCAGGTGAACCTGAAACCAAGGGGATCTATAGCAGCACTGATGGTCCCTCGGGGCCACATATGAGCAGGAATGACAGCAAGGCGGGGGACCCAATGGTGAGCAGCAGCGATGGGTCCTGGTTAGATGGCTACCCTGTGACTGATGGAGGTTGGAAGAAGATAGAGGCAGAAGAGGCAGAAGAGGGGGAAGATGGGGACAAGGGAGATGGGTCAGTAGGGCTGGAGGAATGTGTTCTGTTTACCCCTCATCAGCCCATTCTTGTAGAAGTTAAGAAGCCCAGGAGCTCCACCCTCACACCAAGCGAGGACACGACCCATACTTCAGTTCTTCCATCTCAAATAGTCGATGTAGAAGCTTTGGCTTTCAGACCCGAGAGTGTGTCTGAAACTGAGGGTACCAGCATGGCGGATGGTGGTGACTTGACCAGGTACCAGTCA
This sequence comes from Eidolon dupreanum, assembly GCA_028627145.1. Taxonomy (NCBI): domain Eukaryota; kingdom Metazoa; phylum Chordata; class Mammalia; order Chiroptera; family Pteropodidae; genus Eidolon; species Eidolon dupreanum. The sequence goes on along the minus strand of CM053507.1, from coordinate 140,221,918 downwards.
ACTGTTTCTTGGAGATTTGCCCCAGAGAAATCTCCCATGGCTACCCTACCCGATGAACCCACAAGCTCTCCCCTAGCGACAGTAACAACTGCTGTCCCGAAGGTGCCTAACCACAGTCCTTCAACCCTCATGGCGGCCACCCAGACTCCAGTGGAAGCCACTGCTCCCCAGGTCCAGGATAACTTCCCATACCTGCTGTCCGATGACTTCTTGGGACAGGAAGGCCCTGGTCCAGGTGCAAGTGAGGAGCTTCTCCCAACCTTGGAGCCCTGTGTAGGGGATGAGTGTCCTAGTCTCAGCAGAGGCCCCATCATTGCCACCGTCGTCACCGTCCTGTGCCTGCTGCTGCTCCTGGCAGGTGTCGGGGCAGTGTGGGGCTGCCGCAAGTGCCAGCACAAGAGCTCCGTGTACAAGCTGAACGTCGGCCAGCGGCAGGCTCGGCACTATCACCAGCAGATCGAGATGGAGAAGGTCTAGCCACCTGCAGAGTGGGCTCTCCCAAAGCCACTTGGGAGGAAAATAAACAGTGACACAACACATTGATAAATACTGATAATTCACGAGAGCATGAAACAGGTGGAACAGGGCTCATGTTTTTCCTCAGGTCTCTGTCGTATAGGCTGAGAAGTATCTCTGAAGGCACCTGGCAGGCAGGCTTCGGTGGCACCATCACACATGTCAACATCTCCTCAACCATCTGCTCTGGAATGAAGTGCACTAATCCCAGACCTGTGCTTGGGCCCTAATTCCACCATGAGGTCAAAATTCACCTCTTGTTTCATCATACTATCACCTTCTTTCCCTTCTTTAAGAAACAAAATGACCGATTTTGTGACCTGAAATTTTTGAAATAGGCATGATCAATGGAGCATTTGAGAGCAGTGATATTTAGGATATAGATATTTAATTGTTGGGAGTGGGATATAGAAGAATAATGGGTTATTTCCTTTTAGTCTTGTGATGTCACTGGGGGCAACTGAACTAAGAACCAAGACACAGTCTAGAAGCTTTGAGATTTCTTTTTAATTGTTTATTGATATTGGGGAGAATATAAGACTGACACTTGTGAGGAGTGGGGAGTGAAGAATGACCGGACACGTCCACTTCTGTTCCCTCCATTCTGTGGGACTGCCCATTGTATTTTTAAAAACCAAGTTATCTTTGTGCCAGTAAGTACCATTTCCTCTCGGAAGCAGTGGCCTGGTTGCCCTTGACTAGTCTGTGCCCCCGATCATCTTAGAACTGTCGCCAAAACTAACAGAACTCAGTCCTTGGTTTCCTCTCTCAGGAGTAATCATTTCTCTGAACTCCAGTAAGAGGGAATGACATGGAAGAAAAAGGTATTTTAAGAGGGCCGAGAACTAGGATAGCAGGTACGGGTGCTTACTTGATGGAAACACGCAGGAACTAAAAAGGAATATGAAATGATGTGTGCCCATCGATTCTTTGTGGCGATTGTGAGTCCTGTGGAAATAGCATGAGTCCAGGATGAATTCTTCTGGTCGTTGAGCCACCCATTTCATAGTATCTAGGTCATCTTATGGTAGCTCAGCAAGTCCTGTTTATGACAGCGATTCTCAAAGTATGGTCCTCAGACCAGAGGCATCAGCAGCACCTGGGAGCTTGCTGGAGCTGCACGTTCTCTGGTGCCACCACAGAGTCACAAAGCAGAAGCTCTGGGGTTGGGGCCCAGCTCTCTGTGGTGTGACTAGCCCTCCAGGTGATTCTAATGCACACTCGAGTTTATGATAACATGAGTTGTTGTTATTTTTTACAGTTTTATTTTTGTGTACACCTTTGCTTAACAATCACTGAATTTCTAGGGCAGGCAACTGAAGAACCTTTATGATTAGTTTCTATTGTCTAAAACCAAGGTATGCAGCAAACCCAGTCTGGAACAAAATGGGAAATAACAGCTTTCTAAAGACAGGCTTAGAAATTCAGATCCAGTACCTTACAATATTTTCTTTCTCTGATAGCAGGGCTGAGGACTACCTGTGTTCAGTGGTAAACTTAAAAAAAAAAAAACTTTGTAAGATACGTTCACTGTCAAAAATGGGATCACTGCCATTGGTAAGCCCGCAGCTGCAAGAGCATGTGTATCATTTAAAATGAGCTGAAAAAGGACTGCTCTTATCCCACAGAGAGCAGCATTAAGTACAACGTATGCTGATCCATGTTCAAGTAGATCCCTTCCTGCTTCTGGAAGTTGGTTAATTTTTCTGATTATCTTATAGAAAAGTTGGTTTTCCTTGACAGTATCATCTGGTTCATGATTTTCCATCTTGAGCCTTGTACTCTCCTCCCAGCAGTCGATGCTCTCTCCCATCTCCCTCAGCCGCTCTGTGATGTTTGAGCTTTGAGTCCCTCTGGAGCTTTAGAGGCCCAGAGATGAGTAACACCTGTGGTTGGTCTTGCATAGAAGTCAGTGTGCAACTGAGACAGCGTTTGAAGCTGCTGAAATACTATCTCTAACGGTCTCCTATGTATTGGCACAGAAACAAAACATCATATTTTTCTAATATGAATCACCTTCTTAGAAATCATTTTCAGTGGCAAAAAAGTGATGGAAGGCCATATGTTTATTTTGAGACGGTAAGAGTCTTAAGTGTTTTGCTGTGTCGCGAGAGAGATTTTGATCTTTACAAACGAAAAACTGTTGGTGGTATTTTTACCTAGGGAAAAAAAAGAATTCTTGCAACATATTTTCCATCCTGCCACCTCTTGTCAGTGCAAGCTTTGGAAAAATAACAGTCTAAGTAGCTATAAAGACAGTACAGCAAAATCAAAGTCCCCATTATTGAGTAAAATGAAGGCCTGAATGTACCAAATGGGACACCTATGTGTAAGATGAAATCTGGAACAACAGAAATGAAGTGTTTTCTGCATGGAGCCAAAGCAAAACACAAGAGAATAAAAGCCAGAGACTGTATATATTTATAAATTAGATTCTTTTCTAATCTATTACAAGATAACTTTTTTATTTTTAACTACATAAAATAACCTCCATCTCAACGTTGAGATCATGTTGTCCAGCTATTATGTAATAACCCAAGAACACTGACTCAATACCAACCTCCAAACAGGTAATATTAATACAAATATATTAATAAATTTATTACAAATATATCAATACATGTAAATGTATTATTTTGTAGACATGAACTGAAAAAATAAACCCAACACATAAGATTTTTAAGTTTTCATTGATTTGGTGTCATCTACATGTTATAGGATCTAAAAATGTATGTAGAAAGGGAATGATTAAAACACTGTAAACTTAAAATGTATGTAATTACGTGTCTTTTGAGACTAGCAAATGTTAAGGGTTCATGAAAATTGGGGGAGGGGGTCTGTTAACACAAAGCTTCTGAGATATTTTAAATAAATAATTATTTCCCCTAAACAGTCGCTTAATGTATTTTATATCTAGGTTACCTCACAACGGCTTTTTAAAAAAGGACTGTCTAGTAATCTTCACAGTGATGTCTTAATACTTGCGGTGTCTGAGACTGCCCCCTCTAAGCCTGACTCTCAGCCATGTTACGCCCTGCAGCAGGATTCCAGGGAAGTCTATGAAGCTTCTGCCCCGCTCCCCCTTCCCCCCTCCCCCGCTCCCTCACCCAACCAGAGATCACTCATCACATGCACAAGGCTTTGCCTCAGGGGGTCCAGACCCAAGACATCTGTTCAACGCACACACTCTTACTCTCGACATGGCCAGTCCTCCTCAGTCCAGACTTTTCCACTGTATCCTCGACAATTCCTGGGCTGACATCAACAAAATCTGTGTCCTCCACCTCTCCTTCAAGTAGCCGATGTTTGAACTCTCCCTGCCATCAGTCTCTGTTTTTGCACTGGCTAGTTCCTCACTCTGTCTACCTGCCTCCTTCTGTTCTTTCTCCTTCCTCCTCACTTGCCTTTTGGTGATATGCACGGAGCATGGTGGCTGTGGGCAGTCAGGCCTGACGATGTTTTTGGCCCTCGTTTGAAACAGTAAATTTTCCGTCACTTCCCAGACGTTGGCAGCGAGGGACCAACTCATCGGCTCTAAAGCCAGCTTTGGGTTCCAAATGTGTTCCCTAATGGGATCCCAGAACTCTGAAAAAACCTTCCTTGGGAGAGGAACAGAGTCTGTGTCCTGAAAGGCCCTCCATCTGCTCATGACCAGCAAGGACCACCCCTGCTGTGTGAGATCTGAGAGTCTTCAGGGTAAGGATTCTGCTTTGCCAGAGGAATGGCAGAAATCACAGGGACCTGAGAAAACAGAACTAATTATAACATCCGTCCTAGATCGACTGGGTGTGGTTAAGACAGCCTCATCCAGTGGATAGAGAAAGAAAACAGTAAAGAATAAGCAAAATAAAACATTTAATGTGGTTTTTTTAAAAAAAAAATCTTTGTTGTCAACGATTTTCCGAGTTCTAATTTCCCACGAGAGTGGGATTGTACACACTGCCCCTACTCAAGGAGGGGAGGTATGGAAAAGACACCAGCGACATTTATAGTTTGACCTACTGACCACCACCCTAAATGGGCAGTAAGACTCCAAGATTGACCTTGTACCTGCTGACCAAATTGTTTAATTCCTTCCTAATGTTTTCTTATAAAACGAGGCACCAGGATCTTACCCTATTAGCTCCAAGAGGATAGTGAGCCAATTCGCTCATTCATTCAACAAGCCACCCAAGCCAGTTAGGTGGTGGGGGTCAGTGTTGGGTGTCAGGATATGGCCCCTCAGTGCCTGCCCTAGAGAAAGGAGCATCCTCCTATGGCACAAACCACAGCCGCTCTGACTTTTATTTCTGGGGTAGCAGAGGGTAAGTCAAGGTGAAGCTGGGCCGTCACAGTGTCTTCCCTCTCGGGGAGATGCCGTGGGGACGGGGTGCAGAACAGCCTTACCCCGGCTGCAGGCACAGGAAGTCCAATGCACAAAACGTTGGCTGAGGCTTATTTAAGGTTCCTTTCCCTTTTCTGCACCCCCCTCACCCCTTGTATATAGTTTAAACTCTCCACACTAGGTCATTCAAGCCTGGAGTCACCAGAAAAAAGAAGTCGCTGTTTGGGGGATGGCAGATGATCAAGAGTTCGGACAGCTGCGATGAAGGATTAGTTGTGGGTTCTTCCCAGTGCCTCGCTGCAAACTGTGTTGCCGTTCCATGTGCAAACACTATTAAGTGAGAATGTTTTCTCTGGCACTAATCCACCTTCTTCCCACAGTTTAAGTATTGAATTTTTTTAAAAAAAAAAACGAAAGTAGCTCAGGTTTACAGCTCACATTTAAAACTTAAAAACGTTATTTCCATAAATGTTGGCAGAAACCAGCCACTGTTTATTCCACCAGCAGTCATAATAAACCTTTTCCCACTGACAATCTCACAAATCATTTTCTGTTTGCCACTGAAGTTCGGCTCAATAAAATTTTTGTGCTCTTTAAATTCCCTTCGTAAGAACCTAAAAGCAACCTTTCCTCAGGCGGCCTTTGTGGTCTCCGTCCCCACCGTTTTTCTCCTGGATCCCAGAGGTAAGGACAACAGGTTCGTGGCAGTAATTAGAAAGTCTCAAGACTCAGAAGGATATTAGTATGCTGAATATGTTGGCATCTAAGATATTTCAGACAATCACTTTCAAATCTATTTGAACACACAAAACACCCCTCGGCCATCCACTGTTAAAGTCTGAACACTAACGGGGCCACAGCGGGTAGCTGATACACTCTACCTAATGGGTGCCCCTGCCTGGGTTACCTGAGTGACAACGAAGCTGGACAGATGACCTCCCCTTCTGCCCCCATGGCGGGTAGCCTCCCTGGACAGGCCAGCATGAGGACCAAACAGAGCAACCGCTGGGCTCCATACAGGTGGGCCAGAGGGCAGGCGAGGCATCTTGGGCGGGTCTGGAAACTTCTACAAAGCTTACAAATGTGTTTGTTTTTTCAAAAGACAGACCAGACTGATGCTGGACCCATGAGGTTTCAGTCCAGGAATCTTCTAGGCTCTTCCAAGAAACCCACTTGGGGAGGTGCTGGGTTGATGTTGTTGAGTGCAGTCTGAACACTGAGGTTTCATGGTCGGTTTAGAGAAATGGGCTAACTTTTTTTTTTTTTTAAGATTGGTTTGGTTTCCTTTGAAATTAAAAAAAAAATGAGTAACTCGGTTCTACCTCCTTCAATCAAAGCAAATTGCTGACAATTCGATCATACCGTCCCTAGGTTTCTTCCTCAGGGAACATGCTAGGATGGGAGTGGAGGTGCTTTTCAATCCCCAGTGAAGAAGAGGCCAAGTTCAGAGAGTGAATGAAGGATGCTCACCCAACACACCACCCCCAGCCACCCCTGTGTAACAACATCATCTGCAAAAAGCTCAGCCCAGGCTCGGGAAGAGGACCACATAGAAGCTCTGCAGGGCAGAGGTGGGAGAGTCAGACCGCCTGGCCCAGCCTGGTACCTGTGCTGATCTCCTTGCGTTTTCTTGCATAGCTAGGAATGGCAACTGCTGCCAGGGGCTGTCAGGGGAGCTGAACCACCTCCACTGACTCAGGAATCCTGGGGCAGGGCGTCTACTCACTGTGTCCCCTCTACTTTATAGTCCTGCCCTCTGACCCTCTTCCCCACTGACTTCAAAAGGAAGCTCCTCTGGTGTGGTAGAGGGTGGGCGGGGTGAGGGAAGGAAAGGGAGCCCAGCATTCTGTGAGTGGAAGCAGTGCAGGATCTGACCCATGGCTGGGCGGGAGGGTACCCTCATTTAGAGGCTGCTGGAGACACAAGCGTAGCCATCGATAATGCTGATTCACACTGATTCCTTTGGCCACACAGCCTCCCAGGAGTGCAGACTCTGTTAGCGTGGGCCAATTCAGCCAAAGCCAGCGTAGCAGGTTTTTCTCTCAAGCTGGGTATCCTAGAAGGAGATCTCGACGTGAGGATTTTGTGTAGATAAGAGGAAGTGTTCTCAGGGGAAAGGAGAGAAGGAAGCAGGATAGTACAGGAGAGATTGGATACACCTGAGTTCCCAGAGTGGCATAGTGAGATGTGGGAGAAAGCAAGCCTGGAAAAGCAAAAATATACGTGACTTTTCCACCCCCGGTGGATCCCCATTACCATAAAGTCCCTAAATTCTAGTTCCTTTCATTCCTTTCCATGCCAAATGCCGTGCCAGTCTACTCCCACGTCTACCCCTGGGGGGTCCCAACTAGACCAAGTGGCTTAGTAGAGGAGGGAATAAGGTTGCATAAAGCAAGCTCAGATTCCAGAACACCACACACTCTGCTGGTTTTCCCCGACCTCAGAGGTGGCCCCTTCTCAGCCTCTTTGGGGGGGTTCTCATTGCCAGAGGGCCCCAGGGCTCTGTCCTTGGCCCTTTTCTCTTGCTTCTCAATATATACATACAATCTAGGTGTCCCCATCCAGCTGCAGGACTTTAAACACCATTGACATGCAGATGATTCAGTAATAGGCACTGTGGAGCTCCTCCCAGAACCCCCCCCCCCGCCGTGTACCCACATCCTGCCCCCCACCTTCTCTCCCCGCCTGCCTTTTGGCTGCCAGTGGTCACAGTCCCTTTTCCAGAGAAGTGCCCTCAACTAACCAAGCCACTTGCTTTCAAAGGCACACCCCTGCCTGCTAAGATACAGTCTGTAACTGATGGAGGCTTTCACAGGTTTCTCCTGAATGTACTCCCCCAAGTTAACACATGTGTGTGAATCTGTCTCAAGCTCTGCTGAAGACCCAACCTAAGAAAACTCCCAAATTTTATTAATAGCCTGAACCTCTCATCCCAACCTCAGAAAGCCTGTTCTGCACCAAATTCTTTACTTACCCACCCCTTTTGCCCCCTGCATACCCATCTTCCCCATTTCAGTAAAAGGAAACTCCATCTTTCCTGTTATTCGGGCCCAAAACCTTATGGTCATCATTAGCGCCTCTTTCTCTTATACTCCACGTCCAATCTGCCAGCAAATCCTATCAGCCTTGTTTTCAAAACAAATCCACAATCTGAACACTTCTTACTATTTCCATTGTTACCACTCAGGCTTGAGCCAGCATTCCCTTTGCCTGGAATTTTGCAGAAAACTCCTAACAGGTATTCCCACTTTTACCCTTGCTTACTTTCAGGTTTTTCACAATATGGCAGCTGAAGTGACCTTTATCAAATGGAAGTCAAGGCACTCCTACACCTAAGCCTTCCAGTGGCTCCCTTCTCACTCAGAGAAGCCAATGACCTTACATGGCTGACGAAGCCCTAAGCCATCTGCACTCTCCCCCACTCCCTATTCTTCTACCTCTTGAGCCGCATCTCCTTCCATTCTCTCCCTTCCCTACTCCTTTCCTTGGCCTCTTTGTTGTCCCCTGACCACGGCAAGTATGTTCTCACTATAAAGCAATGCACATGCTGTTCCCTCTGCCTGGAATGCTTTTCCATGCAACCTGCTTCCCTAAGGTCTCTGCTCTGCTATCGCCTTCTTGGTGAAACCTTCTCTGACCACCCTACTTAGAACCGAAGCCTCATTTCCAGGCTTTCTTACTTTCTTCCCTGCTTTATTTTTCTCCATAGCAATGATCACCCTTGATACTTTGCATATAGTTATTCTTGTTTATTTCTTATCTGTTTCTCCTCACAGAATGTAGGCTTCACAAGGGCAGAGCTTTTTTGCTATTGTTTTGTGCAGTATCTCCAGTTCCAGGTCAATGCTTAGCACATAGTAGGTGCTCAATAAATATTTATTGAAAGACTGAGGCTAGACTCTTCTGCTTTCTTCCATTTCCAATCTGAGACAGTAGCTAAATATTGTCCTTAAATGGAATCAACCACCTATTGCAAGACTTTGGAGATGCAAAAGTGTTGGGCGAAAGCTATATTTCTGCATGCTACACTGTTACCCAACTTCTTTTTCAATGGTGGCCTGAAATGATGCCGGTCAGGTTATGTGTAGACCATCATGGGATGTGGAGAAGTTTAGCCTTTGTCTGCCACCATCTTTCCTGGATCAGGGCATGGGGATAAAAAAGACTAAAAACTAGAAAGGCAGAAAGGCCACAGGAGATTTTCACAATTATCATCTTTTAAGAGTATTTTTTATATTTAAAAAATAATACTGATTTTCTGTGGGGGGGAAAAAAAGTGGAAGACTGTCCTTCCAACCAAAATGGTGAGAAAGGCAGGTACAGACATGGAGAAGGCAGGTTTGAAGATGGGAAGACAGGTGTGAAGATGGGGAGCAGGTATGGTCACGGAGAAGGCAGGCTCACCCCTTCTTACACATAGTGAGAGACGGGGCCTTCCCTTTCACGTCATAGAGTAAAGAGAAGGCTTTGAGGTATCAACAACTTGGGTTACTGGGAAAAGGAAGACAAAGAATCTGTGTTTTCTGAACATCGAGAGGAAGTCTCTTTGGCTGCTGTGGACTAGCCGGTCTCCTCCAGCTCCAAGAGGTCATCCACGTATTCCACAACCTCTCCCTGTAAAAGACAACAGGGCACTCTGTTAAACGGGTTGCCTGACTTTAAAAGTGCTAGTGAGTAGACACTGCTTCCAAGAGGCCGCCATCAGCTGCTTGCTTGGGCTGGAGCAGCCTTTCTCCCCTGCCCTTGGGCTCAGAGGACCTGACTTCTCCTTGGGGGCGCTTTGCCTTCTACCCCATGTGAACTTGGAGTCAGGTGCTCTGCAGCCCCTATAGAAGGCCTGTGTGAGGTAGGCAGTCCAGTCCACCCTCTGAAAAACGCTGCTTAGTGCCCCCTCTTCCATGCTTCCATCCTCCTTCTATTACCACTTATCCCATAGGAACACTTTCTGTCTGTTCCCTTTCTGCCTTGGTCACCAGTCTGTGAGCTTTTCAAGGACCAGGACTTGGGTTATTTTTCTTCCCCAGAGCCCGCCACACAGAAGGTGTTCAGTAGATCTGCTAAAGGATAAGTGATTGAGTGTATATGTGCATATACCTGGCATGGCTGAAGCAGTCATCCTACTTGGTTACAGTGGGACCCACTTGCCCACTGTCAGTCTCAGGAGCCCACCTGCTCCCTCTTTCTGCAATCAGCCAGAAGCCTCAACCTGAAAAAGCCCAGCACACTTTCTGATTTACATCTCTGCACTGATTTGTCTCCCATAACACACCTGTGCCACAAGCGGATGGTGCGTTCTTTTTACTGCAAAGAATGAATGAATCACCAAGAAGCCAAGCCCCCTTCCTGTGAGGGTCGGCCCAGTCCAGCCCCACCAATGCAGACTACTCCCTGGTAAAACTGCGCCTCCCTCCAAGAGGTCACACCATCCTAGCCCAAGAGCTTATTTGCTTTTTAGATATTTTAACACAGATTCATGAAATCTCTCAGCATTTGAGAATAGTTGAAAAATCTATCCAGTACTTGAGTCAGAACAGGGGGTCTTATTATTTTCATCAAATACCTCTATCATGTCATGCCTGAGACTAGAAAGCTTTGGGGAAGAAGAAATGGGAGAAAAAAAGAAAAAAAAATACAAAATATAAAAAAAAGAATAAAACAAAAGTGTTCTTCCGTTGCTTTCTGAACCCCCAAAGGAAAACATGGTATAGTAGAGGAATGATTACATGTATGACCATGACTTCTGTTCCTGGATTCACTGTTTCCTGCCATGTGGCTTCTGTGACATGGGCATGATGGTATTGCTTGCTTTTAGTTCATCAATTAAAGGAACACATCCTCCTCTATGCCCTGTCGTGGTGGAGACTATTGGTGCCTTGCTCAGATCTACTTTTCAGTGTATCCATCTCCCAGCTGTCGGGAGCATGGCTTGCTAATGGCTGATAGCTGCTCATTCTCTGGACAATTGATCTTGGCCAAAAGAAGCAGCCCCGACGAGGAGTTTACACACCAACCCCTCTGGGCTGCAGCAACCAAGGAAAGACTGATGGGGGCAGGGGTGGGGCACAAAAAGCAGGAAGAGCTCGGTGGCACAAGTCATGCTCCAGAGCTCCTCCTGGGAGAAAGCGAAGTTTGACTCCAGCTGAGACCACGTATTTGCAAAGCTCTCGCTTGCCTCTCACTTCCTTTCCTCGTGGAGAGCACTCCCTCAATAAATCACTCCAGCAAATTATAATCTATTTATTTTAGACTTTGCCGAAGCAAACAACCATCAAACCTGAAACTTGAAGCATCCATTTCAGCCTGCTTTTTATAGTTCCTGAAATTGTAACGGGCCTCTGAAAAATTTTTAACCAGCACGTAAGCTTTCAGGAGCTCTTGCACACATTTCAAACCCAGAAAGATAATAAATAACATCACAAATATCAGTAGCTAAATTGTAATGATGCTTTCTTTCAAAGTAGTATTTTGTCCTTTGGAAATTTTAAAGATTAAACTAAGACTTTTATTGTATTGTTTATATTTTATCTAAAATTCTGAATAATTGGAAATCTAGAGGGAAAAAAACAGCTTGTTTTTAGAGAAGGATTTATTCTTTCACAATTCTAAAACCTCAGTTAATATTCTAATTACTTCCAGGACCTTCAACAGAGTCCTTGTATCTTGAGAATGCCAAGTCTAAATCCCAGGCATTTTAAAACCTGGAAACAGCCTGGTCTTTTTAATGGATGATTACTAACCAGCTGTGTAACTTTGAGCAAGTCACTCTACCTTTCTGAATTTGTTTCCTCATCTGACATGAGAGAGCTTTACTGAATTTTCATGACAAAAACATTCAACAAACTAAGAATAGAAGGGGAAATTCCTCTTCAAAAAAAAAAAAACAAAAACTCGCAAAAAACTCAGAGCTAACAACATACTTAGTGCTGAAAAAGAGTGTTTTTCTTCTAAGATTGAGCAATATCTTCAGTGCCAGGTCAATGCCTACCTAGCACATAGCAGGTGCTCAATAAATATTTATTGAAAGAATGAAGCTAGACTCTCCTGCTTTTTTTCCATTTCTAAATCACTGTACTGGAGGTTTTAGCCAGGGTAGTTAATCAATCAATCAATCAAAGACATCCAGATTGAAAAAGAAGTAAAACTACCTTGATTCATAGATAACATGATCTTGTACACAGAAACTCCTAAGGAATCCACACACACAAAAAAAAACCCTATTAGAACTAATAAACAAGTTCAACAAATTTATAGAATTACAATATCAATATATAAAAATCAATTGTATTTCTATATGCTAGCAATGGACAATTAAATAAGAAAAATAAGAAAACAATTCCATTTGCAATTACATCAAGAATAACAAAATTTAAGAAAACATTGGTAAAGGCAATTAAAGAAGACCTAAATAAATGGGAAGACATCCCATATTCACAGATCAGAAGAGTTAATATTGTTAGGATATCAATACTAATACTACCTCTAAGGGGATCTTCGGATTCAGCACAATTCCTATTAAAAATCTCAGCTACCTTCTGCAGAAATTGGCAAGCTGATCCTATAAGTTATATGGAAATGCAAAGGACCCAGAATAGCCAAAGCAATCTAGAAAAAGAAGAATAAAGTTGGAAGACTCACACTTCCAATTTCAAAATGTAGTATAAAGCTACAAGTATTCAAGACAGTGCAGTGCTGACATAAGGACAGAAATCTAGATCAATGGAATAAATTTGAGAGTCCAGAAATAAACCCTCACATTTATGATCATTTGATTTCCTTCAACAGTGCCAAGACAATTCAATGGGGACAGAAAGTCTTTTCAACAAATGGTGCTGGGACAACTTTATATCTTCATAAAAAGAATGAATTTGGACCCTTACCTCACATCATATGTAAAGTTAATTTAAAATAGATGGTATTTCTAAATGTAAGTGTTAAAACTCTAAAAATCTTAGAAAAAAATACAGGAGTACATTTTTATGGACTTGGATTAGGCAATAGGTTCTTAGATAAGACACCAAAAGAAAAAATAAATTGGATCTCATCAAAATGCTTTAAGGCTCCATTAAGAAAATGGAAAGTAAACCTAGGTTTTCTGGCAGGGGACTTATAACCAAAATATATAAAGAACTCTTACAACTAAACAATAAAAAGACAGCTAACTCAATGAAAAAAATTGGGCAAAGGATTTGAATAGACAAGACATTTCTCCAAAGATAGACAAATGGCTAATAAGTGTATAAAAAGATGCTTGACATCATTAGTCATTAGGGAAATACATTTCAAAATCACAGTAAGATACAACTTCACACCCTCTAGGATGGATATAATAAAAAGAAACACACTACCAAGTACTGAGAAGACTAGCAAACTCGACTTTCATACACTGCTGCTTTTGAAGGTGGTCTGGCAGTTTCTCAATGAGTTAACCATAAAGTTACCATATGACTCAACAAACTGTACTCTTAGTTATATACCTAGGTATATAATCCTGGGTATAAGAGAATTGAAAACTTATGTCCAAACAAAAATTTGTACACAAATGTTCATAGCATCATTATTCAAAATAGTCAAAAAGTAGAAACCACCCAAATGTCCATCAACGGAGTAATAGATAAACAAAATGTGGTATATCCACACAGTGGAATACTATTCATCAATAAAAAGGAATTTTTACATATAACATGATACATGTTACAACATGGTTGAACCTTGAAAACATGCTCAGTGAAAGAAGCCAGTCACAAAAGACCACATATATGATTCCATTTATATAAAATCCCCAGAACAACAAATTCATAGATGCAGAAAGTAGATTAATGGTTGCCAAGGGCTGGGGGCAGAGGTGAAGGAGGGAGGAGCAAAGGGGAAGGAATGAGAAGTGACTAGTAATAGGTTCGGGGTTTCTTTTGGGGGTGATAAAAATGCTCTAAAATTAGATAGTAGTGATTGATGCACAACTTTGTGAATATTTCAATAAAGCTTCTCTAGAAAAACATAACAAGGGAAACTGCTCATATTACAATGTTAAATAGAAAAGCCATGTCATGCAATTACAACTGAGTTTATAATGAATATATATTGGAAATGTGTACGAAAAACTGGAAGCTTATATAGCAAAATATCAGCAGTAGCTTGTCTCTGGATAATTAGGAACTCAACTCCTCCCCTTTTTCCTAAATACATCCTTCTCCACTTTCTAAACCATAGCAGCCCACTTTATAGCTAGCCAGCATCCCTTTCTTTGCAGCATCCTTGTGATCTTATCTCAGGCTCTGCTTCAAGAGAACCCAACCCCGGACATGTGGCATGTGTATCACTTCCCAGTTTACAAAGCACTTTCACAGGCAGCACAGTATTTCATTCTCCCAACTCTGTGAGGTCAATGCTATTAGTCCCATTTTATAGATAAATGACTGAGACCCAGAGAAGTTTAATGAATGCTAGTGATGGGTCTATCCCATACCAATTCATGCACAGAAAACATATTCCACGATGATGTCTCATTTAGAGGTGTTTTACTGAAAACTGGGGCAATAGAAAGAGCAGACAAGGAGGCTCAGGGCCCCTAGGTCTGGCCTAGCAACTCACAGAACTTTCCTGTCCCCCAAGCTCCTTACCTATGAAATGAAGGGTCAGACCAGAACGAGTTCACAGCTCTCTTCCAGCTCCAACGGCTGGTAAGTCCCAGGCTGTCTTAGAAGGCATTTTCCAGTTTATTCCAAACACATCTCTCTAAATGCTACCCTTAATGATGGCTTTTCTGTGACTAGCCTGCCCCAAAACGACTGCTCCATAAGCAAAAAAGGAGTCAGCTGAGAGTCAGGAATTCCAAGGAATCTCAGAGAATGACTCAAAGCAAGGACCTAATTTGCAAAACAAACAAACAAACAAACAGATAATAATCTCATAGAAAAACTGGAATGGGGGTTTCCAAGTGTCTTCTGAATGCTGAGAAACTGAAAATTCACTGTGTTTTTATAACGTTAAAAAATGGTGGTTGGACAGCTCTGTAACGGATCTCTGGAGCATCACATCAGTCATGGGCAGAGAACACGTCACTTCAGCCTGGGTTCCTAGAAAGCCACTCTCGCCCGCTCCACTGCTCCGACTTCCATTAGAACACCCACAGAAACTGCATTTCTCCACCCCCTTCTGCTTCTTATTCCAGCGATGACTTGCCTTCCAGGGATTTTAGCAAAGATGTAACATCTTCTCTAGGCAAGACATGTGCTCAACGTGAAAACTTACCTCATCGTCATCCATTATGTTTTCCTTAGCAAAGTCATACAGCTCTTTCTGTAGTGTAGTCACGTTAAAGAACTGAACTGCTTCCTGTTGAGACATAAACAGAAAATAGTTGATATGACCAAACTTTTCATGTTAGAACGGGGAGGAGGGAGGCACAGGGCATGAGGTTTCTTCTGGGGGTGATGAAAATATTTAAATCAGATAGTGGTCATGGCTGTACAACTCCATGATACTGAAACCATGAATTGTACACTTTAACTATGAATTTTATGCTATTTGAATTATATCTCGATTTTTAAAAAGTGGGCAACCCCCTATAAATGAGAGACTGTGTGTGAGAGTGTGTGTGTGTGTGTATGATTATGTGTACATGTATAGGCAGGGGAGTGAGGTATGAAGGAAGTTGGATGAATGGCAAACCAGGAAAGTATACAGAAATCCCAATGAAAATACAAGTTAAGAACAAAGAGCATTGAGAGAAGAGCTTTTGAAAGTAATATATAATCCATGAAGTTCCTGACAACAAACACATAGCTGAGTTTGTCGATTATGCGAATTAAATGTTGGTCCATCCATAAAAGAACCAATCATGGAGCTATAGGTGTATGGGTTTGACACAAAAAATATTCAAATGAATTGTTACAAAGACAAAGCAAGTTGCAAGACAGTATATAAAGTATAATCTTGTTTCTGTAAAAACAAATACATGTTGTGTATATGAGCTAATACATAGCTATAAGTAAAGAGATGGTATGGAATTATGAGGGAATTTCACATTCCAAGTAAAATATTCCTGTGATGTTTTCAATCTGTAGAATTTTGCCTGATTTAAAAATCAGAATAAAGCAGTAAAATGCTAAAAGACAAAAACTACAGAAAAAAAATGAATTTCCTTTCATTTCTGAAATAACCCTTCCGGACTTACCGGTCTGGGCTGGAAATGATCATCCAACAGACCCCACTTGTCCCTGTGGTACTGGTAATACACCAGGTTCTGCTGCATGACCTTGTCGTCGCGGTCGAAGAGCAGGTAGCTGACAGCACAGGGGGCTGCGTTCTTCAGGTCACTCACTGGGGTCCAAAGAAGAGAGGGACAGGGAATCAGCAGGCACCCCCTGCAGTTCCTCTAGCCAGGCTTCCCTTCCCCCTCCTCCCGCCCCTTCCCCCTTTTTGAAGCACAGCTTCCTAGAAGAAAAGGTCGTGAGTAAGCCCCTTCTCCGCAGGCTCTCCTTAGGAAAACCTGGGTGGGCGGTCACAGGCTGGGTCTCCAGGGCAATGTGGAGGCCAGATTTGAAACAAGCAGATGCCTTTGCAGAAATGCCTACCACATTCCACCTCACGCTCGCGTGCCCTGAGCTGCTCTCACATCCCTGGAGCATGAGAAGGCTGGATCCCAAAGCCTCGACTGTCACGGGGCTGAGGAGCTAAGGAGGACATGCTCAGCAGATGAGGCCCCTTTTGGGTATCGAAGTGCCTGGGTCCCATGTGGATGACACCACAATCCTCAGACAGGTAGGCCCTCCTATAGCTAAACCAAACCTAGAAACTCCAAAAGGATGGTGGACTCTCTGGGCTGAAAAATATTTGAAGAGTCACCTGGCCTTGTCACCTCCTGGAAGTGAACGTCCCACCTCCAGCCTCATTCCTTAGAGTTGAGTTGCCCTACCTACAGCACTACCTTCTGCATAGGGATTTGGCAGGGGTTGGGATTTGTCTTAGGGGTGGGGGACAGGATGAAAAAGTGACGAGACACAAGCCCTTGGGTATTTATTCTGGCACTTTCCACTTCAATAAAAACCCAAAAACACTACCTTTGCTAAAGCTCTGGTTGGCCAGAATAACAGAAGCATGGGTATGAGTAAATTTTGCCACCCAGTGGCTATTTCTGGTAATGACAACTTTAAAATCAGGGTGTAAGAGCACTTACTATTTATTCTCAAGGCTTGCAGGGCTGGGAAAGGGTTCAAGTATAAATAACAACACCTGCCCTCAAGAAATTTATTTCAGTAATTAATTTAGAAAGAGTTCAAAACTTGGCAGACTTTCAGGAAGGCAATTTCGAGAAGTAAACTTTACTCGTACTGTATACCTATAACCCCAGAAGCAAAGATTTCCTGGGGAGCAGCAAGCTAAACTAGAAATTTTGGTTTACCAGTGTTTATAAGTCTCTGCCACAGTTTCTGACACACAGGGTGATTTTCAGAGCATGTGAGGATTTCAGAGGACCAGTGGGTTGCCAGAGCCTGGAACACTTTTAAACTCCTAGTGTTCTGGCTTTGTGTTCACATAACCAAGCTCTGTTCAGAGACGAGACAACCCCATGTTTCAAAGTCTACCTCAGGGCCAGCTCAGGTAAGTGCCAAAGCAGATTTCATGAAAATGAATTAAAACACAAGCTTATGTTTTCATCCCACTGAAAATCTTTAAACTATGCATCCAAGATTGGAAAAGGATTGATAAAGTTGAAGTTGGATGATGGGCAGACTATAGTTCATTGTAATATCCTTTCTACTTTCGTATATTTTTTCAATTTTTCATAATAAGTACATAATTTTTCCTCATTCTCATTAAAACAGGGCTCTTCCAAGTATGGATGAATAAAAGCAAACAGGTAAAACCGGGGAGCGGGGGAAGGGGAGGTGATAGAGATGGAAATGGGTGGTTTCCTTCAATGTCTCTCTGTATATCTCCCAGATGTTTGGTTTGCTGCAACATGCCTGTCCTACAAGCTTTTTTGAAAGAAAGCACTAATCAATCACTTCTATTAAAAAAGAGGGCTCTTGTCTATGGCCATGCCACCCTGAACATGCTCGATCCCATCTGATCTCAGAAGCTAAGCAGGGTTGGGCGTGGTTAGTACTTGGATGGGAGACCACCTGGGAATACTGAGTGCTGTAGGCTTTAAAAAAGGGGGGGGGGCTCTTCACAAGCAAAAACTGCCTAGGAGAAAACTATTCCCTCCACACTAGAAAACAGTCAATAAATATTTGCTGGGGACCAACCATGAACTCAGTGCCCTCTCATCTGAAAGCATGTCCATAAATTATATAGAACATGACTCTTGTCTTCTATGCTAAATAATCCTCTAATGAACAGCCGGAGCCAATGTTACAGTGACAAATAAAACCTCAACTCTGCCATCTATGAAAGTGGACTCTGGGAAAGACACCTGTTTAAAACACAGCTCACTTGCCTGTTGATTTTAGACATATCTCAACTAAGGAATATTTTTCCTCCTTAGATGAGGTTCCGGCTGCCGTAAGATCAGTTTCTCCATGGAGAGAGGCAAGTTACCTTACTCAGGAAAACCTGGTATAACAATCTTGATTCGAAGCAAAAATTTTAAAAATTAAAAAATATATGTATATGCATAGAATTTTTTTTTCTTTTAGCCTTCAGTAGGCAAGTCTTTTAGTATGTCCTGAAGAGGGCAAGAGATGGGATAAAAAGGTAGGTGGCTGTTGCAGAGAGAACCCAACAAAGAACAAAATGGCCACAGCAGGGAAGAAGGCTATAGAAGCCAAGGTCACCCTGCATTCCCAAGACCAGCTACTTCTGAGTTGGAAGGGTAGCCTGGGGACTCCAGGCAGATACCTGCCACTGGACCCAGGCATTTCGCCAGTAGGGCAAAGTACTTCCTGCTGCAACTGTCCTAATAATTCCCCTACGCTTGTCACTGAAATGCCAAGATACACGCTGCTCAAATAGTGGCACTTGGCAGTCAGTCACAGGAAGAGGAGGAAAAGCCAAAAAAGACAGGTTCTGAAGTCTGAACTCTGAACTACTTTCCCGCTCATACTTGTTTCCTTTTGTCCACTTGAAATGTTCTGACTGACAAACTCCAATTTCAGGCCAAGGGAGGACCGACTGCAATGAAACTCCAAAGATCAGAAAAGGAAGGCTGATAATAGGGAGGAAGGGGCATAATATCAAAAAGAACAACACTATATATAGAGTTTGCTATGTGCCAGTGTGTGAATACCGTCAGTATTCCATGTCTGTTGACTCATTTAATCTTCACGACAAATCTTATGAGGTTAGTGCCATTATATCTACTTTACAGAAGAGGAAACTGAGACACAGAGAAGTGAATGACAAAGCTGGAATTCGAACCCAGGCAGCCTGGCTCCAGGGTTCAGCAAAGCTCAGCACCAGGGCCAATGATGTGACCTTGATGAATTCTCTCATAGGTGAGCATTAGAACCTCTATTCTACAGTTGGGGAAGCTGAGTCTTACAAGGATTAAGCACCTTGCCCAAGATCTCGTGGAAGAGGATTACTTACACTTATAATAAGCAAACTGCAAATAGTGATACATGGTTGCCACAAATTTCTCCACTGGATAGCCTCCTATAACTGGGGTGAGGTTCTCTTCACACTGTATTTTGCACTGCAGAACTTCTACATAATGATCTGAAAGAACACACACAAATTTTCAGAGCAATGAACTTTCGTTTTCTAAGATTTTTATTAAAATACAGCTAACATACCATATTGTATTAGTTTCAGGGTATATACCATAGTTATTCAACATTTATGTACCTAAAGAAGCGATCGCCATAAGCCCATCATTACATTTCTTAATTATACTTCTGTCTGACCTCTCAAATGATAAAGGCAAAAAGCAAAAATGATAAATAATAGGGGTAAAATATTTGCAATACTTTCGCTAAAGGATTAAAACTTTTAACATGCAAAGTTTCTTTAACAAGAAAAAGACAAAAAATATAAAAATGGTCAAAAGGTTGTTAACAGAGAAGAAATTATAAAAATGGCTAATCGACATTTTGAGAAGATGCTAAACTTCATTTGTAATTAAGAAATACAATCCCACCTAAAATAATTTTAATTGTTAAGTTGGAAAAATTTTTGATATTTGATAATACCCAGTGTTAGGAAGAGAATGGTGAGACTTACGCTCTCATATTCTGTTGGTAGAAGCAAAACAGGAACAAATTTTTCAAAGAGCAGTTTGGCAAAATTTATCAAAGATTAAAATACACATTATATCCTCTGACTAGTAGTCTAGTTCAGGAAAATTGTCCTTAGACTTATGCACACATAAGCACTGTTTATAACAGCAAACAAATGGAAATAACCTAAATGCTGGTCAACAGGATGATGATAAATTAGGGTACATATAAACAACAGAATCTATATAATCTTTAAAGAGAATAGGTGGACCTACATATAATAATATATAAAGATATCAAAGACTATATTTCCCAGCCTCCCTTGCAGTGGGTTGGGGCCATATGACTAACTGTGCCAATGAAATGTAAATAGCACTAATATAAAATAATATTGAACATCAACTCTAATCGAAAAATAAAAATTAAAAAAAAAAAAAAAGAAATGTGAATAGTGACAACTAATGGATGCTACTTCTGGGCCTGGTCCCCAAAAATCTCCCACATGATACTTGGTCATCTAGTTCCAGTCAGGACCCTGACTGATACAGAAGGAGGCTTTTTCTTCCCACAGTCGATATTTTTTGTGTCTTTTACATTTTATACTCTGTGCACATATTACCTACCAAAAAGAAAAAGTTTGAAATTAAGTATAATGTAACACACCGGTGAGATACCATTTCATTAGAGTTAGGAGGTAAGACTGCAGTCGGAAGGCTCGGGTTAAAGTCCCAGCCCTTCCTCTGAGGACAATAATCATAATACTTAACCTCTCTATGCCTCAGCTTTCTCAGCTATAAAATGGGGAGAATGCTAATATCTTCTTCATAGGGTTGCAAAATTGAGATAAAACACATAGAAAGCATAGAATAGGTTCTGGCATTTGGTTGGAGTTTAATAATAATGTTACCTTTTCTAATAACTATTATTTATCTATAGTCAAAACACTGTGGCTCCAAGTAAGCACCCTTTTTTGCACCCGTCTCTTTATTCTGAGTGTCAGGTGTACTCTTGACACTATATGCATAAAGGGAGATTGGCAGGAACAACCCTTCACTAGCAGAACACTGGTTAAAAGGTGCCATGTGAGGTCCAGGTGTGAGCACCGGCAGCTGCCAACATCACAGAGAGAGAGAAGGCCAAATATTCTGCGCCCCCTGATGGGAGAACTGAGCACCTACTAGGAAGTGGTCTTGTCCCTCAACCCTGACCAAACAAACAAACAAACAAACTCTGATCAAGCCTGTACATCCAACTATCAATTTATAATATAGAGGACAGAGGACCATGGGGCTACACTCAGCAAAATCCAGGGTGTGGGAATCTCTACAGGATAAATGACTCAGTTTCTTCAATAGCAAGGGGGAAAGAATGTGGAGGAAGAATCCATAGATTAAAAGAGATTTAAAAGATAATCAATTTGCTACAATATGCATAAACCTTGAGGACATTATGCTAAATGAAATAAGCCGTCACAAAAAGACTGATACTATATGATTCTGTTTATATAAGGTACCTAGAGTAGTCAATTTCATAGAGACAGGAAGTAGAATGGTGGTGACCAGGGGTAGGGGTGAGGAACACAGAAAGTTAGTATACAATTTTTGTTTTTTTCCATCATTTGGTTAGTTTTAGTTTGGGAAGATGAAAAAGTTCTAGATATGGATGGTGGTGATGGTTGCACAACCATGAGAATGTACTTAATGCCACTGGACTGTACACTTAAAAATGGTTACAATAGTAACATTTTATGCTATGTGTATTCTACCACAGTAAAAATTTTAAAAGATAACCAAGTACAATGTGTGCACCTTATCTGGAACCTGAGTCAAACAAATTGTACTTCAAAGGTATACACCCGTTTATGACATTTCTGAGATGATTGGAACATTGATACATGATGATGAGATAAAGGAACTAATGTTAAAATCTTTTAGGTATAATAGGTGGTTATGTAAAAAAAGAGTTCTTATATTTTAAAAGCATATACTGAAATATTACAAATGAAGTGACGTAGCATCTGGGATTTGCTTCAAAATAACATGAGACAGGAAAAAGTAGGTGGGAATTAGATGAAGCCCAAAGGGCCATGAGTTGACAATTGCCAGCCTGGGTCGTGGGTACATGAGGTTCGTGATACTCTTCTATATGTTTGAAATCTTCCAAAATAACAAGGTTTTGTTAAGAAAAAAAAGGGTACTCTGTGAAAAAAAAGACACATGAACAAAAAAAGGTTGAAAAAAAACAAACTGTAGATTCAATAACTTAGAGCTGCCAAACTGCGGGATTTCTACAAGCTTTATCTGCTGGAGTGTGACATTCTGGGAGGCAGACGGCACCCAGCCCTCTCTCGGGCTAATTTGGCCAGGGCACCCTTTCTTCAAGGTACAGTTCCAGAATCAGTGTTCCCAAAACCAATTTGGGAAATCTCTTCTGGGTCATTTTCCAATTTCTGGAGCAAAACTGCCCATTAAAGGTTAAAGAGAAATCCTAGGGACATTTAGGCTATCTCTGATGGTGTTTTAATTTTTCTTTCTTTCTTCATTCTTTCCCATGTTTTCTCAACTTCCTATAAGCATTTTTTTTTTCAATTTTTTTTTTCAATTTTTTTTTTTTTTTTTTTAGCGACAACTACTTAGAGGCTCATAATACTCTTCATTCTACCTTTATGTGTGCTGGAAATTTTTCACTATCAGAGATATTTCGTAACACGAGGCACAAGTTACTCATAGGCCTTTTTTATTTTTATTTTTCTAAAAGCCTGTGGGGAATCTGTAATCGGGCCGGGCTGATATGGTAGACTTCCTCCACAGGTCTGTGTTTGTACATAATACTCATTATTTCTCCAGAAACCCTGCCAAGTCAAGGACTGATCTATATAGGTGCCAGCCACCCCACTCCAGGTACCCATTCATATTTAAGCTCAAAAGTTCCTCAGAGGCCACTTGAGTCACCTAGAAGGCATGTAGGTCACACAGGAGCAGCTATACCATTTACCACCCCCACCAACCTGCTACGGAAAGATAGAAATCCTTGAAGTCCTTGATCTCCCTGGAGCCCTCGCACGCTGCAAGACACTCATAGAAGGCTTTGAAGAAGTCAGGAAGGGCCAGCTCCATGTCTGTGATGGATGTCCTCCAGTTCTCGCCATTGTATGCCCGCACTGCACGGATGAACAGGCTCTGGGAAGCAGAGAGAAGTCAATGAAGCTCCCAGACATGAAGGGAGAAGGGCCTGTCATCCCAAAGGGAATCAGACCATCACAGAGCTCCATTCTCACTAATTCTGAAGAAACCACACTGACTCGTAATTAAATGTGAAGCCAGTTAGTGACTTACTTATATCTAGCTTTTTCTACCCTGTGTACAATGGTACACTTATTTTAATTCAAAAAGTAGCAAGCACTTGATAATAAAATCAAATTAAAATCAAGGAAAAAAGAGAAAACGATAGTGACATAAATCAGAGCAGTGGCTGCCAGGGGCCAGGGGTTGGGGCAAAGGCTTGACTGCAAAGGGGCAAGAGGGAACATTTTAGAGGAGATGAAAATATTCTACATTGTGATTTTGATGGTAGTTTAGTTACACGACTGCATATATTTGTCCAAATTCACGGATTTATTCATTTTAAATTGGCATTTCAATTTGAAATAAATTATACCTAATTATAACTAATAAATTAACTTTATTAGTTAATTTTTAAAACTGAATCAAGGAAAAGGTATAAGCTTGAGAGCAGGTATCACACCCCTCTTCCCCTAACAGAAAAGGAAAGAATATTAGGGCCACACATCAGCATGAGTCACTGAGGAGAGTGGCCACGTGTCAGACAGGGGCAACTTCATGGAGTTTCTGCTGACTGCTGATTGAATCAGGTGAGACACGGGTCTCATAAGAGATAAGTAGAAATCCTGGATACACACAAAAACCTGTTTACTAGGACTCAGATCAGGCCCTGAAATAAGCAAGGGACTCGCCACTTGGAGTTTCCTTTCAGCTGCTCCAGAATGGGGGTATCAGAGGGACACCCCTTCGACCTGGAATTTTCACCAAGCTTAAGGCTTCAAGTAGAGAGAGAGGGTGGATCTTCCTAAGCCTCCTGGGCAGGCAGCATCTGCTAGAAACAAGACAAGCAGACAGAGCACTACAGAGGCCTTGCCTGGAGACGGGGTCAATCAGCAGCCACTCCAGGCAGCTGGCTCTGCAGAAGCAGCAGGATGGCAGGAGCAAGAGGAAGGCCAGGCAGAGAGAGGGAGCCCCCTGGGTACACAGGAGGGCAGCCCACCACACCCAGTAGGACTCCAAAGGGGAAAGAAGGGTCTAGCTACTTGCAGTGCACTGACCACAAGCACTCAGCTCTGTTCCCCAAACCCTGTGAAAAAATGACAGTGAAGAAAGTAAGAAGGTATAAATCCTTTTTTTTTTTTAATGGGAAAAACAGAAAGGAGTAAGCAGGAGACAAGTGATTTCAACAACCTTTGGGAAGAGAGAAAACCAAATTATCAGAGGAAGGCCTGCAGAGAATATGAGCTACACAGCCCGCTGGCACTTGCAAGCACCAGGGACCATGGACAGCTGGTGCAAGGTGCAGAATGAAAGCAGAGCTGAAAGTCTGAACAGGGATGTTGAAGCCCCAGGTTCCTGCCCAGCACCCCACTGCTGACCGAAGGGATCACAGCTCTTAAAGCCAGTCCTCCTCTGAGACTGGTGGATTATTTTTGAGACTCTACCCTTAACGGCTGAGGGGTCAGACAACAGGTACAGCAGCACTGTGGTTGAGGCATGGAGCTAAAAACCAGGAAGCAGGTGAGGTCTCTGACTCAGCTGTGAGGCCCCATCCCTCCCTCCACGATGCTTTCAAACGCCAGCCAGCGGACAAGCATGGATGCCCCACCCGCCCTGCAGAAGGCTGGAGAATTCTTCCCTGGAAAACTAAAGGGCTCCCAGCAAAGAGACTTCACACACTATGTCTGAGGCTCAAAAAGTGAGCTTATAGCCTGGTTACACTATGGGAAACCCTGTAGTCAGACTTTGGGACCTAATGGCTCTCCATGGAGGCTTCCAACATGTTTCCTGTTTTCATTATGGCCCTACCTTTCACTGGTGCCCATGCCCCAAGGCCTGAGCTCCACAGACCCAGACAATAGTAAATGCTCAGAGGGGTTAGATTCTTCCTCTTCTTATTGCCCTCATCAATTTCCATCAGACCTCCCCTTTGCAGATGCAGAGATTTAAGTAGCCTCTCAAACAAGTCAGTCCTCCTCGCTCTGAATCCTCTTTCCACTTGAATACACATATATGGTGTGTGTGTGTGTGTGTGTGTGTGTGTGTGTGTGTGTAAACATAGCTCCTAGTTTCATCAAAAATGGAGACTTAATGTTTCTGTTTTTCGTGTTCTTGGTCATTTGGGGAAGATTTCCAAGATATGTCTTTATTCCACCATCATAAAACTGAACAAATGAATATTTCTAAAATGTAGCATTTAAAGGAAAGGTGGCTTTAAAAGCATCACGGAATGTAAAATCTCATTCTTAAAAGGATCATTTAGGCCAAATAGTCAATCATTTCTATTGTCATAATATTCATTAAATGTCATCAAAAATCACTAGAAGTCCTTCTATGTCTATAGCTGTTCATTGAGATACACTTCTTCAAAAGTTCACATTGTGAATAACCGCTGTATAAAAATCCAAACATACCTCATATGACTTGGTTTCCAAGTCTTTAATGTAGTCCTCAGCATCAGGTAAGCTCTTGTAATAAGCCATGTTTCTCTTCATCATTTCGTCATCAGGGTGCTTCAGTAGAAAGGTGTGGGCAGCTGCAATGGCTTTCGGAAAATTATTTGCCTAAAGCACAAAAAAGAAAGATGAAAGCTACTTAATGGATGGTGAGCAGTGATTTTTGCAAATCGAGATCTGTTCAGTCCTTTGGTAACTTAGTGTTTCAACACGATGTTTCCAGCTAGGGGTTCAGTGACTTCCAGGGCCCATCAAGACCTTGTCCAGCCACTCTAGATGAATATTTATTCCCTGAAGGTAACTGGATGGCCTCTGTGTGCCTTTTTCCATCTACTTCCCACCGTGTTCACCACCTTCCATGCCCTAGGAGGCTGGTCTCTACGAACCATAGCCAATAGACTCTCTTGCCCTCTAGTTTCCAATGGGGTTCATCAATGAGGAACCCCAGTAGGGGCCCCAATAGGAGACTGAAGGAAGAGAAGAGAGAAAGGTTGGGTTATTTAGTCTCCTGGCTCCCCTCCCTGCATAGTCACCTCGGGCTGCTAATTGTCCTTTAATTGAAGGTCACAACTCCTCTCAAAGTCTCCTCTCTAAATAGACTCTCTCTTTACAGGTTCTCTTCTTTGCCCCTTTGGGCTTATGGATGGTCACACCCCACTGCTATAAGCCTTTGTAAATAACCAACCGCCTTAGTAAATGTTCTTCAAATCATCCAAATGACTCTACCACATCTTTTCTGCCAGAATCTTGACAGATTTATTAATATATTCCCAAATTTCTCACAGAAGCTTCTGTTTCACCATTCTCGATGACCCCCACCACCTCCTCATTTACTCATCCATTCACTCAGTAAGTATTTGTTGAGAGCCTCTGACATGGTAGGCATTGTTCTAGAAATGAGTCTGCAACAATGAGCAAAATAGCGGGGGTGGGAAATCTCTGCCTTCGTGTACCATACATTCAATTAAGTTCTGCTTATCTCCCAGCAAACTCGATTAAGACCCTCTCTTTATATGACCCCACGTTCTCTGTCTTCCCGCCCCCTCCAGACCCAGCAGTGTCATTCATGTCTGCATTCCTGCCCCTGGGCACACTTCCTGGGGCAAGGCAGGAAATAGTATCAGTGATTTGGACATGGCATTATGACTACATAATATTTTTATAAAATTAATCCGTGTTTTCCTCTCTTTTCCCCTTTCTTCTCTCCCTAGTCAGGTGGTGGCCACCTGATTCTGTTTCACTGCCGCATGGGTGGTAGCTGTCTAGTCGGAGAGCAGAAATTACTCATGTGACAAAAGCCCCGTGCTCTTGAGAGAACTTGGAAAGCATGACGAGAGAAGGAAATTGGGACAGGAGCCGCAGGAAGAAGCTGACGGGCCTCGAAGAAGAAGGAGAAAAGGGAATCCTCTAGGCTAGGAAAAAAGTTCCCTTTGGGGTCTACAGGAGCAGCAAGGTCTGTGGCCCTGGAGCTGCAGGCGTGTCACCCTTGTGGGCAGAGCCCAGGAGGGCAAAAGTCCTCAGGGAGGAATGGTGTGTAGTGTATGGGGGACGGGGCAGCTCAACAAGGCAGGCAAACACAGAGATGGACACCTCTCTGTGTGGACACACGACCATCAACCAGAGGGCCACCCCACATTGATGTTCTGGTTCTGGCCATCCCCTGGGATCAGGGCACAACCTGGGGGGGTGCAGGGGTGGCACTTGTACATGTATATAGACTCCTTCAGCCAATCTGGAGGGGCACTCCAAGGCAGGGGTTAGGCAATTAGGTTTGGAGAGAGAAAATAAAGGGATATTTGGTACACTTGGATTTCTGAGAATCAAAAAGTAGCACATTTCTGTATGGAATTGCCCCAGAATTGGAGCCAAGTCACTTGGAGACAATGGCGGCGGCTGCAATAGAGAAGTGGTGGGTGGTGATGAGGGCAGACTCCCAGATGTCAACGCAGATGTGTTGAGAATACCAGTTAGTGGCCCGTAGCGGTGCTGCCTTTGAAAGAGTTCTACAGAAAGCTTTATAGTCCTGGCAGGAAAAAGTCCAGTCTGGCAGCTCGAAGGCAGGGAGTAGGT
Source organism: Eidolon dupreanum (assembly GCA_028627145.1). Lineage (NCBI taxonomy): Eukaryota > Metazoa > Chordata > Mammalia > Chiroptera > Pteropodidae > Eidolon > Eidolon dupreanum. The sequence goes on along the minus strand of CM053507.1, from coordinate 140,194,110 downwards.
ATGAATGCAGCCCTTTCAAAGCATTTGTCAATGAAATTAGATTCTCCGATTCTCAGAAGAGCACTTAAAAAAAGAAGCACAGAGTGGGATTTTTAAGACCTCTCATTTAGGACCTGAATTTTACAAAATGAAACCCCTTCCTGAAAAGGAAAGGGTGATTATTCACTTTAACTCAGGCTCTGCCAGATGGAACATGAAGCCACATCTTGGCAGCTAAATTACTGACAGACCCCAGGCAGGTTTTGGAGAAGGCACGTACCCTGCCATGGGTTCCTGAGAAACAGCTACCTGCATGAGAGGACCCCAGTTACCTGCCTAAGGAGCCACTTTTAAATCAGCCTTGATGTGGTGGCAGGCCTGAGGTTGAGAGAGAACAGTCCATGGCCAGGTAAAGGTGGGATCAGAGTGCCTGTGAGGTGGCCGGCTCTGTCTGCTCAGAGTTCAAAGTCATTGAGGATTTCCTAAAGTGCCGGGATTCACTTTTTCCTCAGCCTGTAGGGAAGATGAGCATTTCAAGGAGATGGCAGCCACAGAAAGAACTCACAGCTAGTGACATGAACCTAAGGTAGGTTGATGACATGAGACGTATGGTGGGCTTGAGGGCTACACACCAGGAGCGCAGCCTCTTCTCTACGAGATCACACACCCACAGCTCCTCACCTCTAACAGTCTGAACCCACCATCCCCAACCCCGTGTTCAACTCAGGCATCTGTCCTTAATTACTGAAAGAGGCCTGCAAACCAGGCCAGCACAGGAACATCTACCTGAATCCTGCCACAGCAAGCAGAGCTATCTATCTCCAGTATCTACCTCCAGCCTCCAGGTGCCAGGTAGAATGTATGTGCTTGTCACCAATCATTTTCTCTCTACCCAGAAACAGTCTGAAAATACAAACATCAATAAAGGGAGAAAATAATAAACCATATACTATCACCACCTAAAATCGGAAGCAATGAAGAATCTGATATTTAAATAAAATTCTTAACTTTTTTATGACTTATAAGAGATCTCAAAATACTAGGATGAATGGTATTTAACTGACTTTTAAGTAAGTGATTGTTATAGGACCTATACAGGGTTTCAAAGAAAAGCTATGAATTTCCCAGTGTTTGAGGATGCCACCATGAGGGAGAAAACCCAGGCCTCAGGGTCACATTGCATAAAATGTTCTTCCCCTCCTCCTTGCGCCACTTGTTTCAAATTCATCTATATATTAAAGAAATGAGAGATTTTACTATTTTCAAGGTTTAAAAGGAAAATGTTTCCCCTTGATTATGTGACTCAAACTTGGTTCTGACTGCCAAAAGCTATACAAAAAAATAGAGAGAATTAAACAAATCATTTTTTAGCTTAAAAAAAGAGTGCTTGTATGAGCCAGCCATCATTTTTCAATGTCCTGGAAATTTACTAATCTTATTTCTGGTTCTATTTTAAAATTGTTTTTTTTTTCTTGCCAGGTCAAACATCCACAATACTAATACTTTATATAAAACTGTACCTAAGCATGGAAATAACCCAGCTTTTCTCCTATTGGGGGTTTTGTGCTATTTTGTTGCTCATATGAATGCAACATACACGTGGCTGTTTCAGGGGAAATATGAAAAACAGATCTTGTAGCCCAAAGACTAAAAGCCAAGTTTAAAAAAAAAAAAAAAAAAAAACAACGACCAACTTCTACCTCCAGAATTTGGCATACGCCATGAACCTATTTTTGTAGTCATTAAAATAAATGCAATATGTTAATTTAAAAACCGTTTTCAATTAGATAAAGTAGAAACTGGGCTTTGAGAGGACTGTCTTGGCAAAACCCGGTGAAGACCCGCCCAGGGAAAGCCTCTGAACACGGAATTCGGTCCATTCTTAAAACTTGTGGGTCCCCAGACTAAGGACTCAAAGGATAAAGAACTGCAATCTGTGGCTATTTTTAGATTACTTACAGAATCTAAGTAGCCGCAAAAAGGAGGAAGACAGCCTTGTTAAATTCTAGATGAGAGCGCCAACTATGATGAATCACAGTGCACAAGCTCAGTTCCTCCAACCAGGAATGCGTCCTCCCAATGAGTCCACCAAGCCCTTCTCTAGCCTCAACTTCCTCCTCTTTAAAAGGGACTAGCTGGCTCCTCAGGTCCTCTTCCGCTCTATTATTGAAAATCACCAGTCATTTGAGAAAAGGGGATTTTAATGGTATATAGTGAAAAGAGGAGTCTGTCTTCCAATAACAGGGAAAATTTATCAGGCACTTGCTTGGGTGCCAGACACTGCGCTAGATATTCTGTGTACGTATTCCCTGCCTCATACCAACACTTCAAGAAAAGTATTTCATTTCTATTTAAGATGAAGGGGGATGGACAGGATTTGGGGCGTCCTTTGGCAGGGCTGGGTGGTAGAGAGACAGGTCAAGAAAAGGCTGTGGAACGCGGCCCAGGACGGAGGCGGGGCCTGGGCCTGGGGGCGGGGCCGGGGCGGGGCCCGGCGGACTTGCCTTGAAGTAGGCGAACTGCAGAAACTTGTAGGGCTCCCGGCGCTGGAAATCGGCCAGCACTTCGCGGCTGGGCTGCGACTGGCGGAAGGCTGGCAGGCCCTGCTTGCAGCGCTTTAGGCAATGCGCTCGGCGCAGCAGGCCTCCGAAGAGGCGCAGCTCTGGGTAGCGGGCGAGGCTGGCGGCGGGATCGGGCTGGGGCACCGTGCTGCAGTTGCGGTGGCAAAAGGCCTCGCTGTCGCGCAGTAGGCGGTGCAACCGCAGGCTGATCTCCAGGTAGCCCACGCTCTCCGCCCAGTGCTCGCCGCTGTACTGGTCCAGCGCGTGCCGGTAGGCCGACTCCAGTGGCATCAGCTCGTCCCGCGGGAAGCTACGGAAGCTGTAGCGCTCGTACTGGGCGCGCCCGGAGCGCAGCGCGCAGCCCGCGCACAGCAGCACCAGCAGCGCCGCCGCCGACCCGCGCCCCAGCTCCATTGCGCCGGGCGGAAGGAAGGAAGGAAAGGAGAGAGAAGGAAAAGGAGGAGAAGGCGGCGGGACGCGACAGGCCGAATGCCTAGGAGGCGGGGACGCCCGCCTCTGGCCCGCCCAGTCCGGCCGCCCCCCTGCCCCCATCCAGCTGGGGGGTCCCGGCGTAGCTGCCGGCGCCCGGCGGGTTCCCTGGGAAGGGCACACTGCCTTCTGGTCCCTGCACTAACCCTTGCTTGGGGCTCCACTGTTTATTGGTTTGGGGACAGCTGTCTGCAAGCCAGATGCTGCCCTAATGGATCACAGATTAGCGCTACTTAAACTTTTTAATCACTTAGAAGACGTGGAAACGCAGGAGTACCCCAGGAGTTTGAGTCCCGAAGTCTGATTAGAGGTCTGAGGGTTTGCATTTCTAACCATGAAGCACCTTGGTAAGGCTGATGCTTCGGGCCCAAGGCCTAGATTTTGATAGCACTGTTAACCACCTTACCTCTCCGTGAGAGAGAAAAATAAAATAAGTATATCAGTGGCACTTTGCAAACTATTTAGCTAGCCAAGTTGAAGATGCAGCACCTTACAACTCTGCGATTCCACTCTTCAGAATATACTCCAGAAACTTATATGTGTGCATTAAAAGATTGGAGTGGAATGTAATAAACAGCACTTTAAAAACATTCTGTTAATGATTTTGAAGTGACTTACAGAAAAGTTGTGAGGATACTACAAAGAACTCCTTTATGCCCTTTCATCAAGATTCACAAATTGCTATCGTGCCACATTTCCTTTCTCTATCTGTATTATCTATATGGTTTTTTTCTGAATCATTTGAGAGTAGATTGCATTCATCAGGCCTACTTCCCCCTTAATCTTTCAGTATTATGTCCTAAGAATGAAACTACATACAATGATCAAATTCAACATTGACAGGAGGCTTTAATCTACATTTCTATTCCAGTTTTGTCAACTGTATAAATAATGTCTTTTATAGCACTTTTTCCCTGGACAGGATGTAGTCCGGCATCATGTATTGCATCTAATTGTCACCTCTATCTAGTGTCTTTTAATCTGGACCTATTCAGCTTTTCCTGTCATGTCATTGATGTTTTTAAAGAATACAGGCCAAAACAACATTGAGATATCACTACACACCTAGTAGAATGGCCAGTATCCAAAACACTGACAACGTCAAACACTGGCAAGGATGTGGAGCAAAAAGGAACTCTTATTCATTGCTGGTGGGAATGCAAAATAATACACTTTGGAAGATAGTTTGGCCGTTTTTTGCTAAACTAACCATGCATGTATTATACAATCCAGCAATCACACTTTTTGGTATTTACTGAAATGAGTTGAAAACTTCTGTCCACACAAAAACCTACACACAAAATGTTTATAGCTATTTTTATTCATAATCTCCAAAACTTGAAAGCAACCAAGATGTGCTTCAGTAGGTGAATGGATAAATAAACTGTGATATATTCAGGCAATGGAATATTATTCAGTGCTAAAAAAAAAAAAAAAAAAAGTGAGCTATCCAGCCATGAAAAGACATGGAGTCACCTTGAATGCATATTACTAAGTGAGAAAAGCCAATCTGAAAAAGCTATATACTATATGAATCCAACTACATAGCATTCTGGAAAAGGCATATGATGATAGCAAAATGATCAGTGGTTACCAGGTATTGAGGGGAGAGAGGGATGAATAAACACAGCACAGAGGATTTTTAGGGCAGTGAAACTATTCTGTATGATACTATAACTGTGGATAAATGTTATTATACATTTTTCAAAACCAATAGAATGTACAGCACCAAGAGTGAACCCTATTGTAAACTATGGACTTTTGGTGATTATGATGTGTCAACGTAGGTTAATCAGTTGTAACAGATGTACCACTCTGATGTGGGATTCTGTTAGTGGGGGAGGCTGTGCATAAGGGTTGGGGTATATGGGAAATCTCTATACCTTCTGCTCAATTTTGCTGCAAATCTAAAGCTGCTCTTTAAAATAGTCTATCAAAAAAAAAAAAAGAATACAGAACTGTTATCTTATAAAAGGTCCCTCATGAAACCTTGGGGTTTCTCTGATGTTTCCTCATGATTAGATCCAGACTAAGGTCTTATGACTAGAATACCAGAGAAGCAATATGGCATCCTTCTCTGATGTTGTGTGTGAGGGACATTGCCCTTTCTCAGTGATGCTAATTTTGATTACTTTGTTAAGGTTGTGTCCATTTTTTCCACCTCATTTTTTCCCTTCATAATTAGTAAATGTTTTTGGTATATAGCAGCACCGTTCTTAATAACAGGAAGCAGAAGTAACCTGTCTGTAAACAGAACAGTGAATTTTTTTTAAGTGAGAGTATGTGCACATGGAGGAATATTTTACAGAAGGGGAAATGAAAGAATCACAACTACACATAATGACACAGTTAATCTTTTTAAAAATAGAGAATCAGTCCATTTGTTTAAAGTTTTAAAATATGCTAAAGTATAGAAGATATTATTTAGGAATGCAAATAATATAGTCTTACCTCATGACAAACACATAAGGTAAAACTGTAATGAAAAAAGAACCATACGCACAAACTTGGGATAGTGATTTTCTATAAGGTGGAAGGGAGGACACAGAATTGGGAGTCACATGGGGTACAAGGATGGGAGTATGAGGATATTCACTGCATCATTTTCTTTGCCATACATATATTTTTAAGATATTTTTAAGGTTACTTGTTATTTTTAAATGACTCTTAGGGAAAAAATTGGAATTGTGATATGAAGAAAATAAAATAAGTAAATGGGATGGGGTCGGGGAAGATTGCGTGAGGAGGTGATGTTTGAGTAGACACTGTTTAAGCAGAAGCCACAGGGCACATATGACAGTCTCTCCCCATTTATCCCACCAAGTTTCTCTGCTTTGTCAGTTGGGTTTGTGGGTGGGTAGGTAGGAATATAGGGAACAGTAGCTTTTCATTATAATTTAACACACTTTGTAAAAGGAAGTGAAACAAGGCAATGTGTAGCATGGCTGACCCTTGCTTATGGGACTGTTCAGCCTCACCAGAGCTGCATCTGAGCCAGTGTTCTCCAAGTGATTTTAATGACAAATTTTCTTTCATATGATGAATTTATTCATTCTTTCAATATGCTATTCAGTATCCACCTTGTACCCAGGTCCTGCCCTTAGCCCTAGAAAGAAAAGATGGATCAAGTACATCCCCTTTACTGTAAGGAATTGTCAGTTGAGCAGAGGAAATAAGTCATCTATTTTTTTTCATTTGTTACATAAACCTTTAGTGAACTATTGTGTGCCAGGCACTGTATTAGAGAAGTGGTATCTAGTCTTCCCCAGGGAACTCAAAGTCTGAAGAAGACAACAAATAAGTAAACCTTCAATCAATTACCCTACCATTACGGCTAGAATAGAGAGGTGAACAGAATACTGTGTGGACCCCAAAAAGGGCTGGGTAACTGTCTTAGTTCGTTTAGGTTGTCGTAACCAAAATACCATAGACTGGATGGCTTATACCACGGAAGTTTATTTCTCACAATTCATGAAATCCAAGATCAAGATGCCAACGGATTTTGTGCAGACCAGCTTCCTGTTGTGTCTTCACATGGTAGAAGGGGCAAGAGAGCTCTCTAATCCCATTGGGCCCTCATGATCTAATCACCCAAAAGACCCCAAAGACCCACCTCCATATACCACCCCACTAGGGATTAGATTTTAACGTATGAATTTGGGAGACACACAAACATTCAGTCTATAGCGGTAATCTAGTCTGAGGGTGAGTCTGCGAAGGTTTCTTGCAAGAGGCCATGCCTGAATGCCTTTAAAGGGTCTGAGAAGACGAAATAGAAGTTGGCTGGAGGCAAAACAGAACAGGAAAGATTTCTAGCAGAGGGAATGACACATGCAAAAGCTCAAGTGGGAAACAAGATGATGGGGCCAAAGGTGAAAAAGCAGTATACAAGCCCCCTGAAGTGATCCTCATAAGAAAGATGAAGGCCTGAATGAAAGCAAAGAACATAAAGAGCCATAACACAGAGAAAGATAAATGTCATAAGTTAGATATTTTCTTCAGATAGAGCCATCAGTAGTTACTTCATTAAGAAAGAGGCATTAATCTGGATTTAAAATGGGAGAGGAGTTGTGACCTATGATCCTAAAAGCAAAATCTGTGAGGGCATCCCCAAAAGCCCAGGCTGGAGAAAGCTCAAGAAATGCATACAGGAAATGGTAGGCTGCAAAGCAATTTCATCACGTTGAGCAAGCAACTATCTCATCATGGTCTCCCTAGAAAACAGAGTCTGAGGCAAGAAATAAATGCTAATGCTTTATCTGGGAGGTATAACCATGAGAGAGAGAGAGACAGAGACAGAGACAGAGAGAGAGAGACAGAGAGAGAGAGACAGAGAGAGAGACAGAGAAAAGGGAGAGGGAAATGAGGCAGTGAAGGTTGAGAAGCAAGACAAACTAATGCATTGCTATGCTGGCTCCTGCTTCATAACAGCCTTGAAAACATAAAGCCAGTTTCTTGGCAGGTACAGCTCCAAGACCACATGTCTCTGGACAGGCCATGCAGGGAAATCACATCTTGAGATGTTAATCTGAAGGAGGAAGGGAGAGATTGTTTATTTACTGGCTCTTTTCCACCTCTGGTCTTCCACTGCGCTATGTTTCTCCATGGGGGGTGAGCTAGCCTGCCCTTCTGGGTTGTACCACCTAGCCTTTTTGGGCAGCCACTTGGGAAGCATGGTGCTTTATTCCAGTGAGTTCAGAGACTCCAGGTGGTTGGTTTGGGGTGGCAGATGTGCTGCAGGGGCAGCTGAGGTGGAGCAGGTAGCCTAGGGTTGGGGAGAGAGGTGAGTAGTGATTCTGAGATGTCACACTAATGTGTCCAAATCATAGAGATATGATCAAATTACTGCCTGGACTTTTTGACCCAGAGCTGGCAAACTTAAATCTCTCATGATACCTGCATATCATGTCAAAGAGTGACATGGACTGGAGATGGAGCTCATTGCCGACCAGGGAGACCTACTCTGCCTAAAAAAAAAATCCCAACACATATCTCCTGTCTACTGTCACCGCATGGAACCATAGGCCTGGTGTGGCCAGACCTTTTGATCTTTGAAAAGAAAGTGGAACTTTAGATTTTATACTTTCCCCCGATTAAATGTAGACAACTCCAATAATTATATAAAATGTAAGACCTTGGTAGGCCAACGTGGTAATTATCAGAACAAATAGGCCTTCTGGTCATATCTAGTTGTAACCTTCAATTGAGCTAGAAAAGTCCCATGATTCTTGAAAGAAGTGAGTCACAACTGCAGAGGTGGCTATGAAGACAGAGAGTGCGGGCTGAACCTAGGGGTCCAGGTAAGGAAGAAACAATCGACCGAGATCAAACATAAAGCAGGGAAAAATAACCCTACAAAAATGTGGCTGAGAGACCCTATGGAAGCAGATGCTCTTGGAGTATATAGTAAGGTGAGAGAAAAAAGAAGAGTGTTTAAAACAAAGTCTTCATTTTTTTTCCCCTCTAAGGCAAGCCTCACTTGAGGCATTTTATATTTTTAGAGGTCTCAAAGACATATTTATGTTTTTAAAAACTGAGACTTTGACAACATGGAGACAAGGACATCCTCACACTTGTGACTGTCATATGGCATGTCATTCCTGATAAACAGCTGCTTTTATCGAAGCTGTGGGGAAATTCTTGGTCAATGATTTCAAAATTTAATCTTTCTTTTCTTTCATAACTGTACCCGTCAGTTGGTTATACAACTTAACTACAGGACAGAAGTCTCAGGATTTTCTGTTGGAAGACTTAAAGACATTTGAAAAAGATAAAAAATTGCTGTGCAGAACTGTCCACATCTGCGGCTAGAGACTTTTTTTTTAGTTGTTTAAATAACTTTTTGATATAAGAATTCCTGTATGCCCTTTACCTACGTCATCAATTGGTAACATTTTGCTTTATTTGCTCCATCATTGACTCTTGCATTAAATATTTGTAATATATATGTATACATAGACATACATATATATGTACAATTGTATAATATGTAATATGTATATACATATCATTACCATTTGAAAGTAAGTTGAAGACACAGTATCATCAAAATTTGAAAATTTAATATCAGTACAATATTATTTTATAATCCATAGTCTATATTCAACTTTCATTAGTTATCCTATAATATTATTTGTATTATTATTTTTTTTCTGATCCAAGATCCAATCATGCATTGCAATTAGTGGTCATGTCTTTTTAGTGGAGGCTTTGCTTTTTCCTTGCCTTTAACATATATCATTTAACACTCCTAAAACCTATTCCAAATTATAATTATTTAATAAAATTTTTAAAATACTAGAAATGTAAAGTTAGTTAAATTTTTACACTGAAATACAGGTCAGAAATGACATTGGGACTTGAAATTTGCTGAGTAGGAAAGCTTTGTCGGGACCATGAGGGAAAATAGATTGATCAAAGGGGTGGAGATTGAGTCTTAACTTATGTGCAAAGCCCTGTTAGGAAAGAAAAACAAAGTTTTCATCCGTGTAACTACGCCATACACCTCTCTTCCTTTCATTGTTCTTATGATACTGGTGAGGCCTCAGTGCTTCTCAAACTACCTTTGGTGAAGGATCAGTTTTGTTTCTGTGGTTATTAGTGCTCTTTCTCATCTATCAAGGACTGATTCTGTTGTAAAAAATATGAACAAAATAAATTTTTAGAAAAAGAAAATAAAAATAGACATACAAATTTCACATCCACCTTTTCATTATTAGAGTCAACAGACAAACTTTCTCAAATTGCTACAAGTTTCTAAATATCTACTTCAAATTCCTGTACTTATCTCATACTATTGGTCCTTGGATCACACTTTTAAGTAGCACTGGTCTTTATTAGAGCATGTGCTATATTTAGTTGTCTAAGTGAACATCTTTCTCATTGGAGATGAGTCCCCAACAGGACAACAGTTTTCTCACAGTCATTTCATATCCCCATTAACCTGGAGCAGGAGATTTTACATCTCAGCACACTATGTATGCACACTTGGACAGGAACTAAAAAATGATGTGCGGACAGAAAGAAGCAGGCCATATAAAAATAAGTCAGGCTTGAAAGTCAGGCAATGTGACTTTAGAAAATCCATCGCTTCCTGGTTCTATGGCAACTGGCAAGTCATTTCACTTCACTGTGCTTCAGTTTTCTTATCTATGAAATGTGGGTGATAACATGTTACTTGGATGGTGAGGCAATGACACACCATTGGTAGATCATTCAGTACAACAATGGCTATTATCGCTAGTTCACCTCCAAAGAAAGTCAAGTACTTTAAGTATTAGAAACAAACTACAGTCTATAGTCTCTGGGTAAGCTTTTACTATAAAGGGTCAGATAGAAAGTATTTTAGGTTTTGTGGGTCATATGGTCTCTATTTCAACTACTCACCTGCCACTGTAGTGTAAAGTGGCCATATGCAATATGTAGAGAATCGGGAGTGGCTCCGTTCTAATATGACTTTATAGACATTGATATTTTAATCTCATATTGTTTTCAAATGTCACACAATATTATTCTCCTTTTGAATTTTTTTCAAGCATTTAAAAATGTAAAAAATTATTCTTAACTGGCAGGCCATACAAAAACAGGCAGCAGGCCAGATTCAGTCAGCTGGCTTTAGTTTGTTTAGCGCACCCCTGTGTAAAACACTTTCTGCTTCAATTCAGTTAAAAATGCCTGCTGCATATTATCACCATGGATCTATAGGCTGGGAAAAAAGGTGAGAAAAAGTTGAGTTTCCATTTGCTAAGGATTTTTTTTCATTTAACTTAATTGTGCAATACTTTGGACTTAGAAAAAAGCTGAAGAAATAGTCCAAAGAATACCTTGATTGATTCCTTCAAATGTCAACATTTTACTACATTTGCTTTATGGTTCTGTGTGTGTGTGTGTGTGTGTGTGTGTGTGTGTGTGTGTGTACACATTTTTTTCTGAACTATTTGAGAGTCATTTGCAAAGATGATGCCTTTTTCTTTCTTAAAAACAAGGACATTCTCTAACATAACCACAGCGCAATGATCAAAATCAATAAATTAATACAAAACTATTTTTTAATCTTGAGGTCTTGTACCTCTATTCAAATCAGGGAATTAACCTACAGGCCTAATTCTGATTTCATCAATTGTCTCACTAACATCTTGTGTGTGCCAAACATCTTACAGCTATCACATCTGGTAACTCCCCCACTATCCAGTGAGTTTGCTATTATTATCCCTATTTTACCAATGAAGGAAGTGAGACTCAGAGGGTTTAAGGAACTTGCCCACAGGCACACAGTTATTAAGTGGCAGAGCTGGAATTCCAGCTCAAGCATGCCTGCCTCTAAAGCTCTTGCTTTAGTACTGGATAAGGATTGCAGATTTTGAGAAAAAACAACTTCACAGTACAAGGAGAGGGAGTCTGAATTCTAGACAAGAAAAGATCTGAGAAAGGAAAGGCAGTGACTATTATGAACTCTCTCAAAAAATGCCCAGTGGGAAAGGTGAACTAAATGAGCAAATGTTGGAAATTACAGCTATTTTGTTATACGATGTATAAGATTTTTTAAAGCACAGCTAAGGTTATTTTTCTTTTAACTTTTTAAAGTAAAAAAATAACTTTTTAACTGAATTTAAAAACAGATACAGAAAGTATTTTTTAAACATTACCTGGGACCACACAGCTAGTCTCTGGGTGTTCCTACTGCAATGGCTCTCCACAGTGCTTTTGCTACTCTTTTTCTGGATTATCTTGATTTGTAGTAGATTTGATTTTTTCTAGAGCTCATTGCCTTTTTAATACCATACCAGATCCCATATTTAAATTTTTTTCATATCAAGTATATTTTGCAGCTTTAATTCCCTGTTTAAAAGCCATAGCTTCTACATTTTCTGTCAGCACACACTCTTACCCGAGTTGAACCAATACAGGTAGGGAAAAATACCTCCCTTAACAATGTTTTTAACTAATGCTATTTTTTTTTTAACTCTTCCCAGTATAAATATTTTTGGAGTTTATACTTTTCAAAGTCACACAATGATTGTTCTTGTTTTCTCTCATAGGATAGATTGTCATGAGATAAAGAGTGGTCCCTGGCTTCTATTTTTCCAAATAAGTGAAATATATTCTTGGGATTATACTATCAAATGGTAATTTTCCTTAAAAGAAATGAGACAAATTTTCTGTCTGCCAAAGTTATATGTTAGGACTCAGACTGGGGTAGAAAACAAAAGCGCCAGGTTTAACATTAGGATGAGTCCAGCTGTGTTTCTTTAGCTTCGAAGTGGGCTTTTCCCATCCTTCTTTTGGAGGCACTGACTGTTTTGAACAGACACTTGGTTGGTTGGATTGTTTTGTATTGAGGAACCTGGAAAAAAAGTCTTGGAAGGAAATGCTGGCCTTGGCATGAAGGTTAGTCCCATCATCTGTGTTGACATGCCAGAAATGTTTTCCTCAATTGGCATTCAGTATATTATTTTCCTGTCTGAGTGTTATTAATTTGTTCAGAGTTATTTTGTCTGTTGTCATTTAGTCAAATAAAGGCAAAGTGGTTTAAACACACACACACACACACGCACGCACACACAAACAACTTAATGAGTTATATTATGGCTTAGTCTCTCATAACCACCCTTCAGTTTAAGAAACAAAGCTTCATTGCTCCATCCCAGAAGCCCCACCATAGGCCACATCCCAATCTCAACTCCTCAGTCCCATAAGTAACCACTATTCTTGCTTGACTTTTATAGTCATTACTCCCAATGTTTAAAAACCAAACCCAAATTTTTTAAAGATCCACATATTGTAAAAAATAGTGTTAAAGAAAAAAATTATTCTGACACTTGTTGAAAGGTAAGGGAGAGTTCCTTCAGGTCCAATGGAATAGGGGTCAACTCTATTGTGATAGGGAAGAGAGGTCGTTCTCAATTCTAAGTGCAGCAAAGACAGCTGGAGATTTATAGCCAATCAGCAGAGTGAGGAGCTCATGGGTAGAAAATTATGAAGAGATATCAAGGAATTCTTGCTAGGGGCAGGTCAAGGGCTTAGATGTCAAAAGTGGAGGGTAAGGAACTTGATTAGATATCAAGAGGCGGGTATCTGACTTAGTAGGATTCTTTGCTAAGACTGGGCAGTGCAGGCCAGACAAGACAGTCAAGGAGAGAGTCTGTCAATAGCATAATTTAACCATACATATTTATTTTTTGAAATAAAAAGTTAACAAAAGTTAGAAAATATTTTAAGCAAATGAATGTTGTGGTGTATCAATTAAATATTAAAAAATTAAATATGTATATTTAAAAGTGATTTCCCTAAAGACTCCTTCCTCTGAAACTCAGTTTCAATTAAAGCTGAGACTTGCACAGTGAAAAGAAAAAGGGATTTTCAGAAAGTGCCAGGAACCAGACAGGAAAAGATTTTTTACTTCAGACTCTGAGCTGGGGTAACCAGCAATGCTAGATAAGTTAACTCACATCACAGAGCCTTTGTTTTCCCAAATGTAAAAAGAGATGTTACTACAGTCATGTGCCCCGTAATGACCTTTTGGGCAATAATGGACCACATATACAATAGCGGTCCCATAAGAGTATGATGGAGCTGAAAAATTCCTATTGCCTAGTGACATCATAGCCATTGTAATGTTCTAGCACAACATTACTCACATGTTTGTCTTGATGCTGGTATAAACAGACCTACTGCTCTGCCAGTCATATAGAAGTATAGCACACACAATTATGTATAGCACATAATACTTGATAATGATAATAAACAACTATGTTACTCGTTTATGTATTTACTATACTAGACTTTTTAGCATTAGTTTAGAGTATACTCTTCCATTTATTAAAAAAAGTTTGCGGTGAAACAGTGTACCCTGTTACACCAGCAGCTGCCTCATACATTTCTTGTGTACTGCATCTCTTGATCACACCATTTTCTCTTCTGCTTGATTCATTCTCATGTTGTTTTGTACAGTGACGTGCTATACCGTTTTGTAGCATAGGAGCAATAGGTTATACCATTTAGCCTAGATGTGTAGTAGACTATACCATATAGGTTTGTCTAAGTACACTCTGTGATATTCACACATGACAAAATCACCTAATGTTGCATTTCTAAGACTGTATCTGATCCTTAAAGGGAACATGGCTGTATTTTTACCCTGATTTGACAGATCTGCCAAATCAGCATCACCAGGATGTTGAGATGTTCAAGTGCAAAACTGAAAGGTGGGAGGGAGGTGTTGCTTTTATCTCTTAAAAATCCAACAACGAAATAAAAATTCCGTAGACCCTGGTACCTTGAGGGTTGGCATTTGAGATGTTTTTAGTACAGTTGAACCATACCTCTAAATCTATCAGTAATCTCCAACATTGGTTCTCAAACTTCAGCATACTCCAGAGTAATCTGGAGGGTTTGTAAAATGACAGCTTCCTGGACCCCATCCCTTGAGTTTCTGATTGAGAATTCCCGAGGTAGGGCCCTGGAATTTCCATTTCGAACACATTTCCGGGGATCTATTTGGTCCAGGGACCACATTTTTCGTAACACTGGTTTACAGTTTTTTCGGAGGGCCCCATATGCAGGACCAGGATTCTACCTAGTGCATTCAGATTTATCTGGTCTTAACTTCCCCCTTCCGTCCTCGGAAGCCGCCAGCGAGCGAGGAGACCGCGGGGCGCGTTATCAAGCTGCTGACAGCAGGGCCTCCTGATTGCCTTCGCAAAGAGTTTGGCAGAGGCCGACACCGGCCAGATAACACTATCCCGGAGTCACGCGGCCGCGCGTGGCCCCCAAGCTCCTCCTGCCCCTCTCCGCCCCCGGCTCTGCCGGCGCGGGGCGGAGCGCGGGGCGGAGCAGGCCCCCGGGCTGGCGACAGGACCGGCGAGGGGCGGTGCCAGGCTGCGGGTCCTCAGTCAAGTGAAGCGGAGCGGCTGGCCGGGGCGCCGACTGCGGAGCAGCCAAGAAGCTAGAGGGTGGACATGCCGTGGGTCGTTCGCATCCTCTCCCTGCTGCTGGTGTCGCTGCTGGTCACCGCGCGCAGCTTGCCTGTAAGTCCGCAAGACCCCCGCGCAGGGATGCACTGATAGGGGACCTACTGGCGGAGGACCGGGCTGGGGCTGCGGCCAGTCGGGGTCCCGCAGGGCGGTGGGCCTGGGAGCCGGGGTGCGCCTCGGCCGGCCGGCAGCCGCGGAGCGCAGGCAATGGTCTGGCCCTCCCGTCCGGGGCGGGCCGGGCCGGGCCGGGCGGGGCGCGCGTCCTTCGCCGCAGCTCTGCCTCTTGTGTGTTCCGCTCCGGCCTCCGGTTTCGCTTGGACTCACTTGCCTATGGCCGCAACGAGAAGGTGAGAGGAAGTGCGCCGAAACCCTTCCAGCTTTGCCATTTACCGCAGGAGGATTCCGCCTAGCGCGCGTTATTAGCTAGATGAAGCCTTGGGCTCTGGCTTGGGGCGCCCTCGGTTGCCCCGTTTGTGCTCTGCGGAGCGCTCCGGAAGGAGAAAACTCGGGTCGGGAGAAGCCCCCCGCGATGGGAACAGTGGATTAATTTCCTTGCAGATGTTATCTTTTCAGACAACTCGTGCCCTTCTCGCCACTCCCCTTCGCTTCCTTTTTTGGCTTGGATTTTCCAAACCTTCAGGGTTTGGCGGTCCAGGCCGAGGGTGGGCGAGAGGCGGCTCCAGTGGCAGCCAACTCTGCTGCAGGGAGGTCTGGCGGGGCGTGAGGTGGGAGGTGGGGGCGTGCACGTGTGGCGGGAGGAGGACTGCGGGGCGTCGAAACCGACCCCTGACCCTCTTCACGTTCAGCGAACCAATTTTTGTTCCAACAGATTTGGGTAGGCAGAGTCTGGGGCGTGCTTTGAGTAGAAGGTCGTTAAATTTGGGGCGGTTGACTTGTGAATTATACCCTTTGACCAACGGCTTTGAATAATAACTTGCCTAAGAGCAAAGTCATCCGTTTATTCAAAACCACGGTTGAGAATCTTAAGTATTTGGAAATATTTTAATTTGGGGTTCTTCTTGGGAAAAAGGCGCCTCAAACTGAGTATTTGCTAACCTCTGTCTACCCCGTCAGTGGTTCCTCTGTCCCAGATATTTTTTTCTGGGGTGGGGGGGCGCTAGGAGACCCCAGGGTGAGAACTAGCCAGCTGTGAGAACCACTGGCCAGGGTGGAATTGAGGGATGGTTCCAGGGAACAGCTGCAGAGGAAGATGGGGGTTCGGAGGGAGGCAGATCCTAACCAATATTTAAGAGGTTGTGGGAGGGGAGAGAGATAAACTTATGGGTGAGGAGCTGGTGGACAGGTGGGTCCCCTGAGTAATGGTTGCTCATCATTGTTCAGTGTCATTTAGCAGGGGGGTACGCTGTGACTGCCATGCCCAAGGCCCACACAGGGAAGCTGGCTACACCCCAAGAATTCTTAGGTGTCTAGGTGTCCCTCCTGGGCCTAGAGCTGAAAAATGATACCAGCAGACAATCTTTTTGTGATTTCCTTGCTTACATTTGTTTAGCACAGCGGTTCTCAAACTTTAACCGTCCTAGAAATTAAAACCGACAAATTTTATGTATCTATTAATTTCCTTAAGAAACAATAAATCCATTACTTGTTAAGAAACATACATTTCTTTGGGAAAAAAAAAAAACAATATTTCTCTCCAAATTTTAAGGCAAAGAGTGGTATTGTTTTTCATCTTTGCAAATCTCTTTCATGTCTATCTCAAGAGATGACAGTCTGATTCTCATAGCTACTTTTGCAGTAAGTCTTGCTATATATGTTATGTAGCCTCTGGAAAACTCCACTGTACACTCGTGAGAGAATGAGAATGGAAGAGTCAGTTATGGCTTAGTAGTATTACGAAAACAGTTTTTACTAAATGGACCCCCAAGTCTCCCCAGACCACACTTTGAGAACTGCTGATTTAGAATAATATTTTTCTTACTATAAAAGGAATTCCATACACATTGTGGAAAAACTTTAAACATTCCAAAACTGGAAAGAAGAAAATGTGAACTGCACATCATGTTAATAATCCAGTGTGTTTGTATTTCAATAATAGAGTGTAGCCACTGACTGGTGGGCAGATGTAAGTGGCCTTCAGGTGTTGAATGGGGACAAGAAAACTCTAATATCCCACAAAGCTGACACCGGTTCCTGGTTGCAGGCGGAGCTGACCTGGAACTCTCTCCTTGGCCACTGTCCTTTCTAAGGAACACTCACCTTGCAGAGCCCGCTTGCACAGAACTGACAGGGGACCTTCTTAGGAGGAGAGAAAATGGTGATCTTCAGGCAGCTGTCCCTGGGTGTGAAGGCCGCCCTGGCTGCTGGCACCGTCTTCGTGTCCATGATTATCTCCCGCTCCTATCTGGCGGAGAACCTTGAACTCAGGGCCTGGCGCTGGCTGTTACGCCTGCAGCTGGCCCTGTTCGCCAACTCGCTCATGCTTATTGGCTCCCTCTACATCTGGCGCAGTGCGGTCAGCAACCTTAGCCATTCCCCAGCCGCAGAGTCGGCCTGTTTCCAGCTTTGGAAGATGGCTGTTCTGACATTTCTGGCCCTGGCCCATTCCAGTTTCTTTACCATGCTCTTTTTAGTGGCCGAGGAGCCCTATCTCTTTTCCTTGGCTGCCTACTCCTGCCTGGGGGCGTATATCATCATGCTGTTCTTCCTCTGTACCCTCAGTGGCATGGAGCAGGCCTACCAGCTCTTGGCGTGGCATAGTGGTAAGGTCGTGGGCAGCCTTGACAAGACAAGGAAGCTGGCACTCAGGCCAGCCCTGGCAGTGGTGGTGACCGCTGTGCTCAGCATAGTCGGGCTTCTGAACGCCGCCCAGCCCCCAGTGGTGAAAACCGTGGAAGTGCCCATCCATCAGCTGCCCCTGTCTATGGACAACCTCAAGGTCGTGCTTCTCTCAGACATTCACTTGGGCCCTACCGTGGGCAGGACCAAGATGGAGATGTTCGTGAGGATGGTGAACATGCTGGAACCAGATGTCACTGTGATTGTGGGTGACCTCTGTGATTCAGAAGCTTCGATCCTTCGGACAGCTGTCGCTCCATTGGGCCAGCTGCAGTCACGCCTCGGCACCTACTTCGTCACGGGGAATCACGAATATTACACATCGGATGTCAGCAACTGGTTTGCGCTGCTGGAGTCCTTGAATGTCAGGCCCCTTCACAATGATAATGTGAAGATTTCTGCCGTGCAGGCCCACCATGGTGGTGGTGAGGATCACGACTGGATCTGCTTGGCTGGCGTGGATGATATTGAAGCAGACCTCCTGCACTACTCGGGCCACGGCATGGATCTCGCAAAGGCCCTGGGAGGCTGCAGCCCAGACCACGCCACCATCTTGCTAGCTCACCAGCCCCTGGCTGCCAAGAGAGCCCTTCAGGCTCGGCCAGATATTAACCTGATTCTTTCCGGGCACACGCATGCTGGCCAAATCTTCCCCTTGAACGTGGCAGCCTATTTCCTGAATCCCTTCTTTGCTGGTCTCTACCAAGTCGCCCAGACTACATTTGTGTATGTCAGCCCAGGCACGGCCTACTATGGGATACCCATGAGATTGGGGAGTAGGGCGGAGATTACACAACTCATCTTGCATCGGGCTCACTGAACCTGGCCCTGCCCTAGACACCTCTTCATTGCCCTTGCCCTTCATTCTCCATCTTTCAGAGCAGGTTGCCTGCGTGATTCCCTCCAGCCTTTCCTGCCCAGCCCTGCCAACACACCCTTGTCACAAGCCTGTCTTGAATAGTGATTTGTGGTGGGGCTGCCTGGCAAGTTCAGGCAAGTTAACTCTGTCGATGGCCAGTTGCTTTTTAATATGCATTAGTGAGTCCACTAAAGTCACATGCATAAGAACAGGCACCTGTCTTCCAGATGATGTGGAGTAAGCTATCCTCCTCTGCAGAGCTCACATGGTGTTGCTTGAAAGAGATATGTCTAGAAAGCAGAACAGGGAAAGAACTCTGAGTATTTTTAAACCCTCTTTAGGACGTAGGCAGTTTCCAAGATGAGTGATCCAGAGCTTTCTGGGGAAAGAGCATGTTGCTAGGTCATCTGGCAGAGCAGGTAAGAAGGAGGCCCCTCTGGCTGCTGGAGAAGATGGTTTTCTTTTCCTCCTTGGTTCTGTCACAGTCACCTGTATCGAGGGCATCAGCAAAACCCACTGGAATACGGGGCTCATCCTATTCCAGGCCTTGAGTGATGCTGTGTAACTGTGCTCTTGAGCCTCTGGGATTGTGGGCGGGCTGGAGAGAAACGTGAGCGCTGTGGTCAGTGATGGCAGTAGTACTGCTGCATAGGAATTTGGAGGGTGTTTGCCTCCCTGGTCTCCTTTCTTTAACACTTGGGTGAGTTTACTAAGGACAGGCTACTTTTCCCTATTTAGAGATGAGGAAACTGAGGCAAAGAGTGGGAGGGAGGCCATGGGCAACACGACAAGGTGTGTAGGAGATTCTGGGCTAGAAGCGACATCTTCTACCTTTCAGTGAAAGTGTTCTTTCAGCTGTGTGATGGTTAAGTAGCTGTATGTATTACAGGCCAGTACAGGATTCGAACAGTTGACAATGTAAAGAGAACAGCAATGTTCTTTAAAAGTCATTTGCTCGAGTCTGATTTCATCTCACCTGTAACCACATGGGCCAGGGCCCGGAGGGGAGTTGGCCAGTTTCAGTGTAGGATGTCTGTTATATTGGAGGAGGAGTCAAGAAACTGGGGCCCCCACCCCGGGTTTGCGTCTGATTTCTATGAGAAACCGAGGTTCACTCTACCAGTAAGGAAGGCACGTGGGGAGTTGGAGGGCTCTGTGCTCTGCAGGGCCTTGAGGCCTGCCTTCCTTCTGGGCTCTGGCTGTGGGACGCTGGGACCGTCCTTCCCGTTGGATGGCTTCCAGCCTCCTGGCTTGACCACATCAGAGCTGTCCTAGGGCTCTGGCCACAGATCCAGAGAGCCATATCTGCTGGCCGATGGATCCGTAGAAAAATAAGTAGAGGTTGCTGTGTCCAGAATGACACTACTTCTGTTGATCCAGCCCTTGTGCCATACGCAGGACTTTGACCCTAGGGTAAGAATAAGCACTATTGTTAGGACAGGCCTCACTGAGAAGACTGAGGACCTGGGCTCAGCTTTAACTTTTTTGTGATTGAGAGTCTTTCTCCAACAGGGAACATAGACACCACTCTGGCTGGAGAGGCTCACCCGGCTGCTCACTGGTCAGGTGGCACTGGGCAAATGATTTGACCTCACTGAGCCTTGGTTTCCCTCACCCTAAAACGAAGATAATTATATCTACCTCAAGATAGTTTCATGGGGAGGATACTGAGACCTGTCACATGAGTTCACGCAGGAAGCACTCGATGTTGTTAATTCGTAAACACCACGTTAGGGCTTGCTAAGGAGTAATGTTGGACACAGGTGTCCTGGGAATTTATGGAGCAACCAGTCCTGGGGAATGTTAGTGGGTAGCATGCCACCTGCTGCTGAGGCCCAGGGATTTGTCACGACAGTGACTGCTGGGGCTTTGCTTTCCCTGCCTGTGTCAGTGTGTCCTTGTGCCTGCTTTGCCTGGGCAGAGGGAGTCTCTTCATTTACCTCCTTGCCCTCTTGGTGGATCATGAAATCCTTGAGGATCCTGAAGGCTACCCTTCTTGTTTCCAGGCACCAGGATATTGACAGTAGGCCTTACAGTTGACTTTAAAACATGTCTTTGAGTTGATATTTCAGTGGTTTCCTTATTTTGCCCTCTTTGTTTTTAATTAGCCTGATAGCCAGGAATAAGTTTGGAAGAAAATTTATTCAGAACCGAGGAGGGGAACCTGGAGAGCCTTTCTTTTAGCACATTTTGCAGGTGGCGGGATTATAAGAAAGGTAAGGTGCCTTGCCCAGGGCAGTGGTCCAGCTCTCGAGTTCCCTGACTCCCTTCTCCACAGTGGCACTCCAAGCTCACCACCTCTCCTGGCCTCAGGAAGCTTGCTCTTCGAAGCCCTCTCACGTTCTTGTGACCTGACCCCATTTTTTTGGATCAGCGTTATTGGCTTTTCAGTTCTCTTTTATTTAGATTTCACCAGACTCCAATAGTCATGCCATTTGTCTTCTGCCCTTCGGTGCAGCCGGTAGTGTTTGACTCACCTGCCATTCCACTTCTTTCACTGATCTCTTAATTTTGGATCTTTCTCATCATTGCCCTGAGATGGATGAAATTAGCTTTCATCCTCATTTTTGTCTTGGATCTTTATCTCTTTTCTTTCTCTTGAGTGCCATCGTTTTTGGATCGTGTGTATTCTTCATCCTTGCTCTGAAGTCCTTGTGTGATTGACTCCTCAGTGGACAAAACAAGTCCATCTTCTGTGTACAAGGAATAGTCAGCCACACCTTCTCATACTTGGCTTGTATTCTATGATGTGGTTTTTCCATTAATGCCCAGATATGGCTCATCATGGCACCTTTTGTGCCTCTGTTCCCTGTTTTTCACCCATTTATCTTCCTTGTTTTGTTTACTTATGGCTGGAGGAGGTGGTTGAGAAACATTTACTTGAAGTTTGAAAGTTGTTTCAATTTTATTTTAGTTTCTTCTTTTAAAAAATTTGTTAAATGCAAACTAAAATGAAATGTAATGCTTTTAAAAATTAGCAATAGCATGTAAAGTATGATACTGTCATTAGTAAGTCTCAGTAAATTAATCCTACTGCCATCCATTCTAAACATCCATCCATCTTTCACGTCTTGTTTTATTTTGTTTTAAACTTTTTATTGTGAAAAATTTTTTAGTATTCATAAAGTAGAGAGAACAACATACCAAATCCCCATGTACTCATCATCTAGTTTAAACAATTGTGACTGTTCTGCTGTTCTTTCTCATCTAGCCCTGCCCCATGCTTTTTTCTTTCTTTTCTTTTTCCTTTTTTGGCTGGAGTATATATCTAAGGCAAATTTTATAAAACATAATTTCACCAAAAAATACTTCAGTATGAATTCTTTTTTAAAAAGTACATCCATAATGCTGTTATATCCAGTGGAATTAACAGTAATTCTTTAATCTCATCTAATACCCAGTTAGTATATTTGGGGCTAGAAGTCAGGTCTACCTCTCCATAAAAGTGTTTTTTTCCACTGTATGAGGCTTAAGTAACTGTATCTGATACAGGTGGGTAACAGGATTCAAATGCGTTTAACTGTCTAAAAAGTTAGTGTTCATTTTTTTTCTGATTATCTCAATTGCTTTTTTTTTTTTGTACTGTGGTAAAAAAACACATAGCATAAAATTTATCATCTCAATGATTTTTATGTGTGCAGTTCAGTAATGTTATGGATATTCTCACTGTTGTGAAACCGATCTCCAGAGCTTTTTAATCTTGCAAATCCGAAACCCTCTATCCATTAAACAACTACTCCTTTTTCCCCCTCCCCTCAACCTCTGGTAACCACCATTTTACTTTGTTTCTGTGCATTTAAGTACTATGGGTATTTCATGTAAGTGGAATCATACATTTTTGTTTTGTGATGGCTTATTTCACTTAGCATAATGTGCTCAGTGTTCATCCATGTTGTAGCATGTGACAAGACCTTTTTTTTAAGACTGAATAATATTTCATTGTATGTCTGTATCACATTTTGTTTGTCCATTCATTCATCATTGGATATTTGGGTTGCTTCCACATTTTTCAGTCGTTGTGAATAGTGCTGCTATAAATATGAGTGTGTGAATATCTCCTCAAGACCCTGCTTTCTCTTCTTTTAGATATGTACCCAGAAGTGGGATTGCTGGATTACATAGTAGTTCTGTTTTTTATTTTTTGAGGAACCTCTATACTGTTTTCCATAGAAGCTGTACCATTTTACAGTCTACCAACAGTACAGAGATTCTAATTTCTCTACATTCTCACCAGAACTTGTTATCGTTTGTTTTGTTAGTGGTGTGAAGTGATAACTTACTGTTTTGATTTACATTTTTCTGATGATTAGTGATATTGAGCATCTTTTCATATGTTTGTTGGTCATTTGTATATCATCTTTGGAAAAATGTCTATTCAAGTCTTTTGCCTATTTTCATATCAGGTTATTTGATTTTTTGTTGTTGTAGTTCTATATACTGGGTATTAACCCCTTACAGATAGATAGATGATTTGCAAATATTCCCATTCCATAGATTGACTTTTCACTCTATCAATTGTGTCCCTTGATGGTCAGAAGTTTTAAGGATGTTCCATTTGTCTATTTTTGCTTTTGTTGCCTGCACTTTTGGTATCATAGCCAAGAAATCATTTCCAAGTCCAATATCATGAAGGTTTTTCCCAATGTTTTCTTCTAAGAGTTTTATAGTTTTGGGTCTTATGTGTAGGTGATCCATTTTGAGTTAATTTTTTTGTATGGTGTTAGGTAAAGATCCAACTTCATTCTTTTGTATGTAGATATCTAGTTTTCCCAGCACCATTTGTTGAAGAGACTGTCCTTTCCCCTTTGAGTGATCTTGGAACCCTGTCAAAGACATTTTAGCATATATATATATATATGAGGGCTTATTTCTGGCTTCTGTATTCTCTTCCATTAGTCTCCTTCTCTGTCTTTATGTCAATATGACAGTGTTTTGATTACCAGAGTAGTTTCATAATATATTTTGAAATCAGAAGTATGAGTTTTCCAACTTTATTCTTTTTCAAAATTATTTTGGCTATTTGGCTTTTCAGTGCCATATGAATTTTAGGATGAACTTTTCTATTTCTTCAAAAAATGCCTTTGGGATTTAGATAGATATTGTATTGACTGTAGATCACATTGGTCAGTATGGACATCTTAACAATACGAGTCTTCCAATCCATGAACATGGAATATGTATTTGTGTCTTTAATTTCTTTCAGCAGTGTTTTGTAGATCTCAGTGTATGAGTCTTTCACCTCCTTGGTTAAGTTTATTCCTATGTATTTTATTCTTTTTGATGTTGTTATAAATGGAATCGTTTTCTTAATTTCCTTTATGGATTGTTCATTGTCAATGTATAGAAATGCAACTAATTTTTGTATGTCGATTTTGCATCCTGCAACTTGTCGAATTTGTTTATTATTCTACCACGTCATCTGTAACAAAGATAATATTACTTCTGCCTTTTCAATTGAATGCCTTTTATTTATTTATTATTTTTTTTGGTCTAGTTGCTCTGGCTGGGAATTCCAATACTGTGTTGAACAGAAGTGGTAAAAGTAAGCATCCTGGCCTTGTTCCTCATTGTAGAAGAAAAGCTCGCTGTTTTTCACCATGGAGTATGATGAAAGCTGTGGGCTTTTTTTATACATGGCCTTTATTATGTTGAGGTAATTTCCTTTTATTCCCAGTTTGCTGTTTTGTCATGAAAAGGTGTTGAATCTTGTCAAATCTATTTCTGCCTCAATTGAGATGATCATACAGTTTTTATCCTTCATTCTGTTAATATAATGTATTACATTGATTTTCATATGTCAAACCATTCTTGCACTCCAGTAATAAATCTTACTTGGTGTATAATTGTTTTAATCTATTGTTGAATTCAGTTTGCTGTTATTTTGTTGAGGTCTGTACTTTTTTTTTCATGTCTTGTCTGCTTTGGTATTAGGTAATGTTGCCTCATAGAATGAACTTAGAAGTGTTCTCTTTAGTTTTTTTGGAAGCATTTCAAGAGGATTGGTGTTAATTCTTTTTTAAATGTTTGGTAGCATTCTCTAGCAAAACCATCTGGTCCTGGGTTTTTCTTTGAGAATTTTCAGTAGCTGATTCAATCTTCTTCTTAGTGTGTTCAGATTTTTTATTTCTTTGTGATCCAGTCTTCATAGGTTATATGTTTCTAAAAATTTGTCTATCTCTTCTAGGTCACCCAATTTGTTGGCATACAGTTGTTCATAGTAGTCTCATAATCTTTATTTCTTGGACATCAGTTGTAATGTTTCCTCTTTTATTTCTAATTTTAATTATTTAAGTCTTCTTTCTTTTTTTCTTAATCTACCTAAAGATTTGTCAACTTTGATCTTTAAAAAAGAAACTCTGTTTCATTGATTTTTTTTTCTTCTTGTTTTTCTAGTCTTTATTTTATTTATCCCTGTTCTAATCTTTATTATTTTCTTCCTTCTGCTAGCTTTGGGTTTAGTTTCTTCTTTGGTTTCTTGAGGAATTATGTCCCTTTACAGTTCTTTTGTTTGAATCAGGACCCTAAAACAGGGTATATTGTATGTGGTATATTTCTTAAGTCTCTCTAATTCTATAACATCTCCCCTCTTATTTTGTGTTATTTATTTCTTCAGTTTATCTGAATATTATATCTTAAAATTTCCTACATTTTGGATTTGTGGTGATATTTAATGTGTTGTACCTTTCCTCATATTTTCTATAAAATGATAGATCTAGAGCTCTATAAAAAAGCTAGAGGTTAATAGATTCAAAGTCAACTTTTTCCCTTTTTTGATTGGAAGACTTCATTGCTTTCAGTGATGAAAAGATTGACCCATGGGTCTGTTGTCAGCTTGTTTTCCCCACTAGAAAGTTATTCATCAACTTTTCATCTATTATTTTAGCAGTCGATGATTGTTACCTAAAGTCATTATTCCACTTGGAATTGCAAAATGATGATTTTAAGAAAAATAACATGATACATTTAATTCGGACTTTTGTAGGCCAAAGTATTAAATAAGCTTCCTGGGAAGAGTTAGTTGGCTTTTAAATATTGAAGAGACAATGGAAACTTCTTTCATTTCAACTCTGCATTCTGAAGGAATTTTTGTGGTACTTGGAAACATAATCTTGCCATCAGCACTGAAAATGGTGATTTTTAATTTCATCGTGTCTTCTGCACTTACCTAGCTGTGGTTCTTCTACAAAGAACTCTGCTCATCAATTGTTTACTCTGAAAAAATCTATAGCAAAGGCAAGACAGACCCTAAATTTTTCTTTATTCATGAAATTTCAGAATAATGAGTTGCTGCCCAGCCATCTCCAAGATAACTAATAAGCTTTACTTTAGGGTGGGACAGAGTATTATGAATTTGACTATTATTATATTTTTCAATTAGTTGAAGTGATAAATCTTTTGATGCTTAAAACTATCTCATCTTTAGCCAGCTGGAGCTTTCAAATTGGCTCTTACATCATTTTGTTGTGATACTAATAGTTTTTGATAGTTTTAGGCTTATGTTATACATATTCTGTCCCAGATTTATTAAGTAATTTTCTTGAAGGAGCCTGGTTCTTTTTAGTGGGAAATATTTCGATACCATAATTTGAATGTTAGAGGAGCTAATTGCTACTGGCTAGTGCCAATTCTAAGCTGTTTCAGTGAATATTGCTAGGAAATGAATATTTTTTTAGAAAGAGAAAAAATTTTTTCGTTTATAGTAGTATTTCCAATTCAAATGGAAGATTATAGGCTTTTTAAAGAATAGACTTTAATTTTTAGAGCAGTTTTATGTTAACAGCAAAATTCAGTGGAAGGTACAGAGATTTCCCACATATCCCTGATTACAGGGTTTTTACTTAACTTTCTTTGATTTTGTTTCTCTTTTACACTGAAATTTTTGGTTCCTAACAACCCAATGTAATTACTTATTTACTTTATCCTACTACATAAATTATAGACTCAAAATAATAATAAAATATTCATAAAATGAAATCTACTGGATGCAGGTTTGTTTGTTTTATATCAATGCAGTTTAAGATGTATTTTTATTCTTAGGCTAAGTACAGTCAATACTATTTCAGCTTTACTTGAAATGATTCTTATGTGGGAAGTTAGATCTGTTTTCAACTTTTAGAATTACTTTATCTTTTAAAAATTTATTTAAAAAGAAAAACTACGCACTTATCTTTTGTCTGTGATGAAAGGAAAGAATTAAATCTGTAATGTCTTATGACTCCTGGAGAACTGGGAACTGGGCTCATACTGGGCTCATTTCTCTCCTGTTCTGTCATTTTCCCTCCTCTTCCATTGTAATTTATACTTTTTATTCACAGTCTTTTGGGATGCTGAACAGGAATCTTTGCGGAACAAGACAGGCATAAAAAAATAAACAGAATTAATAAAAATAGAATGTGTAAGCTCTGGCAGATCATTCATGAATTCCTCCAGGTCCATATTGGTTCCTCACCATTTTCTGTGGTGGTTTTCTTCTCCAGCCTGTCTGATATCATGGTGCTTCCATGACATTTGATGTTAGATCTGACATAATCCAAGTTTGTTTTATAGTTGTCTGAAATATTCTCTTTTTCTTTGTTCTGTGAACTGAAAGATCTGTAAAATCCATGGTGTGTAAATACCCGTCCACCCCTGTCTTCTCCCCTTCTGTTAATCCCTCTCCCCTCAAACCTGCAGCACGGGCAGCCTAGAAGGCTTGAGTCTCTGCCACCTTGGAGCTGAACTGCTCATATCAGGAATTCTCCAGGCTCCTGGGTCTCTAGAGTAAGTTGAAAGGGTATGTAGTGTGCTGGGGATGGCGATCCATTGAATAGGTACTTACCAGTCATACTGAGATACTTGAAGGCGTTATCTTCTTCACATAATCAGCATGACCCGTTACCTGTGATTTCACTGAGCTCCTTTCCTTTTTTTTATTCTAGTTGAGGAATGTGCACAAGTAATGTAAATATAATTATTGCTGTTCTTGAGGATTAGAAAACTTGGAATGTTCACATTACCTAGTGATGTAGATATCTGTGTTATGTTTAATGTTTTTTAAATGCGTATTTATCATTGAAATAATCCAAACTGAATAAATAACTTAAAAATGTTATATTGGACAGTATTCGATTCCTAATGTATGTTTGGTCTGAGGGTATTTTGTTTATACTGCTGTGTTTAATATATGCATTATGTATGTGGGGGGCTTGGGAAGGTGTGGACTTAGACTTGCTTGGAATTGATTTTATTTTATATGTTTTCTGTGACCTCATGCACTGTAAATACTGATGCTGCCACACCTCTGCAATTGTGAAATAAAACTATGGCTCTTCAGCATTCTGTCCCAGTGCCGATAATTTAGAAGGGGTGGACACGGGGCAATTTTTACATTATTTGCATTTTGAGGGAGTAAACTCTGAAGGCAGCCTTTCCTCTTTCCTCCTTCCCACATTTCTTGATCGCCTTCTGTCAGTGGTGTCTCAGCTCAGGGATGTTGAGGAAGATGGCTTCTTTAGGCTGGATCCTCTCATATCCTTAAATGTTGAGAGGGGTCACTTTGGAGCCATGCAGTGGGTTTTTCCTATTAATCTTGACCATGACAGTCACCAGTTAGAAGCTGTCTCTTAGGTGATGCTGCTTCTGCAGCTATCCTTATTGATCCCCTCTATGCTGCTTTTCTAAGTTCTGTTTTTGAGACTTGTCACTTCTCCCCAGGTCCAAATAACATGGTGTCATTTATATATCAGACCGGCAGGACTGCCCATAGAATGTCCTGACAGTCAGGGTCCCATAGAGTGTCCTGACAGTCAGGGTCCCTCCTGGGAGAGCAGGGCAGTTAGCAGGGCCCTGGGGCAAGAGAGGAAATGTGCTGGATTGCTCTCCTGCCTACTTACAAACAACCAAATGCCCAAAGGCTGTGTTGATCCTTTCCGGTAATAACCCCACACCCACAGGCAGCTGTCCCTGGGGCCACTACTTAAAGAAGTTAGCAGCCACCATCCTTCACCAGATCTGTCTTGTTTTTCACTGGGGTTCATAGGTCATTTGACTGGGGATCTATTAGGGATGTCCTGTGAGTCTTTGTGCACTAATATCTGCAATTCCAGGAGGAACTGTGGTCTTGCTTCAGGTTTATCTTGTATGGATGTGGGGAGGGGGCAGTTCCAGTTGGCCCTTCCCTCCATCATGGCTCTAACTCACCATTAGGGCTCTGGAGGTGGTTAGGTTAAACCATCCCAATTTGCACTCAGGATCAGTGAAAATAACCACAAGGTGGGTCCTCTGACTTGTTGGACCCACCATGGGAAAGACTTGGGCCAAGGCTCCCCTTTTCTCCTGGCTTCCCAAAGAGCTGTAAGGAAGAGAGATGGTATTTCCGGTATCCTGGTTTCAGTATCAGCTCACACCATATCCAGCCATCCTCAGAAGGTCTGAGGGTGCCACTTTCCTTAGAACACAGGTACCCTCAGTCCCAGTGGAGAGGGATTAGGGGTACATAAGTTGTGTGTACAGTACTGGGGTGGCGTGATAGGGCCCTCGCTCAAGGGATCCATCCAGCTGTCTGTCAGAGAGCTGCCTCAGAGCTGGCAAGTGGGGAAAGGAATCCATTTCCCATTGCAGCAGCTGCCATCAACCTCTGCGCACGAGTCCTTGGCTTGTTTTTTCTTGTCAGACACGTCAAGCAGCACCTTCTCAGGTCGCCCAACCATCTCGTCTTCTAGGAACGCTATGGTTTTGAACCATTACCTCAGATTGCTACTGGTCAGCACATCCTAGTTGCCACTCTGGCCTTGCTGGTCATTGTGGTAATGATATCCACCTGCTCCTAATGGTTGCACAGTCCCTCTTTAGTTATCCCAGAATCTCATCATCCCCAGTGAGACTAGAGAGCCCAGGACCACAGCTGCATCTCCTGTCATCCTTTGCCTACAGGGGACTGCCTTTACTGGGCTTCTCACAGATGCCAGGGCCCTCCCCTATGAGTGTGTTCCTGACTGAGGGGAGTGTCCTCGAGGATATAGGCAGATGTTAGGTTGCCCGGTCACTGTTTTTACATTCCCACCTCTGTGAGCCGTCTCACACCTTCCTCAGGGCGCCAACCCAGTCCTGACATCTCCAGCTCATTTCCTGTATGCCCGTATCATGTCCAGGTTTCAGGCGGCCATCCCGACAGCACAGAGACTGAAGTAAAGTGCCTTTACCCAGATGCCGACTCACAAGTCGTGGGAGAGTACACCATGGCAATAAGCTTCCTCTCTCCAGCTTTATATTCTGCCCCCTTCAGATGCACTCCCAGTGTTCCCCCATGTTTAAATCCTGAGCTTTACTTTTTTGGCAGGAGATGTATGTCTCTTACCATTGTCATGGAAGCCTCCGGCCTTTATGGAATGCTCTGAGTTGATGGCTTACATGAGCCTGTCAGCCAATCTCTTTCTTCAAAGCTTCCAAATCTGTTACAAGCCAGCCAGCCTCACAGTCCATATAATTACCCATAACAAGCCCTCACACCCCATTCCAGGGATAGAGCTGATGCCGATCTGCCTCTACCTCCTCCCAGACCATCACAGGTGAGGGCCTCAGTTTATGTATTACATACCATGGGGTATCACCACCCACTTAGCACAAACTACAGGGTTCTTGTTGCTGTTTGACATATATGAAAAATCAAGGTCTAGACTTACATCCTGAGGATCTGCTGTGTAGGCCAGTACTGGTACCAATTGTCTTAATCTGGGTTCCTCTGGAAGTAAAACATAAAACAAAGGCTCGGATGCAGGTGGTCTGAGAACTGATCCAAGGGACAGGTGGAAAGAAGCAAAAGCCTACATAAGATGTGCATCATGATTCTGCTCTGGGCAAAAGGGCCATGTTTCTGCCAACATTTCCTGGAAAGTCTACAAAATGTATCCAGAATCGTCTGCCTGAAAGAGAATGCAGTTAACCACCTCCTGGGGCATGGACTCCCCAGGACTGCTGGGCCCCTGGGAGAGCAGGGTCTCATGATGTTGGAACAGGAGGGCACAAAGAGTTGACACACTGTCCACACAAAGTAGACTGTGCTCACGCAAGACTGTTCACAAGAGCTGCAACTGTAGGTATGTTTTTAAAACACTTATCTACTTTCTTCGTTTGCTCATGTATCAGAGACCTTTCCACAATGGCAAGAGTAGAGTACCTCATTATTCTCTGGAGCTATGTAGTATTTCATCATATGTGTGTGGGTACTTCCATGCATGATTAGTTCGCATACCATAAAAACCATAATCAACTAACTCATCAGTCTACTTTTTAAATTTGTATGAACATTTTACTAGGAAAGAATCTTCAGACATACAGAGAGTTGGAAGAATTATATACCCATCTTCCAGATTCTGCCATTAACATATTACTATCAATCCATCCGTCCATCTATCCATGAACCCATCTATCCATCAATCCATCTAATTTTTTGGTTGCATTTCAAAGTAGCAGACATCAGTACCTTTCCCCTCAAATACTTCATTATGTATGTCATTAACTGAAGGTCAGTATTTGTTTATAGCTTTCTTTTTCCCTTTTCAAAGTCAACTTAGATACAATGAAATACGAAATCCTAATGTACCCTTTGGTGTATTTTAACTAATGCATATACCTATATAATCCAAAACTCTTATCTAGTTATACAACGTGACCATTTCTTCATGTTTCTTCCCAAGCAATACCTGCCTTCACTCTCCCAAACACAACTATTTAGATTTTTTTCCCCACACCATAGATTATATTTGCCAGTTCTAGAACCTCATATAAATGGGTTCATACAGTTCAAACCCATTTTGCATAAGGCTTCTTGCACTTAGCATAACATTTTTGAGATTTAGCCACGTTCTTGCAAGTATCAGTAGTTCTTTTTTATTGCCGAATAGTATTCCAGCATATAAATATACCACAGTTCGTTTATCCATTCTCCTATTGATAGATATTTGGTTGTTCCAGTTTTGGACTATTGTGAATAAAGCTGCAATGAACGCTTTATAAGTCTTTTTATGAACATTTGTTTTTGTTCCTTATGTTCCACATGTTAAATTCATTAAAGCCTTTATTTTGAAGGGCAATTTAGTTGAAATAGTGTTGCAGTGAAAAAAGAAGAAAGTACATTTATAAGTACATCTGTGGAAAAAATTCTGTGGAAAGGGTAAATGCACATTTAAAGAACTTTTCTTTATGGAAAATTTCTAAAATGCAGAGAGAGAATACTCATGTATTTTTTACTCAGCTTCGACAATAATCAATTTTGCTCTACATTCTCACTACTTTTTCTGTTTGTTCTTTTTCTTCTTAATCTATAGTAACCTCAAATGTAGTAACAACACCAAAATATTTCTATATGCATCTCTAACTGATGAAAAAATTTTTTTATATATATGTTCACCATGCCATTGTTATAACCAACAGAATTAACAGTAATTCTTTTAATTCTATCTAATGCCCAACTTATATTCAGATTTTTTCTATCTCAACGTTGTTTTATTTACAGTTTGTTAGAATCAGGATCCAAACCAGGATCCTACACTGCGTTAGGTTAAGTGCTCTTTTATTTTCTAACAATAGTCTTATTTTGTTTGATTTTATTTTAATACCATCAATTTGTTAGAAGAACTCTATTATTGGACTTTCAGAATGTCCCACATTTTGGATCTGACTTATTACTTCTTGTGGTATCACTACACTCGGGTTCAATAATGAGGGCTGCTTTGAGATGGGGGTGTGTACTTCCTCTTGAGGGACAGAATGTCAGCTTGGTCCATTTTTGTGAGGCTGACACTGAGCAGATCATATAGAACCTGCCTGATCCTTTCTTCATAAAATTTCCATCAATCTTGCTGATGGTTTTAGCATCCACTGATGGTAAAAGCTTAAATCCATTATTTCACTAAGTGTTAGAAAAGAGTGTTTTTTACGTTTCGTTATTCCATCTACATTTATTAGCTAGAATTCTGTGAAGAATTTTCCATTGTCAACTTTTTGGCTATCCTGAAATACAACTTTTACATAAAGGAAAAGTAATCTGCTCGCCTCTTTCTCTTTATTGATCATTTTTCAAGTAATAAGTTTGTATTGTAGCAAAAGGTAACCAGAGAATTTTTTTTCCCTGTGTCTTATTATGAATTCACAGGAGTTAATAACCATCCAAGTTCCATCACCACTCCCCCTCCGCCCCCCAGTTGATATGGTCTCTTAACTTTCTCTCTCTTTAAAAAATTGCTCAGGTTCTTCCGCTTGGGGCAGTGGAACTTCTACAGGTTAGCCCCTGTGTCCTACATCTGACCAACCCTGGTCCTGTGGGTTCTACCTCCTGTCCACTGCCCACCTGCCTGTCACCACCATGGTCCATGTCTCTGCTTCCTTTTTTGCCTCTTCAGGAAAAGGCCAGAGTCACAAATATTTGAAAACACATGTTTGATCCTATCATTCTTCTGTTTAATTTGCTCTCCATACCTCTTGGCATAAAGTCCAGGGCCTTGAACGTGGACTTCAGGGCCCATTTGATCTGGCCCCTCCCTGTCTCTGTGTTATCATGATTTATCTGTATGGAGCTCTGCGGCCTATATGTGGCCTGCCCTCTCTCCGTCACTTCTCTCACATGCAGTTTCCTCTGCCTGTGTCACCTTTCCCCTTGGCTAACTCTTCTTCATTCTAGCTCTTCATTTAGGCCAGTAATTCTCAACCTTGCTGTATATTATAACATATGGGCAGTTTTAAGAAATACTTGTGCCTGAGCTCCAACCAATATCAATTAAAATCTGAATGTCTGGAGGGTGAGGCCTGATTGCTATTTTTTAAAAGCTTGCACAGGTGATTCCAACATGCGGCCAAGGTTGAGAACCACAGTTTGGGGTGTTCCTTCCTCTGGGAAATCTTCCCTCGCCACACATACACCCTTATTCCTGGGTTACATGTCATTTATTACTGCTGTAGCATTCTGCTCTAATCCTTTTTTATCCCCTTTGTGGAGATATAATTGATGGATAGCATTGTGTGAGTTTAAGGTGTGCAACGTGATGATCTAATCTTTATCATCTAGGCCTCAGTCTGTTAACTCTTGGGTTTCATCCACGTTGGATGGAAGCTCATGTGGGCTGTGGCCCCATCTGTGTGTTCTGTGCTTACTCAGCACATAATAGGTGCTTGGTAATATTTGTAAGTGGGTGGTAGGGAGATGTCAGGGCTGGACTCGAGGTTGTTT
Organism: Eidolon dupreanum; assembly: GCA_028627145.1. NCBI lineage: Eukaryota > Metazoa > Chordata > Mammalia > Chiroptera > Pteropodidae > Eidolon > Eidolon dupreanum. Next base: position 140,160,252 of record CM053507.1, on the reverse strand, counting down.
GAATGCAGAGGTGGTGCTCCACTGTGTGGGATGAAGGCCAGGTTCTGTCAGCTGCCAACGTCATTTCTCACCAACCTCTCCAGCTCCTCCGCATGCCTTTCCCTAGAGAAATGGACTTTATACCTTGCCTTTATACCTGCCCAAAGAATGTCCCCAACTCATGGGCCACCACTGAACTCATAGAACTTGTGAGCAACCCCTATTTGATACTTCGTCATATTCATGCTATGAAAATGTTTTCAAAATCGGGGGTCCTGCTATAAGAAATCGTCTTTGTATTTTGTGAATTTCTTTAGGAGTATTTTGCCTCTGAATGGAAATTAAAGCTTTGTTTACTAGAAGAATAAATTGATTATTAAAATAACACTCTTGCCTTTTTTATGATTATTTATTTGTTTATTTTGGGATAGCTTTATTGAGGTCTAATTCACATACAGTAAAGCTTTCCATTTTCCCCAAAGCAATCTACTTGGAGTGTTTTAACTTTCAGGCACAGTGCTTTGATGCCCTGGTTGGACTTCAGGCCATGTGTGATCTAGACGCATGTCCTCACGGTTGCTTCCAGGTACGGCTTCAAGGGCACCCAGAAGGCTTTCACTGACTGTGATGCTGCTGTGAAAAAGTTCTTTAAAAAGTTCAGTTGTGACCTTTGAAAGCCCAAAGATACACAAGGAATCTTACCAACAATGAAATGGTTTCTTGTAGCCCTCGTCTTTGGCACCTGTGGCCTGTTGCTGCCTTTTTCCATCCACCAGAGGGCAATGTGTCCCTCCACCTAGCAATTTGCCTCCCCTTTCAAATCCTAGCATGTAGCTCCTGAAGTCCTGCCAAACGCTTCTCAGAATTTGATTTGACTGCCAGAAATGCATCTTACATTGCAACCCGGTAGAGACATACATACATGTGTAGCTCTACATATGTATATATAACAAAAATTTCATAAAATAATGATGTCATTACTATGTGCAACACACTCTGATATTTTCTCTTCTCTTTCATTAACAACTGCGCCGATCATCACCCAAATTGAGTTCATGATTCACAAATTGGCTTGTAACCCATGATTTGAAAAATACTGCCTTAGAGTTCATTTAGTCTCACATTCTGCGTATTTCTGGATGAAGAGATGCAGCAAAGAGGGGACATGCCCAGATCACTGGAATTTAGAGCACCACCTAGGAAGAGGCTTTGGGGCCTCGGACTTCTAAATCTGTTACTCTCAGCCCACCGACATTACTGTTGAGGTACAATCAGTGCTCCAGAAAGTCACTGCCACGGAGAGAGAGGTCATGGACGTGTTGTATTCCCAGCACTCTTTGCTACTGCAAGAGAAGTGTCACCTCCAGCAGGGTTTTCCCTTTGGCTCTATAACTTCTGCGTGTCGGCCACCGATCGTCAGCTCGGTGCTGCTGGCCTCTGGAAGGGAAGCCCTGTGGAATCCTGCACATGGGTCCTCCTTGATGATTTTTGTTACCTGAGTACACACGGTGGACCCAGCTTAGCAGTGGTTTGTTCTATAGCCCTAACTCCATCCGCGCATTATGCAAATTAAGTAGGCACTGTCAAAGTGTCTACTTCCGAAATGCGGAAGGTGGACCGTTCTCACGTAGTCCCCTCCCTGCTCTGTAGGATGACTCCCAGAGGACGTTCAAGATTGACTACAACCACAACCGCTTCCTCAAGGATGGCCAGCCGTTCCGCTATATCTCGGGCAGCATTCACTACTTCCGCGTGCCCCGCTTCTACTGGAAGGACCGGCTGCTGAAGATGAAGATGGCTGGGCTCAATGCCATCCAGGTGTAAGTAGGGCACTCGGCTCTCACTGGGGACTGGACACCCACACCTGAAGAGAGGGTAAAGCTGCATTTCTCAGTGCAGCTATTTCATTGCTCAGAATGGGAAATGGCATTGTTTGGCATTGAGGGGGTATCAAGGGGGACTTGTCATGAGCTTGATTGGCCCTTCAGATAATTAATCACTTCTTCCAATATTGAACTTTGTCACCAGAATTCATAAAATGAATATCAGCTTAAAGAGGCAAAGGGAGGTAACAATTTTTATTTACCATGTGCAGGACACTTTGCATGAATGATTCCGTTTCTTTAAGGGGTTATCATTCCTGTTTTACAGCTGGTAAAACTGAAATTTGCACATGTCTTTGGCCGGAGGTCTAGTTACACAGTCATAGCTTCTCTCAACATTTAGGGGCAGGTGCCTTGTTAGGTAGATTCCTAAAATCCAGTCTGCCTTCGGGATTCTGCCCGGGTCATATGATAGCCCAGGGTCATAGAATTACCCCAATAGCTAGCTATCTCTCATCTCTTTCTTTCCTGTTGAAAGGTAACTAATTGTGAAGAACTGGAGTGACTGGCCACTCTGGTTTTTATACTGCTGATGTGAATTGCTGATAACTTTGCAAAGATAAAGGGTGAGAAAACCCAGAGGCAGATTCCTGGGACAGATAGCTAGGGAGAACCCCACTTATTCTGGTTCTAAGGCCACAGTTTCAACCTTACATTCTCAGGGACCAAGAATATCTGTTCCAGGGTATCCTGAAACCATGGGATTTTGGACAAAGGAAGTGAGCCAGGGGTTGTCAGAGAGACCTTTGAGATGGGAGTGGGTGGCTTCATATTTAAGTTTATATTTCATGCTGTGGGCAGCCAGGAGAGCTGGTAGGACCTTTTGTCATTTTACCTCTTGCATGCTGTTGCTGACAAGGTCTTCTATTATTGAAGGGTTTTCCATTTTTATTAAATGGACTATTTGGTCCGTTTAATATATGACATTTTGGTAAATGACATGGCAGTGCCATATTATAATGAAACTATAAAATTTCTATAGCTTAGTGAGATCATAACCATCGTAACGTCATGTTCTATGCATTACTCATGTGTTTGTGGTGATGCTGCTATAAACACATCTACTACGCGGCCAGTTATACAGAAGTATAGCACATACAATTACGTACAGTACATCATGCTTGATAATGATGATAAATGATGGTTACTGGTTAATGTATTTACTATACTGTACATTTTCTTGTTATTTTAGAGTGTACTCTTTATTATTACAAAAAAAAAAAGACATCTTACCGCAACAGTAGCCTCATATATCTCCTGTTTGTCTCTCGATTGCATCATTTTCTCACGTGCCTGATTGAATCGTGTGTTGTCTCGTGCAATAGCATGCCAGACAGGCTCGTAGCCTAGGTACAACATGAGGCTGTACCATTTAGCCTAAGCGTGTCGAAGGCTAGACCATCCAGGTGTGTGTAAGTGCACTCTGTAGTGTTCACACAACGAAATCGCCTGATGACACATTTCTCAACGTATTCCTGTCGTTAAGTGGCACGTGACCATATACCTCTTATTACTTTAGCACAGATATTTTCATTTTTCCTCAGCCTTACACAGACATAATGTAATTTTTACATAGTATTAATCCGTGTTCATGTAATTCCATGACCTTTTTAAAAGTCAAGCATTAAATAGGAATGGGCATTCTTTGTGGGTCATAAACTTAAAAGTGTCCCCCAAGCTTGGTTTTCTCAGGTAGCTGCTGTGAAAACTCAAAACAAGGCCTCTCTCCTGAGAGGCTGCCTAAGGTTTAGGTTCTCCAGACGATTCAGAAATTCACATAGGACATCTGGATTTTTGAGCCGTTTTCAGGGAGTGGCTGTGTGTGTCTTGGCAGATACGTGCCTTGGAACTTTCACGAGCCCCAGCCAGGACAGTACCAGTTTTCTGGGGACCATGACGTGGAACATTTTATTCAGCTGGCACACGAGCTGACGCTGCTAGTCATCCTGAGGCCTGGACCCTACATCTGTGCGGAGTGGGAGATGGTGAGTGTGGCCCTGCCCGGTGTGTGTGACAGGTAGACTGGCAGGCAGGGGTGTGAGGGAAAGTGTATTAAGGCCATTTGAATGATTCTCTAATTCAAGAAAATGTGGAGCCCAGCACAAGGATCTTTTACCTTAGGAGGTGCCCAGGTAGAGAGGAACAGGTAAGGGTCAGAGGTTTGGTCTTTACTCTAAGTGGTCACTCATATAACTCAATTTCCTCATCTGGAAAAAGCAGTTAATGGTGTGGGCTCTGTCTACCTTACAGGGTAGTTGTGAAATTAAGTGGAATAATCTATATAAAAGGCTTTGATTCTCAAAATATTGCACTCATGCAGAGTGACCTTATTTTTACTATTACAATTTCAGATTTCCCTGAAAGTTTCCAAATCAGAAAGCCCAATTCAAACACCCCTTCTCCATGAAACTTTTCTTCCCTCGCAGCTAATAGTAATTTCTGTGTCCCCTGAACACCTTTCATGAAATGGACCTTACAATGACTTCTCCCCCTCCTTCCCCCCCACCCCCAATCCCAGGGAGGATTACCTGCTTGGCTATTACAGAAAGAAGGTATCATTCTTCGTTCTTCTGATCCAGGTAAGTTGTCGCAGGTGTCTTGGGAGAATTTTTGAAAGCTTAGCTAGTTTATATCAAGAGTGTCTTTGCTTTGAGGGCTAGGGTACTTCTGTGCAAATACTTCTGAAAGTTTAGTGAAAATCTGAGTGTTAATTGTCCTCCACTGCAGGACACTTATTGTGTAGGAAATAAGGCTTTTATGAACTACGTGATCAGATCTTGCTGGTAAACTGGTAACTCTTTGAACTGGCATTGGGCTTGTTTGCGGTTGACTGAATAACTAATGCTCTCTCTTCTACATTCTTAGTATAGTGCGTGGCCAGTGATAGTGTCTAGCTTATCAAAATGCAGATGTCTGGAATGGTGTCGCTGGATTGCTCAGTAGCTGCTGTGTCTTCTATTCCTCAATCTACTTTTACAGAGTGATCTGTAAATGGTAGACATTTTCTTGTCTTTTTTAAACCATTTTTTATTTTAGTTGTAAACCTCAATCAGTCAGAAAGTCCCATTTAACTGCATTTCTATGGTCTGAAGACTTCATTTTCTCTTTGTGAGGGGTTTGATGGAGATGGTTGTCAGTCATTGATTAAGTTTACTGTGTGGAAAGCTGATATATTATGCTCCACAGCAGCGGTCCCCAACCTTTTTGGCACCAGAGACCAGTGCTCCTTTGAGACTCTAATGCCTGATGATCTGAGGTGGAGCTGAGGTGGTGATGCTAGTGCTGGGGAGCGGCTCAAATACAGATGGAGCTTCACTCGTTCACCCACTGGTCACCTCCTGCTGTGTGGCCCAGTTCCTAACGGGCCACGAACTGGTGCCGGTCTGTGGCCTGGAGGTTGGGGACCCCTGTTTCATACACATTTCCTTTTTTAGTGTATTGCCCTCACATTTTGCACTCCTAGTATATCTCACATTTAATCTACACAGCACTTTATGGAGAATGTACTCTATTATCTCCATTTGACAATGTAAGTATATATTTTATTAGAACTTAATTTTAAAAAGAAAAAACCCTACTGTGACAAGGAGGAGGACACACCATTCAGTCACTCCTCTCTTCATTTAATGAATATTATCAGGAAGCCTCCTGTGCTCCAGGTTTTGAGTCCTAGTGACAGGGACAGATACCAGGTATATTGTCCTCGTCTTCGGAGAGCTCAGCAAAGGAGATGACTTCTTGCAAGACAACTTTTATCTGACTTTTAGTGGGTGTAGTCACCTCATTTCGGAAGGTAGTTTTTGAATCCAGTATATCCCCATTTCCACTGCCAGCCTCAGAGTAATAAGGCCATGTTGCATCTGTTTGTACTAAGGTGTGTGATGGTGTTAAAAGATGGTGTCTTGTTTTCCAGATTACCTTGAAGCTGTGGACAGGTGGTTGGGAGTCATTCTGCCCAAAATGAAACCTTTCCTCTATCAGAATGGAGGGCCAATTATAACAGTGCAGGTAACCATGGAGATGAAGATGTGCGGGTGGGTGGGAATGCTTCCATCCATCCATCCACGTTATATATAGGAGTGATATAGACATGGGCTTCATAAGTCTGTTTCCCTAAGAGGCAAGGTCACAGATGGTGCTTTTATTTAAATTGCCTTTTGGGGAGATATTACCATTTTTGATTGCCTGCTATGTACCAGACTTTATGCTGGATGCCCTACAAATGCTATTCAATTATTCCAACCACTGTTTCTTAAATAAGAAGAATTTCAAAGAGGTTAAGTGACTTGGCTAAGGTCACCTAGCTGATAGGTGGCATAATCAGGATTGAACCCTAGGTCGACTAATCCTGGAGTCTGTCTCTTTCTCTTGCCCTATTCTGTTTTTGGGCTGCAAAGAAGCGGTATGGACTGAATGCTTTGGTGTCTGCCCTGCTTAGGCAGTCAGTTCACACTGGTATAGAAAGAGGATGCGGTGATGGGGGCCTTGACGTTTTCTCTTCCACTTCCTGCCCCCACTCTCCTTCTTCCATGGGTTTTTTTCTCGACAAAGACTGGTATATTGTAGAGTGTTTCATGTGGCAAGTGTTCTCTATGTGAAAAATCAGGACACGTGACCTGCAATGATTTTCGATGTTTGTGAAATTATTTCGGTAAGACAGAAAACCATATTCATTGGTTATTTCCCAAGGATGCTCTTACTGAAAAGAACAAAGTTATACAAAACTAGCTGCATCCTGGACCAGCAAGGGGATGCAGTGTGGCTCTCCCTGGAGGAGCGTGGGCTAAATTGCCTTCTTATGAACAATACTATGGACAGTTTGTAGAGAAGGTCATTCTGGGGAGAGAGCATGGCCATTCCCTTGCCCTTTGTTTACAGGTCAAATGAGGCAATGAGAGGGCTGAGCTGGCCAGGGAGTCCACTCTGACACTCAATGCCTCTTCATCCATTTTGAGACTGTACTGGCTAAGCCTTGAGGAGCCCATTTTCCTGTGCGAACATGTCAGGTTTGAAACTTGGTTGTATCTTTGCACAGCTGGGTCTTCTTTCTCTCTCTCGATCTCAGATTCATTTCCTTCGATTTAGAGAAAGTCTCTGTTTCTCCCTAAATCATTTTCATTTTTTACTTACAACTTTTCTGTACTTGAAATGCCATGAAAAATGTAATCAAATATGAGCTCTTGTGTCTCTCTCTGGCAACCTCAGATGACTTTAACTTGACTGTGAGTCCTAGCAGGCGACTTGTCTCCTTCCTCTGCTTCTCCCCCTAACCTCTCTACTTGCTTGAATCCTACCTAATCCTTTTTGCCCCTTGATGACCAAATAAACAAGTACATAAATATTGGAAAGTATAGAAAAATAGAAAAAAGCAGAAAAACCACAATTGTCACTTGAACATCAGGAGCCAGAAGCAAAGTTCTTTACATTTGGGGGAAGATTTCCTTAAATTTTTTCAATGGTTTTAAAAATTTTCCTTTTACAGTCGATTCAGTCTGTATAGACAGTTTCCTGTCT
>CM053507.1:140070951-140152376 GCA_028627145.1 Eidolon dupreanum | reverse complement strand
GTGTGTGTGTGTGTGTAAATCTGGAAAACTGTGCCCAAATGCTTACAGTGGTTATCTCTGAGTAATCAAATTAACATGATTTTTCCACTTTCTTTTCATCTGTCTCCATTTCTAATATATCTACCATGGAATGGTATTATTTATATAATGTTTAAAGTATCTATTATCTATTATAGTGGAGAATATCATTACAATCCGAAAACTAGCACAGAGATTTTCTTATTTCTAGGGGAGGGTAGTAGAAGTTTTTATGTTGAGTTACCTTTTGGAAAATGAGCTTTGAGGTCCAAGTGTCATGTCAGTACAGATGCTCAGGTATTTTCTCCAAACAAAAACTTGCATTCGAATGACTATATTGGGATCTCCTGGGTCTTTTCACCCTCCTCTTTTTTTAATTTGCAGGTTGAAAATGAATATGGCAGTTACTTCACCTGTGATTATGACTACCTGCGTTTCCTGCAGAAGTCCTTTCGCCACCACCTGGGTAATGATGTGATTCTGTTCACCACGGATGGGGCATATAAGGATCTTCCACATTGCGGGACACTGCAGGGACTCTACTCCACGGTGGACTTTGGGCCAGGTTGGTGTTCATAGTAACAGAAAACCTAGCAAAGGCCACATAGCGACCTTTTACTGAGTGATTGCTCTGGGAAACTGTTGTTTTAAGTGGCATAGGCATATTGAATGAGATCCTTCACATTTTCCTTAATCAACTAACAGGGTAAAAAAAAGAATAATGGATAAAGTCCCCCTCTGTTGCAGAGATTACTTTATTTAAGCTGATTTGGCCCTTAGGACAAGAGCTCTATTTTCAGCCCTGGAGGAGCTAGCCTGGAACCTGGTGTACTGTTCTCCTAGGGGCTGGCTGGCCTAGGAGCCATTCCAGCTGTGAGAAGCTCTACTCCAAGGCAGTAGCCTTCCAGACTCTGTCTGGGACATGCTGCTCTTCTCTGCTTTCTCTTTCTCCCCAGTCTTAGCTAGATGCTCAGGGCTGAATCAGGGCCCTAGTGAACTCTGAGGTCAGCCGCTGGCTGGGCTGTGTTGGCCTGTCAGCCCAGGAGTGCAGGAACTTACCTTATACTTCTGTTATCTTTCTGTGTAACACATAACACTATGAGTTGTCATGGGCCGGAGGTGATTTGGTCGATGCTGTCGTCTTACCTAACTCGTCAGTGCTATGTAAGCAGCAGAGGTTCTACAAATGAAAGTTCTGGGTGGGTGGACAGCATGGCTAGGATGCTCCTGGCGATAATAAACTTATGGCTATAATTAAGAGAGTCTTCCTTAGGTTGAGAGCAGCTTTCATAAAGAACGTGACAGCTAAATGCAACATACAATCCTGAAAAGGATCCTGGTCAGGACTCTTTTTTTTCTTCTCTTTATTTTTTTCTGCGAAGAACATTATTGGGACAATTGAAATCTTTAAATGTAGTCTATAGATTAGGTTAGATAATAGTATTTTATCCATGTTAATTTCCTGGTTTTTTATAATCGTGTTCGTTTAAAGAATGCCTTTGCTCTTAGGAAAAGCACACTGACATATTTAGGGGTAAAGGGCCATCACGCCTGCAACTTATCCTCAAATGACTCAAAAAATATATATATTTATTTAAAGAGAGAGAAACTGATAAGTACATGTGGTAAAATGCTAATAGTTGGGAACCCGGGTGAAGGGAATATGAGTTTTTTGTACTATTCTCACAACTTTTAAGTCTGAAATTATGTCACAATAAAAAGTTATTACCTTCTCCCCCCAAAAAAAGACCAGCTCTTCAAGTAGCATAAAGACCCCACTGTTCTTCCATCTGAGGAATGAGGCACTCCATGCACATTACTCATCCAATACTTGCCTTCCCCCAAGAAGAATGCAGAAGACCAAAGTTGCATTTTTAAAGAGATTCTTCTACATTATCACAGAAGAAAAGAGCGCACTTTAAGTGAATTGAACGTTTCTGGAAATGTGGTACATTGCTCAGAGCATTTGCTGATGAAATAACTCATCTACAAAGAGCTGCACAGGAAGTGGCATGCCGGTTTCCTCCTACTTTGGCACTCTTCCATCACAGTGATGAAAAAGCACAGTATTCTGTTGGGAGGAACAGATGGAAGATCATGACAAGTTTGTCATAAGCATTACTTGTATGTGGGGTGACAGCACAGTTGCTCCTGCTGTGGGTTGAAGGACAGACCCACACTGGCTGCAAGGCCAGTGTACCTGGGCAGGTGGGCCTGTGACAGCTCCATTCATTTGTGTGGGAGAGGTATGGCTGAGGGGTCAGATCTCAGGAGGAGGATCACGAAAAGAGTAACTAAAGATCTGAACACCACCTAATGCGTAATAGTGAGAAACTTATAGCCTTAAGGTAAATGAGATTATAGCCTTTATTGATCAGCACAATTCTTTCCTGAAAGCTGGCCTTACAGAGAAGCCAAGGCCCATGGGGCGGGGGTCAAAGGGTGATTTGGAGGTCTTGGGGAGTGTCAGTTCATCTCTGGGAAACCTGCTGTGAGAACTGGATCGTGAGGTTTGGGGCCAGGATATTCTCTGCTCTGGCTGCAAAAACACTATTTATGCTCACTATGTCACCAACATAAGGCAGCCATGACCTCTCTGTGGAAAAACCCTTTCTCTTTTTAGAGGAGGAAAGGAGAAGAGAAGACATGAGAAGACAAGACACAGGCATCCTAATGGAATATTTCAGAAGGAAAAATGGAGAGCATGTGGTCTAGAATGGCTGATGATATACAAATTAAAATTCAGAGGATACTCCATTATTCAGGGATAAACACAATTAGACCACATTCATCCCTTTGACTTGTTAATTACTTGGCGAATATTTGTGACACTATTATTGTGTGTGACACTGTGGAGGCTACAAGGAAGTCGGTTTAGAGCAGGCCTACCCAGTGGGGAGCATCTGGGTCAACCAGATGTCCAGGTGAAGAGAGAAGAGCATAAGACATGTCTAAGTCGTGGGGAAACACAGGTGAAGAAGACAAGCCTATGACTTGAACTTCCCGGGAAATGCAGTCAGGAAAGGCCATGGGGACCTGTTGAGAGAGGAAGCAACATTCTGTGCTTTCCATACATCCGTTAAATGGGTGGTCTGAATCCAGCTTAAAGCTAGCTTGGAGGTGTTTTAGATTCCTGGGAGTGGAGGGAAGGACTGGAGTCTCGGGCTCTAGTCCTGCAAAGGGCTCTTTTTATTTAACAGCTTGTTGTTCCCACAACTGACCTTTCTTCTCCATTTTGTAATTTTCAGGTGCCAACATCACAGATGCTTTCCTACTCCAGAGGAAGTATGAACCCAAAGGACCCTTGGTAAGAATTAGGAGTGAGGTGTGGAGAGACTACTTGTACCAACTTCATTACATGCTGTAGAAGGGTGGGAGTAGATTCTCGGTTTTTCTGGTTCTGGGCTCAGCAGCTGTCCATCACCCTCTAGATACATGAGTGACAGCAGCAGCAATGCTTTTGCTTGAAACCGAAGCCCTGCACTGTTGTGAAACAGAACAGGGACTCCTGTGAATGTCCTGCCATGCATGTTCATGCTCGTGTGTACTTCATCTCACTTGGTCCTTTACCGCCCATAAGCAATGTTATTGTCTCCGTTTTTAATGAGGCTCAGAGAGCAAGTCACTTGCCCAGGGTTGTATAGCTGGAGAGTTGCAGGGCTGGGATCTGAGTTCAGGCTGTTCTTTTTTTTTTTTTTTTTTTTTTTTTTTGAGAGCTCTTTTCGACAGAGCTTCTCCACCTTTCACGTGCTAATGAATCACATAGGAATCTTGTCAAAATGCAGACTTTGATCTACTGGGTGTGGGGTGGGGCCTGAGATCCTGCATTTCTGACAGATAAGCAGGTGACACTGGGATGGAAGTTTGCTGAGCACACGCTGAGTTGCAGGGCTTTGTGGCATGCCATGTAGAAGGCTAGGAGGAGGAGATTGTGGCAAGGTCTATGCAGGGGTATATAGGCCATCAATCCACCACCTCTGCTCTTCCCTTCTCCATGCTTGTCATTGTGACTCAACCCAGTTTAAGGGGTTGTGTCCTGCGCCTTCTCTGCAGCAGGTCAGCTGCCCCACCTGTGTATAAACCTATGTACAAAACAACCTTTTTATGCATCTGGTCTATGCTTAGTGAGCAGTGCAGAACCTGTATTCACAGACTTTGGGTGGAGCGATTTCCTGAGACAAGGAGGCCCCAGATCATGTCCAGATCTCCTTTTTTGTTCTCTAGACCAAGGGCTTGGCACAGTAATGCCCAAGAGAAACATGAAATGCTTGGGGCCTGCTTTGCAGAATACTTGATAAGTTGACCTCATTTTAAGTCAACCTGAGATCTGAGAATCTGGGTTCACTTAAAGGATCAATTTGGAGCTAATTATATCATAACAGTATTTCTCCATCCCGTTCTTTTGCCCCAACGAACTCTCTTACTGTATATAAACTGGGGGTTGGTTAACAAAATTTTGATACAGGTACAAGCTATTCAGGAGTACCAGTATTGTCGATGCCTGAGACCTGAGGTCAAGCGATGCTGTTATCAGAAGTCCCCGTTGGTCCCCCAGCTCTGGATTAAGCCGTGCATGTCTACTCTCCTTTCCACCTGTCCCATGGAGGAGAACTAGGGCATTAGTTACAGGGAAGCCCCAGCATTTGAAGGCCATAACTCTGTCCTAAGCTCTACATCCCTTTCTCTTTTTAGATCAATTCCGAATTCTATACTGGCTGGTTAGACCATTGGGGCCAACCTCACTCGACCGTCAAGACTGAAGCGGTAGTGTCCTCCCTCCATGATATACTTGCCCACGGGGCAAATGTGAACTTGTGAGTATTAATTTTAGGAGGGGAGGGCACACTCCACAGCTGTGGGCTGACAATGAAGTACCCTTTGTTCTCCTGTTTCCTCGTAGGTACATGTTTATAGGTGGGACCAATTTTGCCTATTGGAATGGTAAGAGCAATTTAACATCCTTTGGTAGAAGCTTATGCTAGAATGTTTCTGGTGCTTGATTTTGGGGGGTATGCCTACAGATAGTTTTTATTTTCTATTTTTATATGTCTTATCCTAAATTTTCTAACATATGAGTATTGGCTATTATTTTAAGAAATCATTTTTCTTTAAAAAAAACACTTTTTAAGGAACATAAATTGTGTATTTAGAAACCTTATTGTTTTAAACTAGGCTGACTAGGCAGGCTTCAGTCACTGTCTTTGGCTGTAGCTCACTTGTGCATATGTTCTGCAGTGGTCTTTTTTTTTCTTTTTTTTTTTTAATCATTTTGTAGAAATGTAATTCTACAAAATTCACGATTTTGAAGTGTATAGTTTGGTGGCATTTAGTACCCACAAAATTGTGCACCCATCACTGCCATTTAGTCCAGAACATTTTTATCACTTCAGAAAGAAACCCCGCACCCAAGAAACTGCCCGTGCTCTCCCTCCTCCGACACTAGTTTGTTCGCTCTATGGATTTGCCTGTTCTGGACGTTTCGTGTAAATAGAACATACAACACATGGTTTTTTGTGTTTGACTTCTTTCATTTAGCATAGTCTTTTCAAGGATCGTCCATTTGGTAGCACGTATCAGTACTTCATTCCTTTTTATTGCTGAAGTAATATTTTGTTGTATAGTTGTACGACACATTTATCTACTGATTGGCTGATGGATATTTGGGTTGTTTCCACTTTCTGCTAATGTGAACATGGATGTATAAGTATTTGTTTGAATCCATTTCAGTTTTTGGGGGGTGTGTACGTGCTGGGTCACATTGTTAAGTCTATGTTGAGAGTTTGAAGAACTGCCATAGTGTTTAACAAAGTGGCTGCACGATTTTACATTTCTATATAGTCTTTTTTTTTTTTTTTTTGCGGGGGAGGAAACATGACAAAATTCTCTTCATTCCCTGGGAAACAGACTTTGAGGTCACCCAGCAGGAAGCTTATTGAGTTGTGCTCTCAAGAGCACACAAACAGGTGTGGAGAGAGTGTGGGAGGCAGGACTGAGCAGAGGGAGATGCTAGGCTGTGATGCAGTTTCAGAAGTAGCTCAGCTGATTCTAGAGGGACTCTGGAGCTGGGATGGCCCTTTGAGGCAAGGGGCCTAGGTTTTTATATCCTCATGTTGGTCAGTCATTGGATATAGGCTATCCTGGGAGTGTTGTAACTATTCCCAGCACAGGCCAGTGACCAAAGAGGGACACAGAGAGCCATCAGCAGCCAACACTCCAGGCAGCTGGGGGAACCAGTGAGTGCCTTGGTCCTGAAGCGGGATAGTAGAGGCACACCACAGCACCCCCTGCGGGCATTACAGAGGCCTTACGGTTGCATTTGAATCACTGTAGGTTAATGGGCCGTGTAGTCATCACCCACGTTGTTTGGTCTGATTACCCTCAGATATTTTCTGCTGTCACCTATGTCTCCACCACTGACCTTTTCTCAACCACACAGTTCGAGGTCATGAAGAAGATCACAGACTTGGGTTAATGGAGACACAGGTCATGCCATAAGCCCTGCATGACTGGTTGTGAGGTGCTGAGCTGGTTTCAGATTCCCTGTTTGTCCAGTGGCAGTGATGTCTGCTGGTGTCGCAGCTGTGAGCATCCACTGAGAGTGGGTGGCAAAGTGCTTTCTAAACTCTAAGGTGCTTGGCCAGGGCCTCCGGCAGGAAGAAACTCGTTTCTCTAAACCTTGCATCCTGAGGGCCACCTCTGTGTCACTTAATAGTTGGTTCAAATGTATCCTTAATTTCTCCCAGCACAATGCTGAGCCCAGGAATCCCAAAGAACTGGTCCCAGGCAAGGGCCTTTGGTAGTAACCAGTGGCATGTTTTTTGTCTTCTAGGGGCCAATATACCCTACCAAGCACAGCCCACCAGCTACGACTATGATGCCCCACTGAGTGAGGCAGGGGACCTCACCCAGAAGTATTTTGCTGTGCGAGATGTTATTCGGAAGGTGAGTGCTTTGTACAGGCTGCAGTGGGCTGGTCTTGGACAGAGGCTGCCTTGGGCTCTCTATACTCTGTAGACTTCCTAGGCTTCCTGGAGCCTCTGTGTTTAAAATGACAGGTGAATTGAAGCATCGGATGGACTTGGCTTTGAGTGTTGGCCCTCACCTGATTTAAGGGTGAGCCTGTGAACAAGTTATTCCACTCGTCTATTCATTTGCACCTGGTCGTGTTGTTAGCATTAAAAAGTACCTACCTACGTAAGGCCTCCAGTATAGTGCTGATACATATGTTGTTCAGTAAGTGGTAGCCATTACTATCATTTATACAAAAAGTAAGAAAATGTGAGTCCACATAAGTAGCTGAAGTATGTAGGAGAGGACATCTGTGAGCATTGGAAGCATGCTGCAAACGTGAGTTGTCAGCGATGCTTCGTGTTTCTATTTGGGGCAGTGCTTGCTGTTTCCTTCTGGCCTACCACCTGAACTGCGTAGTCCTGCTAACGTTTTGACCTTTTCAGGCATCTAAAGGACCCAGGTGGGGTTTCCTGTCTCTGCTGTGGGTTAAAAAAAACCCACAGTTTTTTTGCTCAGTCACCAGAGTTTTGAAGTTAAAAAACAAAGGTTTTTCTGCCTATAAATGGTATGGACTTTTTTCTGTTGTTTTAAATATGCTATAGTCTCAATTTAAGCCTGAGTTAAAATCTGTATTGTGAAGTATGTTAAACATACTGAAAAATATGATCTTTACTTATCTAAGAATTTGTTCCATCAAATTTTCAAGTCTATGGTTAAAATGATGCTCATGTTTTTTTTATTATGGGTTTAGTTGCTGCAGAATTTGTCGTGATGATTCTCAAGCTCCTTCTATGTCTGTTCTGTTTCAGAACTCTCTATTCCTGTCTTTACTGTGTCCTTCCTTTATTTGAAGCTTAGCTTTTTAATGTAGCCTTTCTTCTTTTCTAATATAAATATTTGAATTTATACAGTTTCTTCAAGTACTGCTTTAGCTCCGTCTCATAAGTTTTGATATGTAGTATATTCTTACTGTTTACTCTGAAACATACCTATTTTGATTTCTCTTTGACCCTTGAAATGTTCAGAAGTTTTTCAGTTATTAAACATACATATTTTTCTAGTTCGTTGATTTCTAACATATTTGCATTCTAGTTAGAGAGTATAGTCTGTATAATACAAATCTCTCGAGAGCCTGGCATATACCAATGTGAACAAATATTCCACGTGTTCTTGAAAAGACTATAGGTTTTATTATTGTTGGATATAATCTGTATACGTGCTTATTAGATTAAGTTTATTAATAGTGTTGTTGATATCTTTGATATCCTTCCTAATTTTTTTGCTCATTTATCCTATTGTTTATTTAGAGAGTTGTATTTATGTATTTCTCCTTATAGTTCTGTCACTTTTTGAAGCCATGTTATTAAGTGTGCACACTGAGAATTAAATCCTTTAGTATCATTATGTGTTAATACCCTATCTCTAATGCTTTTTGCCTTAAAGTCTTTTTTATCTGGTAGTATTATAGCTTACCTGCATTCTTTTGGTTAGTATTTACCTGGTGTATCTTTCACAATGCTTTAATTTCAACCTTTTTATATCCTCTTTTTTTTTTTTTTTTTTTTTTTTACATGTCTCTTGTAAACAAGATATAGCTGGATTTTAAAAATCTGGCTTGAACATTTCTGTCTTTCAACCGGTATATTTATATTTATTCTCATTAATTTTAATTCTGGATGCACATCAATTAGTTTAAACTCTCCTATTTTATAATAATCTATTTGTCCACCTTTTCTGTTTTGTCTTCCCTTTATTACTTTCTTTTGAATTGAGTAATTTTTTTCCTTTATTTCACTCTCCCCACACCACCGCTTGCCAGTTTGGAAGTTACTCAGTATATTTTTATTCCTTTAGTGGTTATCTATTGAGGCATAACATATGTATGCCCAAAAAAGCACAACTCATCAATGTACAGCTCAGTGAATTTATACAAAGTGAACACACCCCCATAACCAATACACAGCACCCCAGAACCGCCCCTCGTGTTCCCTGTCATTAACCGCCCATCCCCGGAGTTAACCACTATCTTGACCTCTCTCACCACAGGCTGGTTTTGCTTGCTTTTTAACTTTATAAAAATGGATTCATACAGTATGCACACCTTTATGTCCTGTTCTTAGAAACCTTAGACTTTCAGCTTTACCTTTTAAGAATTTAAAAGTAATCAATATCTTAACTCCCTCCATACAAGCAAGCGTTATTTCACATTAACTCTAGTTACATCCCTCTTGACTTAATGCTATTAGTGTCATGTATTTTACTTCTGTTGGGTTTAGATTTCATGTATTCTATTTCTCCCTTAAAAAAAAAAAATAACCTATAGGGCATTATTATAATCATTTCAGGCATTGTTTGACTTTACCCACATTGTTTATTTATTCACAGATAATTCCACAAGAATTTAGCAAGTTTCCTCTGTATGCCAGGTGAGGTTTTAGCTGCTTGGTATATATAAGCCTCCGTGAGGAAGTGCAGCTGGAAAAAAGACTTTAAGGTGGTGAGAGAGCCATGTGGGCTATCCAGTGCCCCCAGAATGCAGCCAGTGAAAAATGGAAAAGTGCGTGGCATTTTTAAGGACTAGGAAGGAGTCCAGTGTGGCTGGAGCCTCACAAGTGAAGGGGAGAGTAGTAGATAAGGTCAGAGGGATAATGGGGAACTGAACCCATAGGGCCTTAGAGGCCATTGTAAGACTTCGGCTTTTATTTGGAATGAAATGGGGATCCACTGTTAAAGGATTACTCAGGCTGCTATGTTGAGACCTAGACTCTGGGATACAGGGCAAAAATAGAAAAGGAAAACCAATTAGAAGGCTTTTGCAGCCATTTAAGTGAAAGGGGATTGTGGCTTATGAAGCTGTGGGAACTGGTTGTAGTCAGACTATCTTGTGAAAGTGGAGCTCGTAGAGTTTTCCGAGGTGGAGTATGAAAGAGAAAGTAAAGTCAAGGTGTCTCTGGGTGTTTGACCTGAGCAGCCTGAAGGATGGCGTTGCTATTTGTGTGTGTGTAGAAGGAGCAGAGATCTGGCATTCAGTTTTGGATGTTCTGAGTTCGACCTATCTAGTCCACATCCTAGCAGAGTTCATGAGCTAGAACATCCAGCTCAGCCACCCCTAGATTCTTTACCCTCAGAAACTGAGTGAGATAATAAACATTTGTTATTTTAAGCTACTAAGTTTTATGGATATTTCATTGGTGTTTTGGGAAAGAATGAAATTAGATGCATGTGTTTAGTGTGCCATCTCAACCTAGATCAGCTCATTGTCTTTAATGGCTACTGGCTATTATACTATTCAGATTTATTGCCATTTACTTGATCAGTTTCTAATTGATGGGCATGTAGATTATTTTCAACTTTTAAATGACATCTCATGGGTGTAGCTACAGGAAACTTTCTTGAAATGGTGAGTCAAAGTTGTTTGCATCTAACATTTTGATAGATATTACAAAATAGCCCTTCAGTAAAATTACAGTTGAGTCTTATTTCCCCACACTTTTACCAATACTGTGAATTATCAGGCTTTTAACCTTACCATTTGATATGTAAAAAAGATAGTTTTAAAAGAAAACACTGCATTTCTTTAGTGATGAGTATTAGATTTGTACACTCATATAGGAATCATCCATTTATGTTTCTTTTTCTATGAACTACTTGTTCAGGTTTTTTCACAGGTTTTCTGTTGGGCTATTTGTCTTTTCTTTTTTTTTTTTAAATCTGCAAGTGTTCTAGTATTGTAGCATTTTTCACAGTTTTAGGGGTTCTTTATTTTTTTCTGTAAAAAAACAATTTTGAATTTTTACGTAGTCAAATGTATTACTTCTCTCCTTAACAGCTGCTTCCCCACTTTAGTAGTATAAATAAATTTCTCTTGGAGTGCTTAAAAATTTTGATTTCATATTTTACATTTAAACGTTGACATTTATGGCATTTTCGTCATTGTTGTGAAGAATAAATAGGAATTTAGCTTTATTCATCTCTTAAATGATTAGCCAGTTATCCCAGCAACTTTCACTGACTTATCCATTAGTTTGCCATTGATTTGATGTGCCCATTTTATGACCTACTTAATTTCTTTATTTGGGTCTATTTTCAAACTCTTTTATGTTATTGATTTTCTTCTCCTTTACCAGTACCAAACGCTTTTAATTGTTACCTTTACTATGTTTTTTTATTTGGTAGGACTAGTCTTCCATCTTTCGTCTTTCAGAATTTCCCTGACTATTCCTGCAAGTTTACTTTTCCACATAAATTGTGGTATTATTTTGTCATCTTTAAAACAAACAATCAAAAAAAAAAAAACCACCTAAGGTAGCTCTTGATATTTTTATTAGTTTTGTGTTAAATTTATACATCAAATTAGGAATAATATTTATAATATTGAGTCTTAGCCAAAAAATGCTTTCTCATCTGTTCAGGTCTTCTCTGATGTCCCTCCCACTTTTAGATCTTCTTAAAATAATTCCTGTCCATTTCTTATGTTTATTCCCAAGTATCCTGTTTCTTTAATACCACCATAAAAGTAGTCTCTTATTTCTTTATATTTCTATGAGATATATTTATCTTTAAAATATGAAATTCTTAAAAATATTTAAATACATAAAATAATGTTTCAGATGCCCTTGTACCCAGTACTTAGATTTAACACAGGTTATTATGAAATCTTTGCTTCTGATTTTGAAAGAAAATAGTACATTACAATTAAAGCAAGAGCTTTATTCCTTGTTTCTTCCCCTCTCTCCTCAGAGGTAATTACTCTCCTGGAATGATATTTATCTAATTTGCACATATTTTTGTGCTTTTACTACACATGCATGCATCCTCATACAATATATTTAATTTTTGTCTCTTTTAAATTGTACAGGATAATTACATTGTACTGACTGATTTGTTCAATTAGATTATTATGCCTGGGCACTTATTTCCTTTACAGTTTATTGCTTCATCTCAAAAACCAAGTCAGGTTTTTTTTTTTAACAAATTTATCTAGATATATTTCACATACCTTACAATACAGTTCACCCATTTAAAGTACACAATTCAACATTTTTTAGTATATTACATTATTAATTTTTTAAAATTATAAAATATATATAACAAAAATTGCCATTTTAACCATTTTTAAGCATAATCAGTGGAACTAATTACATTCAACATATTCTGTAATCATCACCACCATCTATTTCCAAATCTTTTCATCACCCCAGACAGAAACTTTAACTATTAATCAATAACTCCCCAGTTCCCTCTCCTCTCAGCCACTGGTAACCTCTAGTTTACTTTCTGCCTCTGTTAATTTGCCTATTCTAGATATTTCATATAAGTGGAACCATACAATAATTTCTTTTTGTGTCTGACTTATTTCACTTAGCATAATATTTTCAAGGTTCATCTAGGTCAGAGCATGTATCAAAACTTCATTTCTTTTTATAGATGAATAACAATCCATTGTATGGGTGTACTACAGTTTGTTTAACTCTTCGTCTCTTGATGGACGCTTGGGTTGTTTCCATCAGTTGACTATGTTGAATAAAGCTGCACTGAACACTGGAGCACAAGTATCTGTTCAAGTCCTGCTTTCATTTCCTTTCTGTATACACCTAGCAGTGGTGTTGCTGGCAGGTTTACTTTTAGAATAATTTTCCTTCTGAAACAGTGAGCTTTCTTACGCCTTATATATTAAAAAAAAAAATCAGATTTTAAAACAAATATTTACATATGCATTTTTTGCATAAAACATCAACTGATATTTGGCCTCATCCTAACCTCACATTGTTAACATTTTTATTCTTCCATATTTTTAGCTACTTCTCTCCACCCCCACCCCTGCAGCCCCTCATACTTTCCCTGACCTTCCCTGACTCTTATTTTTGATGGCTATTAGAGTCTTTCACCATCAGCCTCCATTCCCTTCTATGCTGCTGTTCAAGGGTTCCTGTTCCACAAACCTCCAGGCCCAGACCTTTCTGACCATCACACTCCGGCACTGGACCCAGGCAGAATTGTAGTTGTCATAATGGACTGACTAGAACAAGGATTTGAGCTTCCAGTCTCAAACTGGACCCTTAACTATCTCTAGGTCTCTTTTTGCACCTGGATCTCTTCTTACTGTCTAGCGTAAGCCATCACCATTATACTTTCTCCTTAACGTACAGGTGACATCATCTCTTACTTTACCAAGAAAGTTAATGCTATCGAATATGCCATGTTTAGGTTCTTGAAGAAAGTGATGTAGTCAGAGGTGCATTTCAAAAAGGGTACTGAGTAGAAGCAACAGAAATGAACAGGTATTTAAATGAGTAAAAAAATCATTACAAATTACAAAAATCTAAAGATTAAAGTAATTGCAAAGGCAAAACTTAAAAACATATTTTGGATTTATTAACTGTTTGAAAGGGTTCTGACATCATTCTTTCCATACATTCTTTTGGCTGCGTGCCGTTTTATTGTCTCTTCAGATGATAATGTTTGTGATGTTTTTCTCTATAGAGAATTGAAATCGCTCTTTAGTGCGGCTGATTGAAATTTATTTTTCAGTATTGATAGTTGGGAGAAACAGAAAGTTTCACATTTTGTTACTGATAGTGTTATATAAATATTTAGCATCATTATCAAAATGGGAAAAATTTCTCTCAAGTTCTTTCATATATGAGCTGTAATATTTGGAAGAAATTTCTACTGACAGGTTCTGGCTCCATGCATTTCAAACCTTGTCTGTCCTCCGCAACCCACATACTTCTGGCTCTGGTTGCTTTAAGGCATGACTGTATTACAAGTGAGTCAACATATTGAATATTAGCAATAAGCTATTAGCAGTGATTTAGCTACTTGTGGAATGACAGTGAACCATGTAAATATATTCTACACCCAAATTAAATAAATCCCCACCTCAACTGTCCTTTGGTTGAATCCCAAAGATGCCCATAGCCACTCTCAAGCCTCCTGACATTAAGAGGGGGTGTGACACAAGGAAATTGGTGCAGAAAGAGATGGGTTAAATTATATTAGTTTTATAAATTTTACAAAAACCTATGACCTTGTGAACACACTGCTAATATTCTGCCTTGGGGCATTTCTGGAATCAGAAGATGAGTTAGGAGGCTGCTGCAGTAACCTAGGAATGAGGTGATGGCAGGGGTAGCGAGGAGTTGGTGAGGAAGCAATAAATTTGAAAAATATTTAGAAAGTAAAATTGGTAGGGTTTGGAAGTTGACTAAGTGCAGGTGAAGAAGAATGAGGAGTTGTTTGTCAAGGTTACAACCTTGCTTGGTTAACTGGATGGGTATTGGAGTCAGCAACTGTGATAGAAGATTGCAGACAAAACACAGGCTGGGAACAGGGAGGGGGAAACCAATTCAGTTCTGTGCTTCTTTACCTCAAGATGCCTTTGAGGACATCCTGGTGGAGGTGTCTATCTGATAAGCACCTAACTTAAGAGTAAGAAGCCCCAGAAAGAAGTCATTAGGACTGGCACAGATTCTAGGGTCATCAGTGGAAGTGGAAGCTGAAGTCTAGGGGAGGCTGAAATCGCACAGGAAGAGCTGAGCAAGAAGAGGAATGGGCCAAGCATAAGACAAACCATGGGATCCCAAGCATTTAACCAGCGGGAACAGTAAGATGAACCCATGAAAGAGACAGAGTCTTCCTAAATGAATATAATTCAATAGCTTATGATAAAGTGTAGTTTAACATGTGGTGATCTTTTCCCCCTTCTCTTTTTTGATACTTTAGGTTTGGAAGAGGGAAATACACTACTCTAAAAGTG
The DNA here is from genome assembly GCA_028627145.1 of Eidolon dupreanum. Lineage (NCBI taxonomy): Eukaryota > Metazoa > Chordata > Mammalia > Chiroptera > Pteropodidae > Eidolon > Eidolon dupreanum. Next base: position 140,137,588 of record CM053507.1, on the reverse strand, counting down.
GGCTTTTTATTATGAGACTTTGTAGACATCCAGTCAGCTGGTTTGTTAAATGGTATTCAAAATATTTGCTTGCATTGAGGGGAAAAAATGGGATTGTAAATACTCCATATATAGCTCTTCTTGCCTCTTTCCTTCACCAAAGACATAAAAAGTGGAATGAGTCTCTTCTTTAATCCATTTCAAGAATTAGTTGGGTGGCGATGGACAATACCTTTCACTAACGTGGATGCCAGCAGATGATAAGCTCCTATCAGGCTGCACAAGCCTTTGCGTGGTGGTGAAGGCTCCAGGTGGCCCTCTGCCTGTGACTCTTCAAGGCATGACAAAGCTCTTGACATTTGTGTTTTCTGTGATACTCTCTTTGGTGTGGGTATAACTCAACCAGACATGGTTAACACTTGGACCTCGAGGAAGAACCAAAAGACTAAATGGCATTGCCCTTCCTCCACCCTGACAATGCCTGAAATGGGCAGTAGTGAGTTCATTTTTGTATGCTTTTGAATGAATTTAAGACCTACTTTTTAAGAGTTTTGTTTTAATTCTTCTTGGGGATTCCATCAAAGATCAGAGTCCAGCTGACTTTTTAGAGATGAGTTATTCTGTAGAATAATCCAGTTGTAGTGGAGGACATTGATAACTGGAGTGGATCTTGGGATTCGCCGAGCTGGTTCTGGGGCCGGGTGGGGGACTGGGATATGACAATGCCACAGTGATTTTCAGTAGTTTGAAAGCTTAATGAAATTTGAAACGACTCGGGACCAGTCTACACTGGCTTATTGATTGTTCTTCTTAGCTAATAGCTGGAATGACATTAGCTCGGTGGGTAAATACAGTCTGTCTCTTGCAATCCATGGTAGTGGTAGAACACAGTTTTATGTCCAATAATTAAGGATAACAAAGTGAATATTACTTAACAAATGTTAGACTTAAAGCATCATCCGTGTTCTTGTGGCACTAGTCTTTATTTCCTAAAGGCTTGGCTTTTCTAGTCTATCCTGCAGAGTGAATTCTCTAAAATGCTGATCTGGTCAGGATGTCTTCCAGGACTTGGCCCCTCTATTTTCCTCAAGCCTCATCTTTCAGTTCTCCTCTTTTATCTGATTCTCTGGCCTTAAAAATGAAGGTGCATAAAATTCCATGAATGGGTCAGTGCTGTTAATATCTCCTGGCCTCTACACATGCTATTTTCTCTGCCTTTATCCATCTGGGAAATAAAGACACACTTTAGTTACCTTCTCTGGGAGGTTGACTTTTATCTATCTCTGTAGAGTTTGTCACACATTGCTTTCTGCCACCACCTTACAGTGTAGAAATCTTACTTCTCTTAGTGAGTTAATTAACTTGTTTACATATATTTCTCATTCTTTGAACTGTTTATATCCCCAGTACCAAGCATAGGACCTGACACAAAGTACTTTCTTCATAGGACTTTGTTAGATGAGTGAATGAAAACAGTAGAAATCTTTAAGAAAAATTGGTTACCACTGATTCTATTGTATATGTATCTCTTCGACCTTTTGAAATATTACTAAACGTTAAAAAATATTTTTTTAGTGAAGTCGACAAGACAAGAGCTGTCCATGCATGAGAGATTTCAGAAGTTGTCTGGGAAACAAAAATAGGTGGAAGAGTGCTGACTGAAGAAGTAGGATGAGGAAATCGAGGTCCCCAGTAAATGTGGAAGGGGCTATAGGAACAGGGAATAGATTGGTCTTAAAGAACCCTGGAGAGCCAGGGTCCTGGGAATGCAGGTGTGACAAAGGGTGGAAATGAAATGGAGCTGGAAATGGGAAGGCTGATTAAACTCTACACGTTTCCTGTCAGATTTTCCACTCCTTTACTACACTTTCAAACAGACTTTCCTGCACCCGTGTGCCTGGGCTTCCCCGTGTGTCCTTTTCCACTCACCCTGACGTGTCTGTAGCCACCTTGCCACTGAACCATGAGGTGTGTAGGGAGAAGCAAAGGCTGCAGAGCCTGGTCTTGGAAGGGATGGAAGCGAGCACTGCACTTGGGTGCTCTGAGGGGCTCCCAGGGCTTCTGGCTTCATGAGGGCTTTTAAGTTTTGTCTGAAAAACCAAAGGGCTGTGAGGAAGGGAGCTGTATGGGAAGTAGGACTCTGAAGTATATTTTGGAAATTACTCACCACCCTTCCCCAAATTAAAAGAATTTTTTTTTAAAAAAAAAGCTTCTTTCTACCAGTCAAAAAATCAGATTTTTTTTTTCTTAAAAAAAAAAAAAAAGTGCTCAGCCCCAGAGCAAAGACCCTACATATTACATCTGACTCCCTGCTAAATCACTTTAAAACAAAGCTCCCCACTGGACAATCCTTGCTCCTGTATGCAAAGCAAGAATGACATAGAAGGGATGATTATGGAAATGCTGGTGCATTCATTTGCATCACCATTAAGTATGAATGGACACCCAAAGATGGCCAGATGGTTGAGGACATCCGTAAAACCTGCCAAGGGCAAAATAAAGGCCTAGATGAAATAAACAGAAAAATAACCTAAAAGGCAACAGAACATTCAGGGGACAGAAGAGAGCTTAAGCGAAACAAAGTACACCCTCTCAAATGTATATTCTTTAGAGAGATTTGAAAAGATATTGCCTCTGTAAAACAATAATGGGATACTTTGAAAAAGGTGTCATTAGAGAACAAGAAAAAGTTATTGCAAATTCAAAATATTCTCCTAGAAATTAGAACCAGAAAACAGAGATGATAATTGGAGAGGAAAGATGAAATATATAGAGGAAAATCTAAGATGTCTAACTTATTTACAAAATGGAGAAAAAGAAAATATCAAAGAAACAATACGGATTTTTTTCAAAACAGAAAAAGATATTCAAGTATCCCAGCATAATAAATGTAAAAAAAAAAAACAAAACATAAATATCCAAACATCCTTGGAAAAATTTTAAAACACAGCTAATAAAGCACCTATAAGATTCTAGAGAGAGAAAGCTGGTTACATTTAAAAGAACAATGAGCTTGGTGTGAGCCACACTGGATGATAAAGGACACAGAATAGTTCTTTGGCATTTTGAGGGAAGGTAATTTTCAACATAGAGTTCTGTACCCATCCAAATTATCAACAAAATGTGACATTTTCAGACATTCAAAGATTCAGGAAATTTACCTTCCACATAACAGTTCTTAGGAAGTTACCTGAGATGCTCCAATGAAATGATGTAGTTATAAGAGCCTAGAAACAGGAGCTAAAAGCCAGGACTGTAATGAAGAGAAGTCCCAGAATATCAAGCATAGTGGCTTGGAGCAAGTCAGCCCCTTGGAGCAAGAAGACTGAGGGTTCTAGGAAATGTTCTCAGGGAGAAAAGGGGTGTTTGGAGAAACTTCATACCATCTTTGGAGATTTGGAATAACTTTAAGAGGTGTTAACTTCAAGGCAAACAGGAAAAAAGAAAGGCACTTAGAAGCCTCAGGGGAGGGGGAAAAAATACAAAAAGCTGAACAAGATAGAACATGCCATCATAGTATATTATATACCACTTAGCTGTGCAGAGAACAATATTTATATAATTAGAATAGTGTGAGCACTATTGATTGATTTTGAATTTAGAGTCAATATACAGATGAAGGGAGGACTTATGGCTATAGGACAGACTGTTTTAACCTTGACAGTGTAAAAATCTAGCTGATGGTTTGGAGGTGGGAGTAGGGAGGAAAGCTCAGGGAAGGGTGCAAATAGCCTTATCTTAAAGGGATAATTTTAACTAATGGAACTAAGAAATAACAGTATAAGATATTATTTAAAACTACAAAACTAACCAGTAGAGAAACTGAGTTAGTGGAGTTTATAACCATGTTGACATGAAAGGTAGATATCTAGAATACTACAATTGAGCTAAATTCTCATGTATCGAAGAAATGATAAAGAAATCAATGATAATGTTTTAAATGGATCAATTAGGAATCGCAGATATGATTTAGACACCAAAAGAAGCAAAAATAGGTACAATTAAATGATTTAAAAATAGTTTCCTCTGAAGACTATAACTAAGAAAAAACCAGTCTTTTATCTTTATCCTCTTCTTTTTTATAATTCATTTAAAAAAGGGAAACAAAAAAAAAAGAAGGGAAGGAAGAAAAAAAGGGAGAGAGCAAGAAAAAGAGAAAGAGAAGAAGGGAGGAGGGAAGGAAAGAAGAAGGAAGAAGGGAGGGAGGGAGGGAAGAAGAGAGAAAGGAAAGGAGGGAGGGAAGGAGAGAGGAAGGAAGGGAGGGAGAGAAGGAGAGAGGGAGGAAGGGAGGGAGGGAAGGAGAGAGGAAGGGAGACAGGGAGTGACCCTAAGAGATCATAATGCAGTCTACTTGGAGATGTCAGGTAGAAACAGACTTCTCTAAGACCTGGGACTTAACGCCCGTATCTTCTGCTGCTGTATGTGTGTGTGTGTTTAATAAGGTTTTATTTTTATTTGTAACTTTTTATTTAAAAATAATTTCGACTTGCAGAAAACTTTCAAAAATAAAAATTGTACAAAGAACACTTGTGTTTCTTACCCAGATTCACCCATGTCAACTTTTCATTTTATTTTCTTCATCATTTACTCCTCACCCCCCTTCATGTGTTTTCTAAATGATTGGAGAATTGCATACATCATGACCCTTTACCCCTAAATACTTTGGTGTATATTTCATAAAAATAGGAAGGGGCTGCGGTGTGTCACCAGCGCTTCCTGACGCATTGTGCGTCCGCCGTGCCCATGGTCCACGCTCCCGCCCAGTGTCTCCCCGGCCGGTCTGGCCACTGCCTGGACGGCTGCTCAGCAGACAGCGTCTTGAGGCACCCGCCTTACTTCTGCCACAGCTCCAAGCAACTGGGCATCCCACAGCTAACTAACGAGTAATAGATGATCTTCCAGCTGATATATCCCCTGGCATTTACTGAGGTGGGGCTGGTGTTGGAAGTGGAGATGGGCATAAAATAGATGGTGGTGAGCACAGAATAGAGCCCATACTACAAGAATACAAAAAAAGCCCATGTAAACTCACCATGCATACCTTCCAAGAGGACTTCTATGGGGAGTCCTCCATGTGGCCATCGTTGGCTGCCTAGGACCAGAAAAGAACTTTAGTTCTTTAGAGTCACTTATTTCAGCGATTCAAGATGATATTGAGGAAGCTAAGAAACAATTAGATTTACCAGAATATTTGAAACTCAAGACAATTTCTTCCAGGTTTCTAAAAACGAAATAATGGCCATTGATGAAAAATTATCTTATTTATTTATTCACTGTTTTCCAGTATTTTACTGCTCATAACTATGCAGTCTCATCTTGGTTATATTTTAAAAATCAAACATTTTCCTACATCTGTGAATAAGTTTAAAAGAGTACAATGTAGTTACAATATTATGCTTCAACTGTTTAAACCCATTATGCTACGGTACTAAAAAGGTTAATTTTAAAAATCAAGATTCTTTTTATGTGATATGTTGATTAAAATTTGCCACTAGAAAGGTCTCAAGTGTCTTGTAATGGAAATGAAATTTATATATCTATGGGTAAAAAGGCAAGTTTGAGATGAAAACTGTAATTCTCATAGTGAAATAATTCTCATGGTACATACTTGCATAGCATGCTGCTAAACAGAAAGCTTATAAAAGTAAATGCATTAAACAGAGATTTTTTATTATAAACCAAAGGAGAAAAGGTCATACTTTATGTTTTTTATATTCTGTACATTTATGTTATTATAAACATGCAGACTTATAAAATTTTATTTTAATTAGTCATTTCCTTCATGAGGTCAGATCATCGTATTGTGTTCATTTTTGTTACAGCTGCCTTAGTTCTAATTGGTATAGACTTCCTCTGCCTATCATTTCTTGTCTGTCTTTTAAAACATTAAAATGAGTGTTTTTTGAAAAAAAAATAGGTAGGAATATGCTTTTAGATAACTGCGGAAAATTTAACATTGATACAAAACTTTAATCTACTAATAAGGTTTGATCTACAAATAATATTTTTCCTACAGTAGGCTACCTCTCTTCAGATTCTGTTTTGCCATGAACGTTTTTCCTTTTCTTTCCCATTCCAGTCTTCTGCCCTCATCTTCTCTACTTGTTTTGCTCTCTGTTTTGCAGTCTTTGTTGTATAATTATTTGAATGACTCCTGCAGCATACAACACAGACATACACAGACACACACCTAGAAGTAAAAACTTTACCAAATCCTGTCTTGGAGGAAGTCTTTTGTTCCTTTGCCCTTCCAAAAATCACTGGCACTGTTGTTTTAGTCTTTGACCCTCTTTGTGAAAAATGAATTATATAAATATGTTTCTGAGGATTTGACAACTCTTTTTCTTTTCTGTCTTTTTCACTCTGGTTTATAGTTTCAAAAAGTACCAGAAGGTCCTATCCCTCCATCCACACCAAAGTTTGCATATGGAAAAGTTGTTCTGCAAAAGGTAAGAAAAAAAAAATAACAAATGTTGAAAGTAAGGAAGTGGAATTTAGCTGTCGTGAGTGAAAGTGTTGCGCTGGAGGATCGGTTCATTATTTTTCTGTGAATTTGTTTCCTGTGAGACCGATTTGGTAGATGATGTTTCTGGGAAAACGGGGACATGGGAGGTGACAGGATGTGTGTGCATGTTGACAGGGTGAGCGCATGGGACATGAGCAGGAGTAGGGAGATATTCTAGATCATTCAGATCATTTCGTTTCAATTATCAGTGTCCAAAGCAGTCCCAGGAGCCTTTGTGAGAATAACATGCCACCTTGGTGTTGTGGCCGGTGAGGTTCTTTTTTATAATTCACCTTTTTTATAGGGGGCTCTCAAAAGCCATAAGCATTTTGATAGGTCTTTGCCCAAAATCTCAAAATCACATCCTGACTTTTCTGGTCTATGGTTTATATGGTAAATGGAACGTCAAGGGGAAAAGTTAGAAATTAATTATAAATAGGAGTTCAGGACATTTTATTCTAGGAAAAGAGAAAAAGAAGAGAGATTTCATTTAGTAGTCAAGAGTGACGTAAGCCAAAGTCAATTTGTTTTGATTATCTGTGTCTTCAGGTTTTCCCCTCTTATAATCCCTAACTCCTACATGTGTTAAAAACATGAACAGTTGCATATTTCTTAAGAATCTTGATATTCTAAAATAGTATCAAAAGTTTTTATCTTTCAGCAAAATGCTAAACATGATTGTATGATTTTTCCATTCATGAAGTGCTTTGATATTATAAGTTGGTTGAGCTCTCGTAACATTTTCCACCTAGTGTCAGATACGTGTGTTACATTCTGCAAAGAATGTGGTGGATCTCTGCCTGATAGGTATCTTTCTTTAGCTTAATCAGACTTTAATCACACTTGTCAAGGGAACACCTTTTATTTGTTAACTGCTGTTGCTACTTAAGAAAGAGTTGGTATGTTAGTCTTAGAGCTGTGAGAATTTTCATTTTATACGACAGAAAACAACTGCAAATGCTTAATACAACAACATTGCTAAAAACAAATGTGCCTTAGTACCAAAAGCACATTCTCTTTACTGTAATGGAAAGTCACGTGAGCAGAAATGGCATTTCATTGTTAACTAAATATACACAATTTAAGAGAGCCAGTCAGCATCTAATTGAATTAAATTTATGTAGAGTGGAGTCACATAGGATAAAACCTTTTACTATGAGTTGAATTCCTTTAGTTGTGCAAGTGGAAAAACATCCAGGGGAGCAGATGGATTGATGGACTTTTACTTAAGATTTTTTTTTTCCTCGATGCTCCACAATATCAGCAAGGTAACTATGGAAAGTGTTTATAACCAGTATCATGTCATGGAAAGCCCTGGGTTTGGAGCCAAATCTAACTGCAAATCCTGGCTCTGCCGTTGCTCAAGTGAGCTTCTCTGAGTCCTCGTTTCCTCCTCCCTAACGTGGGGACCGTAATGCCTGCCTTACTGGGTGGCCATGAGGATCCAAAGAGATGTGCGTGCGAAGGGCTGTCTCCGCTGCAGTTTGGTGTGCACCCAGCATTGGGTAGCTGTTATCATCGCTGTTATCGCACTCAAATAAGCATACTGCATTGCAGGAATACACAATCATTTGGATTGAATATAAGTATTTGTTGAGTGGCTGCTATATGCTGGGCGTTGGGGTGAGCACAGTACAGACCCTACCCTTATGGGACTGACAGTCTGGCAAGGATGGCAAAGAGTAACAACTGGTAGATGATACAGGCATGGAAGATACGCTAGGGACAAGCTCGGAGGAGGACGCCGTGGTGGTTGCTTCACTGGGGGTGTTTACAGTGGATGCAGCCTCTGAGCCTTGGCTTTCATTTATTTTAAGGGCTTTTTCAGTACAGGAGGTTGTATTTGTGAATGGGTACGTTTGAAACTCTTCTTAAGATTATCGTCAGTTATTTTTCATCAAGAGTTAGGGAATGGATAGAGATGATTGAAGGTGACTGCAGAGCAGTGTTGAGTTGAATTTGAATCATTTAGCTTTATTTAGGGGTTTGGTCAAATCCACTAATATTTTTGATAATTTACAAAGAACATTCCCCTCCACTCTGTCGACCAAGGAGGGGTGACAGTGAGTGAATGCTACTTTTTGTTTCTTTTCAGATAAGCACAGTGAACGAATCGCTGAATGTTCTGTGTCCCACTGGACCTATAAAAAGCCTTTATCCCTTGACATTTATCCAGGTGAAACAGGTAGGCCTTCAAAGACAAAGCTTCACCTTTTTTCTACTTGCAAAAATGTGCTTTCTGCCTTGCCTTGCATTACCTGTTTTGAGCACAGAGACCCAAATGTTAAGTGGGTATATCAGACCCCAAGTAAACTAACCATGAATTTCCAGGCTCTCTTTAGCTTTAAGTACTTCACATTAGGCTGATCTTTCCTTCTTTTTTTCCCCCCATTTCTTATTCTCACTCACATAGGCAGTATCTCAACTTGCTTCAACATAATTCTGTGCAAGCTATAAATCGAATGCATTTCTGATCTAAGTAATCTTTCTTACTAGGTACCAGTGGAAAATTACTATTTTAATACTCAAAAAAGACAATTTAATTATTTGTCCTTAGTTAGCTCAAAGGTATAGGGACTGTGTTCTTAATAGATTAGGGTCTTAGAGATTCTTTATCCTGCTTTTGAAGAGAACAGAGAATTGAGCACATTGTGTGTGTGTGTACGTGCATGTGTGTGTATATAATCTCCAGGGACTGCCCCATTTTTATTTTAAGAGTTTTTCCAACATTTTAATTTGGAAAATTTCAAATCTATAAAAGTTGTAAGAACAGTACCACAAACACCTGTATAGCTTCCGCCTAGATTCACCAAGTGTTAACAGTTGCTTCACTTGCTTCATCTTCCTCTCTATGTATGCATGTAGTCAACTGCTAAAGGTTTGGTTTGGTTTTGTTTTTTACCATTTGAGTCAGTTGTCAACATATCACACTTCATGCCTAGAGACTATAGCATACATTTTGAAGAAAAAGGACATTATGATCACAATATAATGATCACACTTAAGAAATTTAACACGGATGCAATCCAGTTATTTAATATACGTTCTGTAGTTAAGTATCCCTGGTCATTCCGATAATGTACTTTATAGCTTAACTTTTTTTCAATCCAGTTTCCAATCCACAATCACTCATTACATTTAATTATAACGTCTCTCTAGTCTTCTTTCACCTGAAACGATTCCTAAGTCTTTTTTCTCTCTCTTACAGAATGGACATTTCTGAAGAGTTCAGGCCAGTTGTTTTCTAGACCACCCCTTACTGATTAGACTCAGTAAAACATTTTTGGCACAAACACAGGAAAGGTGATGTGTCCTTGGGGCACCCATGAGGGCAAGGTCAGTTTGTCCCTTTGTTGCCATGTTAAGGATGTCAGCGCCATTTTTTGAAAGTTATCTGGGTCTTCTTTTTTGGCTTTCTATAGAGCTTGCCTTCTGGAAGGTGTCTGAATGATAAGGTGATATAATAATAGCATATCTGATCTTAGTTTAGTGAATTTTGCCTCCAGTTACTATTTTTACACTTGCAATATTTTCCAAGAATGTTTTATTCCAATAACTCTGGTTTGTGATAAATAAAATGGATAATTAAGCTCCCCCAATCCCTTACTTTTTCATTAACATTGAGTAGAGTTCTTTCTCTAGTTCTAGTACACACTGGCTGTATGTCCATGTCTTCATCTGTAAAATAGAACTTGCCTTCTCCACCTTCTCCATTGAGCACATCAGACAAGACAAGGACAGCAGAGCAGCTGGAACCTGGGAAGTGAATTCCAGGTTAATGTAGAGACACTTACAGTCATTGTTCTTTCTTAGACATTTTCTGCTTTCTGATCTTTGGCCGAGGTAATGCTCGTGGATTACACAGGACTCCCTGGGCCCTGGCTATTCCAGGCCTGAGGCAAGCTGTGGAATGTTTCTTTCCAGTGAAAACCATGGCGAGCATAGCAGCAGGGAGTGGGGTGCAGCTCTGGTACCTCTGCAGCTACCCCCTTCTGCCCAACCTTAGAAGCCTCGGCCACACCTTTGCAGGGAGCACCAGAGCTTCTGCACCCCTCTGGGAAGCCCTTCTCAGAGTTTCCCCCAGCCTCTGAGTTAGAACTTACCACTTTGGTTAGTTTCAAAAGAAAAAAACACAAGAGAGAAATGGAGAATTCGGGGTCTGGGAGGGAGGCATCCTGTGCTCGAAGGTTCGGGTTGTGGCACCAGTGATAGTTCTTGAGTTCAGCCCTTTCCTGCAACCCAGGAACGTGGGTTGACATTTTTCTCTCCAGCTCCTCCAAATGACCTTTCCACTTACCTGAAGTGCACTTCCTTGCTTTCCAGGCCCTGGAAGTGAGGAATATTTTCCCTGTTGCATGAGGGATTTTGACTTGGATTCTCTTCTCTGACTCAGGATCTGTGCCAGCCCACCCTGGCTAATGTCCACAGCAAGGAAGTCAACAACGAACGGGCTGTGGGCGCTGTAGCCACCGAGGCTGATTGTTCGGGGCCTTTCTTTCAGTTCAGGGATACCAGCATCTAAAAGTATTTTCTGACTTAGCAGCAGGTTACACCCCCACCTCTCACTGTCTTTATCTCCCCCGCTCTTTGACTTACACAGTTTCTGATTGACTCTCATTTTGTCTCTTAACTCTTGATTTAGCCCAAGAACCTGGAGAGTGTTTTACCGAACGTTCTTGTCTTTGCTGTTTTTGTTTGTCTTTTTGTTTGGTTTGGTTTGGTTTTGTTGAGGTAAGGTAAATAACTTCTTGATATATGTGATGGGATCCCCCTTAGCGATTCTGGGCACATCACTGAACACATCTCGGGGTCTCATTTCCTCATGTGGGGAAAGGATGTTTGATAAAACACCCTTCAGCCTTCCTTGAAGTTTACTGCTGTGATAGTTGTTCTGTGATCTAAAAATCTAAACCAGTGCCCTTCTCTCAGATTGAATTTTTCCTGGAGGCTGGGGAAGCATTTGATTGCATATAGTTTTAGTAACATCACTTTCGCACAGATCAAGGGTGACCAGATTCTCTTAAAATGAACGGCAGAAGTGAAATTTTCTTGCATCCTTTTCTAACCAGTATTTCGGGTTTGTACTGTACCGAACAACACTTCCTCAAGACTGCAGCGACCCAACACCTCTCTCTTCATCCTTCGGTGGAGTCCATGACCGGGCCTACGTCTCTGTGAATGGGGTAAGAAATGTCCCTGGACCGTGTGTGTCTGCCCCAATGGGGGCATGTGTGGTCTGTACTTGGTAACGTGGCATTTGAGCCCTTTGCCTACCTTTCAACCTCAGGCTCCACCTCTCCTCTTGATGTCCCTTAGCTGTGCTCCTTACTTGCTGACATGGCCTCACTCATGTTTGATCTGCCTGGAATATACCCCCTCACCCATCTTGACCTGGAGGGCTGTGCTCAAGGCCCCGCCTTCTCGGAAACCCTTCGGGTCTCCCCTGCCCAAGGCCATCCTCTCTGACTGACCACAGCATGTCACCCATGCCTTCTCTGCTGCTTGAGGACAGGGTCCATTTTGTACATGTCAAAGTGGTGATTCATTTAACTCCGTGCCTTCATCCTGCATGAGAAATTATATTCTGAAGAATCATTCATGATAATTATAGCTAAAATACACAAAGAACTTTGCTTCGGGACAAGGTAAAGATACATGTCAGGATTTCTGTTCCTCTCGCTGAAACATTTATGTGAAAGAACAAATACATGAAGAGATTTTTCCTAACCAAGAATAGTTGTTCAGAAAATTTTTAATTAAATATTTCCATTCTGTTGTCATCAGCAGCTTTATTTTCAGTGGGAGCAGATTTCTAAGACATTATGTGTCTACTGATGGCAGTTTTTCTCAGGTTCCAATTTAGGAGTGGTGTTAGTGAATTATGGTCAGTAACAATTTTCTTTTAATCTCATCTTTTAAAAAATTAGGAATATGTTGCTGCTAAAATGGCTGTTGTTTTCCCTCATTCTGTTATATGATTTTCGTGGTTAATGCATCATATCACATATTTTGAGGTGAGAATACTCCACCAAACTCTCTGATTTTTATCTCGTTTATCTGATTTTATCTCATCGCACCATATTGTTTAGAAGCTACTTTATTCTGACTGCCTTTTGTACTGTGAGTACATGAAGAGGTTCCTCCAATAGGAATCCTCCCCCAGAATGGTTTGCCTCCGTTCCCTTTCCATTAAAAATGCATACAAAGCAAAACATTCCAGAGTAGAGGAAAATAGCCTAGACCTTTCCTTTCTCAAAGCTGTCTGGCGACTTTCCTATTTAGAAAGCGGTGATGGGGGGAACTTGGCCACCTAGCCAGGGACTTAGACTAACGGGCCACCAAAGCATTTCTTCCCAAGTCTGGGGACACTTCAAGGCAGGAAAATGAGTGCTGAATTAACTGCCTCTCTGCTGATCTTCTCACCCTCGTTAATTCTCGTTTGGCATTGAACCCACAGGTCCCCCAGGGAATCCTTAGCCGAAGTGATGAGATCAGTCTGAACATAACAGGGAATGCCGGAGACACTCTGGACCTCCTGGTGGAGAACATGGGGCGCGTCAACTACGGCAGTTTTATGAAAGATTACAAGGTACGACCAGCCTCACTGTTAGGAGTGACGTTAAAAGGTTGGCAGGACTGTGCCTAAGCCATCCAAGGAGGTTTTTATAAATCTATTTAAAAACTCTCACGTATACGTTGTTCTCCTCCAGCCCTGTTGACATGAAGCAATTCTTAAAAGCCCACATTCTTTGTCAGAAATGATGAGTGAACCCACCGTGATTTGTTTTGCACCCTGGAAGCTGGGTTCTTCTGAAGACCTGTTTGCCTCTGCAGGTGATGAAAGAGTTGAGCTTTGCAGGCAGAACCCTTCCCTTGTGTTTGAGTTCAGTCATCCTGTAGAAAGAAACAGAAGGAGGAAACCACCCCACTGTGCTTTTCCTTTGCTTATAGAACCCACCTAACGCTTGAAAGGCACTCCCTTGCCAACAAAGCCAGCTTAGCATTTGGTCTGCCCTGTTTTCTGGGTGTGGGCAATTTATGACAAACTCTGGAACTATACAAAGCCTAGGTGCACTGCTTCTCGCCTCTGTTGCTAACTCTGTGCCCAGGTGTCTTGCCCAAATATGTTTTTCTCACACAGGTTTTTAGAGCATTCCTCAGCAAACATTTGTGAAGATCATACTCTGTGCGAGGTGCTCCATGAGGGGCTTCGGGGCATGCAGAGGTATTGAGATAGCTCCACAGGTAGCTCACCATCTGCTAGAAGAGAGAAAGCCTGCACCAAGGGAATTGTGGCACCCCCGGTCTAGGACAGGACAGGTGTCTGTGGCTATTTCCTGCCCCTCTCAGTGGCAGCTCAGAAGCAAGGCAATTTATACTCTTAGGGAATGGCTGTACAAGGACCACCTTTGCCTCCAATAGAAATGTCCCCATTGAAGTCCTGTGCTCAGGCTATAATTAGTGGCCTTCCTGCCCGGCTCTCACCAGCCACGCTAACATGTGAAGTGATGGGATTCTTATGTAGTCTCTGGGTCCCCAATACCCAGCAAAGAGCCTGGCACACAGCTGCCTAGGTAATGTTTATTAAATTACTAAGTGGGCAGTTGAGGCTTGGTATTGAGAAGTGTCCTGAGACAAATTTGAGATCTCACTAGGAGAGGAGGCATTCTCCCACATGAAAGGCCAAGAAGGGAAGGTTAGATGAGCTGTGAGCAGAGGCTTTAATGCGGTGGCCAGTGCCACAGACGCCTGCCCTGTACCCTTGCCGGACAAATAAAGCAACTTCAGAATATTAGTCCGAGGTTCACCATCATCATCACTGCTCTTAAGATCCTATTACAGATTCAGTAGGCCCACACCCCCTTATCTACAGTTTTGGTTTCCATGGTTTCAGTTACCTGCAGTCAACCAATCACAGTCTGTGGTTGGTTAGAAAATTCTAGAAAGAAACAACTCATAAGCTTTAACTTGCACGCCGTTCTGAGAAGTGTGATGAAATCTCATGCCATCCCGCCGCATCCCACCTGAGACGTGAATCATCCGTTCGTCCGGTGTCTCCACGCTGTATGTACCGCCGACCATCCATCGCTGTCTGGGTTATCAGATCAGCTGCGGCAGTATTGCAGAGCTTGTGCTCAAGTCACCCTCGTTTTGCTTAACAGTGGCCCCAAAGCCCAAAAGTATTGTTGGTGGCAGTTCAGATATGCCAGAAAGAAGCAGCATAGTGCTTCCTTTAAGTGAAAAGATGTATCCATAGGACAAAACATGGAATATGTAAGGTTCAGTCCTGTCTGCAGTTTCAGGCATCCACGGGGGGTTTTGGAACATGCTCCCAACAGATGAGGGAGACTGCGGCATCTCATTTATGTTACCTCATTTAGTCCTTACAGCAAGTGAGCGGACTCAGGTGTGATCATCCCCGTGAGAACTGCTGAGGAGCTGGTGGTCAGGACTTGCTCTGGGTTATGTCACGGGCGGAGTCTGTCCCCTCCCTCCAGCTATAGTGGGCTGAATGTTCTTTTGCATTCCTCAGGCTCCATCTTCTCTTCCATTCTAGCAATGGCTCTGAACCAAACACCGAAGATGACGGATTTGGGTCCAAAGCTCTAGTGGCTCAACCCCCTTTCTGTAGAGGTAGAACTCCAGCTTCTTGTGGCGACATCCGGGCCTCTAAAGAGAAAGAGAGAGAGAGAAACCTCCAGAGAGAAAGCTGTGGTTTGGGAAATGTACCTCTCCCCAAGGAGAAGTGATTCCGCCTCAAGCCAGATATCTGTCACTTTGATGTCACTTTGACTCTTGTTTACTATTGGTGTTTCATATGCCAGTTTGCTTTTGCAGGAATTCAGGGTGGAAACGCAGGGACACAAAGCCTTTTCCTTGCCACCCCAGCTGATTGCCCTGTTTCTCCTTTGCAGGGTCTGATTTCTAACCTGACCCTCAACTCCAGCATTCTCACGGACTGGATGATCTTCCCGCTGGACACTGAGACTGGAGTGTACCACCTCGGGGGCTGGCGTGGCAATGACAGCAGGTGCCATGACAAAGCCTATGCCCACAGCTCATCTAACTACACGCTCCCGGCCTTTTATGTGGGGAACTTCTCCATTCCCAGTGAGATCCCAGACTTGCCCCAGGACACCTTTATCAAGTTTCCTGGATGGACCAAGGTACGTGTCTTTAAGGAAAGTGTTTGAATTCGAGCCTCACACGTCTGGTTTTTAGTACCTGAGAAAGATCAAACAGAGCTGCCAATGAGATGCTGCGGGGCACTTTTGGGAGTGGATGCTGTTCTGTGTTAGTTCCCCATTCCTCAGGAGTGGGACCACGGCAGACCTTTGAGGAGTCAATGGCCAGCTTGGAGTTGGCACCGTCTGCCCCATTTTCATTGACCGACAGCTTCCTTTAATGAATGACAGCTTTTCTGCTTCCCCTGAGAAAAATCATAGCCCTTTTGGATACCGAATATGAGAGGCTTTTCTTCTTTATCCTGAAGAAAATCTGGTCCAGGGAAAGGGGTGAATCTCAGGGAGAGCCTTTTTTTCTTTCATCTATGTCAAACTTCATATTCCCATAACACCCCCACCTTCATGCAGCCCTGTGCCCTGAGGGCTTCATCTCTGTCTACATGATCCTCAGTTCTTCCCTGGCTATCGTGCTGCCTAGTCACTCCCCTTTATTCTTAGAAGACATTGGTATACCTTCTTCCACTGTCATTTTCTCCACTTCATGTCCTATTTTAACGCTGCCATCACTTATTCATTTAACAGTTTTTTCAGTGGCTACTGTATGCCCAAACTTTGTGCTGGGCACTAAGGATATAATAATGAACAAAACCAGATCTAGTCCTTGCCCTCCTGGAACTTACAGTCAAGTTGAGGAGAAAAATCAAATCATATAATCACCCAATTTACGTGGTAAAACTGCAGCTGCAGTGGATGCTAAGAAGAGATAGTGGGAGTTGATAATAATTGGGGCACGTGACCTTGTCAGGGAGCTCAGGAAAGCCCTCCCTGGGGAAGTGATACTTGAGAGACCTGAAGGACAGGTAAGAATTAACATGGCAAAAAAAAAAAGGGAGAAGAACATATTCCAGGCAGAGGAGATAGATAGCATGTGCAAAGGGCATGGGCTTAGAAAGGAAAATGGCGAGTATAAGAAACTGAAAAAGGACGCAAATGTATGAAACACAGAGAAAAGGAAGTGGTTCAGAGAAAAGGCTAGAAAGTGGGTAGAGACCAGATTGGAATAAGCCAATTAAATCACATTAAAGTTTTGTCTTTACGTTGAGAGCTATTGAAGCAGGAGAGTGACATGATGTGATTATGATGTGACAAGCCTCTCTGACCACAGTCTGCAGAATGGGTTGGGTGAAGATATGTGTGAATTCAAGGAAACTATCTAGGAGGCTGGATCACAGTGTCCTTGAGAGACTGGGATGGTGGTAGTCAAGATGGAGATGATATCAACTATTTGAGAGATGTTAAAAGTTAGATCAATAAGATGTAATGATGTATTGGATATGGGGGGTTAGAGAGAAGAGCATATCCCAGGTGACTCTTAGGTTCTAGACTTGCAGCTGGATAGATGGTACCAGTTACTGAAAGGAGAAATTTCAGATGAAGATTTTGGCTGGGAAAGCGAGGTCATGAGTTTGGATTTGGACAAATAGAGTTAGTGAAGCCTTTGAGAACAGCTCTGAGAAGATACTGGAGGAGGGCTGTTGGATCTATGGGTAGAGAATTCAAAGAAGGGGTCCGGGCTGGAAATATACGTCTAAGGTCGTTTGTGTATGGATGGTCATTGTTGAAGATACATACGACCTTTTTAGGTCCTCTAAAAAAGAGAGGATGCAGAAGGAAAAAAGAGGACCTAAGGCTGATCTTTGAGAGACATGAACATGACAGAGAGTGAGGAGGAGAAACCAAAGAAGTAGGTGGAAAACCAGCATTTGTGTTGCAGAGAGTGAAATGAAGACAGAAGCACTTCTATTGGATTTAGCAACAAGAAGGTCACTGGGACCATCTGTGAGTGCTATGCCAGTGGGTTGGAGCATCTGCACGCCAGGTTGCATGCTCTTGAGGAGTGCAGAGTAAGGAAATGAACACATGTGCATCAATATGGATACTCGAATATGAACATTCTTTTTCAAAAGTTTGACTGCGAAAAAAGAGGAAAATATGTTAATAGCTGGAAGAAGAGAGGGCAAAAGATGCACACGGAGCATGTGGAATAAATGCCCTTTATTTTTTTGCTTTTTAAATGTTTATGGAAATATATTTTCATTATCATTCAGTTTGAATATTTTCTATTTTCCCTTATTATCTCTTCTTTGACCTATACATATTTAGAAATGTGTTGTTTAATTTTCATATATTTGTGGGGATTTTTAGCGTATCTTATTTTGATTGATTTCTAATTTAATCCCTCTATAAAAGTTCTACAAGAAGGAGAAAAATCTCTATGACCTTGGGCTAGACAAAGACTTCTTAGATTTGACATCTAAAGCATGATCCTTAAAGGAAAAAATTAATAAGTTGGATTTCATTAAAATTAAATATGTTTTATCTTCAAAAGAAATCATTAAGTTGGGTGGTTCCACAGAGTAGTGGTTAGAATGTCTGCTTTACACGCAGAAGGTCCTGAGTTCAAGCCCCAGCAGAGCGATGGCCCATACCCTGGGTGCGCCAGGCCCTGGGTGCGCCAGGCCTCAGGTGTGCACTGCGAGTGCGTGGGAGGAGACACCCCGCCTTCGGAGATCCAGTTCTTAAGGGAAGATGGCAATATCCATAGGTCAGGGGTGGAAGTGGAGGTTGGGGGGAGGGAATAAAAAAAAATCATTAAGAAATGAAAATCCAAGCCACAAACTGGGAGAAAATATTTTCAAATTGTATATCTAACAAAGGATTTGTATCTAGAATATATAAAGAATTCTTACAACTCAATAATAGGTAGACAACCCAATCAAAAAATGGACAAAGGAATGCAAATCTAAACTGCAATGAGATACCATCACACACCTGTTAGAATAGCTGTTATCAACAGGACAAGTAATAACAAGTTGTGGAGAGGATGCAGAGAAAAATGAACCCTCATACACTGCTGGTAGGATTGCAAATTGGTACAGCCACTTTGGAAAACAGTATGGAGGTTCCTCAAAAAACTAAGAATTGATCTACCATATGATCCAACAATCCCTCTATTGAGTATTTACCCCAAAGACTTGAAAACTCAAATCCAAAAAGATATTTGCATATGGTGGTCAGGACATGGAAGCAACTGAAGTGTCCTACGATAGGTGATTGGCTAAAGAAGCTTTAGTACATATGTACAATGGAATATTACTCAGCCATCAGAAGAGATGAAATACTGCCATTTGAGACAACATGGATGAGCCTTGAGATAATCATGCTAAATGAAATAAGCCAGACAGAAAAGGTTGAAAACCACATGATATCACTTATATGTAGGATAAAAACCTAAAAGCAACAAATGAACAGGACAAACAAACAGAAATTCATGGACATGGACTATAGACTAGTGGTTACCAGAGGGTAATGGGGAAGGGGGAGGTAGATGAATCAAATATGTGGTGACAGAAAGAAATCTAGCTATGGGTAAATATATATATGTACCTTACTGCTAAATTGTACACCTGAAACTTACTGGATTCCATTAACCAGTGTCACCATAATAATAAAAGTAAATTTTAAAAATGGACTTGACTAGACATTTCACCAAAGAAGATATACAAGTGGCTGATAAGTACATGAAAAGATGCTTAACAGTCAACATCATCAATCATTCGGGAAGTACTAATCAGAACCACAATGAATTACTACTTCATACTCACTAGAATGGTAATAATTATGAAAGATGGATGATAACAAATGTTGACAAGGATGTGGAGAATACGGAACCCTCCTGCATTGCTTGTGGGAATGTAAAATGGTATAAACACTTTTGAACACAGTGTGAAAGTTTCTTCAAGTATTAAACATAGAATTACCATTGGACTCAGCAATTCCACACCTAGATATAGACTCACGAGAAATGAAAACAAGTCCACCAAAAGACTTATATTTGAATATTCATAGAAGCATTATTCATAATAATCCAAAACTGAAAATAATTCAAATGTCCATCAACTATTGAATGGATGGATAAAATGTGGTCTGTCCATATAACGAAATAGTATTCCACAGTAAAAAGGATACTACTGATACATGCTACAACATGGACATGGATAGATCTGAAAAAACATTATGCTAAGTAAAAGAAGCCAGATATAAAGGTCATATATTGTATGATTTCATTTATATGAAATGTTCAGACATGGCAAATCTATAGAGACAAAAAGTAGAGTAATGGTTGCCTAGAACCGATGGTGTGAATGGAGAATGACTGCAAATGGGGGTTTCTTTTGGGGGTGATGGAAATGTCCCAGAATTAAATAATGGCAATGGTTCCACAATCTTCTTAAATTTATTGAGAATTGTTTTATGACTCAGCCTCTGGTGTGTCTTGGTGAGCATACCTCTCGCTAGCGATATCCTCTCGCTAGCCACATGTTTCTATCCCCTAACTCTCATGCCTCCCAAGCCTGCTCTTGGATCTTGCTGATGACCTGAAGCTCTCTACCATTAAGGCCGCAATTCCTGCCTATTCAGCCCAGACATCAGCACTATCCTTTCTTGAGAGCCATCAATCCAGTGGCCCCTTTGCCTTTTTACTCTGTCTCCTTGTTCATCCTCCATCTTGAATGGCCTTTATTGGTTCACCAGTAATTGGGTACTGCCAGGGGACCTCTCCAGTGCATTCATCAGAGCCACGATACCCTCACTGTCTCCAGCCTCCGGACCCTCTCAGTTTGCCCAGCAGCCTTTGGTTTGTCTCTTCCCCTTTCCCCAGCTGGCCTTTCTAACTTTCACCTCTCTTTAAGCTACCTTACTCTTCCTCCCACCTCCTCTGCTGAGACTCACCCTCCTTGACTGCTATCAGGTGTCACTCCTTTGATCCCTCAGCTTCCTGTCAGACTTATCTCTCTGCCTCCACCCTCACTTCCTGCCCAGCAGCCTCTAGGAGGAAATCTAAGCTCTGAATCCCCTCCCCACCGTCTTCCTCCAGCCAAGATCCTGTTCTCATACTTCCTCCTCTGGCATTTGTCATCCCACCTCTTCTTTGCTGAGTCCTGTATTGCAGCCAAGAAGTGATATCTAGGGTCTCTAGGACCTAATGACAAAATAAAGCCCTCCCTGGGTGTCCCCACTTAAGCTAACAGGCTTGTTCTTATTCCCTTGCTCCCTCTTTTTCTCCCCTCCTTCCTTTTCCCCCTCTCCCTCTTGGTGTTCTGCTGTGACATACATTTCCTTTGTTCGTGCTTTTTCAGTCCCTTACTCTTCCCATCTAGCCATCACATATTCATCTGTCAAGACTGGTATTAACTCCTCTGTGAAACCTTCCTAGACCCTTAGTCCAAGAAAGGACTGGCCCTGTCCTCCTTTGAGCCCCACCTGGACTCAGCCCCATGATGCCTCATTGCATTTAGGTTGGCACCTCAGTTTTACCCACTGGGTCATAGCTTCAGGAGGGGCATTTTTAAAAAGTGCCCAGCTTATTCACCATCCTGCCCTCCTCCTGGGCCTGGGTGCTCTATAAATGTTTTCAGACGAACGGGTGCACAAATGCCTGTGTTGCTAAGCCTCTAAGAAGAAAGCAGATGGGAGGAATGTAGTGATAGTAGCAGTCCAGTTAGCAAAAGGGGCTTTGCTGGGTGCTGTGGGTGCAATGCCAAGGCAGATGAGAAGACCCAAACACACATCATTGCTCACTAAGTGGTGTCAGTTTAGTGCATTAAGAGAAAGAACTTCCCAGAGATGCAAAGTAGAAAGAGAACACATCTTTTACAGAGGTTGTGAAAAGGGCCAGGTTGCTTAGATAGAGCTTTAAACAGACCCAAAGGGTGGCAAGCCCTACATCAGTATCAGACAACGGAAGGAATTTGTCAAGGAAGGAATTTTAGGTGAAAGAATAGTAGAAGCAAAGGTGCAGAAATGGAAAAGCAGGGGACGTTTTGGAGGTCAGAGGGGGTTCACCTTGGCCAGGTCATAAAGGTATCACACCCAAGAGTTACAGACACAGGCGTTCTGCTCAGCTCTTTAGAGGCATTATCTCCACAATCATCAAAAGTAGCACATGTGGTAGGATGTTGTATCATTTTCTCCAGTTTACAGATGAGCTGATAGAGGCTCAGAGAGCTAAGTATCTAGTATGATGTGCAGAAGTAGGTAGTGGAACAGCTCCCCGAGCCCCAAGTCCGACTTGTAGGCCCACATGCAAAGGCAGGCAGCACTGTACAAAGCCTCAAAGGCCAATGAGGAGCTTGTGCTAATAATCTAGGCAGGGGCTCATGACTTTAAATATTCTGCACCTCATGCTTGAAAAGGACATACACACAGTATTCATGAATGTGTCAGAAGGTTCAGAACCCCTAAAGCCCATCTAATCCATATATCCACTTAAAACCTATTGTCCATACCAGCATTTCCCCAACTTACCAAAAGGTGGGAAAACCCAAATGCCCATTAACTGTTAGGCGAATAGACGAAATGTGTTATATCCATATAATGGAATGTCTTTTGGCAATTTTTATTTATTTTGGGGGCAATTTTAAAAAGAAATAAAATACTAATACATGTTATAACATGGATGAACCTTGAAAACAATTAAATGAAAGAAGCCAGTCACAAACCACACATATGGAATGATTCCACTTATATGAAATGTCCAGAACCAGCAAATCTATAGACACAGGAAGATGAGTGGTTGCCTAGAGCAGGCAAAGGGGAGCGATGGAGGGTGGGGTGGGGCACGGAGAATAACTGCTAAAGGGTGCAGGGTTTCTTTTTGGAGTGATGAAAATATTCTAAAATTGATTGTGGTGACAGTTGCACAGCTCTATAGTATCCTAAAAACCACTAAAGTATACATTTTTAAATGAGTGAACTGTCCCGTGCCAACTCTTGAGGTTCTGAGTGATGAGCACACACGCAACAGATTGATGCCACAGGGTGCTAAGTTCTGTGTTCTGGCAGAATGAGTACTTAGGCGGATGCGGGGGTGGGGGTGAGGATGGACTGAATAACCATTTCTAAGACTGCCTCTGGGCAAACTAACCCTCCTCCATCAGAGTGGCCCTGTCCACACTCCTGTCCCCCAGCCTCTTAGCTTATGCCATTCACTCGCTATAAAGAAACTACCTCAATTTAGTGAATGAAGTCACTGGTAAGAGTGATTTATGAGATAAAAAAATCTCATAAAGTAACTTTTGGTTACTTCGGCGTTACTTGCGTCGGATGTGGCTTTCTGGTTAAATGCCTGAACGTCAACTAGGATTTCTGTGGGAAGAGGTCAAGCATATTTTGCTGCCTGCCTCCAAGAGACACAGCCCAGCAGATGTCTGCCCAGAACTCTTATCTGACTACAAACTCCCTAGGGGTAGGCAGTGCTTTGTGTCATATGTGCTATACCTAAAATGTTGTGTTCTGCCAATGCAGTGACGTTTGTGCAGTTTCTCTCTCCTTCAGATGGATGTGGATAAGTCTCCTGTCAGGATCCTCTGCAGCTGTCCCGGTTCTTCAGCCACTCATAGTAGGTTTGGTTGTGCAACAGAACGTGGTAGTGAGAGGATTGAGATAATGTCCCAGTTTCCCTCAACCAGAATTATGCTTTGAAAAGCTAAGAATCAAAATAGAATACAGACTAAAAGCAGTTTTATTTTTCAGAGGCAAACGTTACCTCTTAGAAGTTGTAAACAATCACGAAACAAAAGAATTTATAACAAAGAGCTGACAAAAATTCTTTTTGTCACCAGTTCTATCCTGAGGCCTGGTCACCAGAAAGACCAAGTGATTAGAGGGTTGGAACTTTCAGCTCCATCCCCTAAGCTCTGGGGTGGGAATCTAAAGATGGAGCTCTATAAAAACTAGAACAGGTAGATTTAGAGAACTTCTGAGTTGGTGAACACATCCAGACGGTGGGAGGTGCACCTGGAAAGGGCTGGAGCAGGCAAGGGTCAGACAGGACATGCTCAGACTCATGTACTTACTAATCATCCCAGAGGAGCTGTCTGTTCTTGCCCATCAATCAAAGAGGTGGCCATAAAATCTGGAAACATAGCAAATAATAATAATAATTTTACTTCTATTATAAAGCTGCATTCAATACAATGAAATGATATCATCTACGTTTCTAGATCTTGTGGTCATCCATAGAAGGAAGGCCTGTTAGTCTTTATAAGTCTGTACAAATCGAGAGATGAGTTACAATGTAAGTAAAAGATATGTCTTCAGTGCTCGTCATGGGAATGCAGAGATGAGGTACCTGTCCCAGGTTTGGAGTGGTTAGGAAAAGGTCACAATCGGTAGAACTAACTCTGGAAGGGAGAGCGATGGGTAGGAATCACCTTTCTGCTCCCACACACCTGTGAAGCTGTTCCTGCCAAGGCCACTGGCACCTACATGGTGGTAGGTTCCCCAGACATTTCTCAGGCCTCATCTTGAACTCTTGGCAGATAACATCTGACATGGGCAACCACTCCCTCCCTTGAAACTGTTCTCCTAACTTCTGCGACCACACTTCTCCTTCTTTGTTCCTTCTCAGGCTTCTCTTTCAGTTTCTATGTTTCAGATACCCAGGCTTGATTCTGGGCCTTCTTCTGACACTCTCAGGGGGTGTCATCTTCACAGATGTGCCCATAACACCCAGCTCAGTATTTCTGAGAACCCACTGCCAACCACCAGTGTGGGCCTGCCATTGGAGGTCTCATAGGCACCTCCACCCTGATCCACATAAAACAGAACTTTTCCTCCTCATCACCCCTGAAACCTGCTTTTCTGCTGGAGAGTGGTCCAGGGAGAAAGGACGAAGCTGGGACTTGGGCATAGCAGTGGGAATGGAGGGGAGGGTCCAGCTGAGGGAAATAATACAAACAGCCACATCAGTGAGAGCTTACTGCATGTCAGTCCTTTGGCTGAGTGCTCACATGTGTCCTCTCACTTAGTCATTTTCATGACAACCCTGAGAGAAGCACAAACACAACTGAAATAGCCCTGACAGGATTTGGTGACTGATTAGTGAAAGGAGAACTGACAGAGGATGATTCTACTGTTTTTTAATTGGGTTTATAAATATCATTTACTTTACTGAAAAGTAGCATGCTAATGCACCTTGATGTGTATCAGTTAGCTTTTGCTATGTAACAAACTGTCCAAAACTTAGTGGTGTAAAACAGCAACTATTTATTCAGCTCATCATTTTGAGTATTGGCAGAATGGGTGGTTCTTCTACTGGTCTCACTGAGCGTGCCCTTCTAGTTAGCAAGGAGGCTCTGCTCCTGAGTGATAGCAGGCCGTCTGCTGAGGCAACAGAGGAGATTGGGCCGTGTGTCTCTCTCATCATCCAGCAAGCTAGCCCAGGCTTGTTCTGATGGTAACTGGAAGGGTTCAAAGAAACAATGCAAATATTCGAGGCTTCTTAAGGCCCAAGCCAGAATTCACATGTCACTTCTCCCACATTCTTTGGCCAGTACAAGGCATTAGATTATCTCAGTCCAAGGGATGGAGAAACAGATTCTGCCTCTTGATAAGGGGAGCTGCAAAGAATTGTGGCCATTTTTTGCATTCTGCCACAGGTTTTAGTACTATTTTAGTACTGTTTTAAACTTTTTTGGCCCGATTTACAAAATCATCTATTTCTGTCTAATTTGTTGTTTCTTGTCACAAGTCCTGTAAACGCAGAAACTAGATAGTCAGACTTCTTTCTACAAATATATATTAATTTAGTAATGTAACTTATGAGAACTGTAGGCAAGTAAGATTAAATAGACTCTGAGTGAAGGAGGGTTTCCTGAAATTTTTAGTGCATGGACTTTATAACAAATATTATATGGCTGCCTGGAGGTCATATTCACTCAGCAGTGCTTTGTTTCAGACATGTGGGGTGGCGTGATACCTGCTAGACAAGGTACCCCACAAAAAGAGTCAAGCAATAATGGAACTTCTGGGAGCTGAGAAGGAAAGGAATTTACATTTGGGGTTTGATAAAAGAAGGAAGTGATTCATCTATTATGCTAATATTTTAGGTTTCCATGGCTTTAATTCTATTTTGGTTTGTCCTGAAATACAAAGAAACCGTAAAGTTTTTAACTATCTTACTCTAAGATCAAGGAGCAAGAAACGGAGTATGATTTGCATCACCTGCAGACCCCTTTAGGGTTACTGCAGTGAAATTTATTTAACATCTTATCTAAGCAAGCCCCTATTTGACGTTTTTTTTAATTCTCTTTTTCTTTTCTTTCTCCCAAGTTAGCATCACAATTACTCATGCACTATATGAGATGAGAGTCTTTTAACCTTGAGAAAAGGACCTTTGTCTTTTCCATTCTAAGTTCTCCAAGTGTCTAAATGTCTTCTTTCAGAATATGACAAAATCAACATTCAATCCGAGTTTGTTGTTTTTGAAGGAACTCTCGGCTGTATTTTAAAATTTTTAAACTGACTTAAAACAGCATTGGAACTTTTGCTTTAAATTCTTATGAGGGGATTGTATTTATCTAGAGAATTTAAAACAGACACCAGACATCTGTCTGGTTAACAAAGTAGGTCAGGTATTTCCAGGAACCTAACATTTCTACTGTCATCACCTTGGTGATGAAAGCAAAGAGTCGGAAGTCTACCAGGGGGGTCAAGCCATGGTCAGAGAAAGTCAGACTTTGTCATGGAACTGTTTTAGCTGGGCTAGCCCCAGGAAACCCCAGAAGCCACTGGTGTTCACTCTACAAATGGTCGGCCCCAGTGGGGCTCACTATATTAATTAAGAATGTGTCTACTTTTAGATCACATTTACCAACATGTCCTGCTCTCCCCACCACCAATAATTTCAGCATGATTTTTCAAAGAAAAATCAGAGTGTATGTGTTTCTTAAAATTGAATTTTTAAAGTTCAACTCTTTTTAAGTGATTTTTTAGCACTTTAGAAAAATTACTTCTAAAATTAAAAATCACAGGGCTATTCAAGGAAGAATACAAATACTTCATTTTTCTTCCAGTAAACAGTGTTCTCTAAAACTCTTAAGCTGGGAACAAAGGAACATGAAGTATTCTTTCCATAGTGCTTTGTGTCACCTCATCAGTGAATCTTTTCTCAGGCTGAATTATCAACCAGTATTATCCAATGCACGCTGCTAGGAATATACAGAATATCGCTCTGTGGAGTGATGAGAACCTTGCCTTGAACAAAATGGACAAAGCCTTTCCCTTTCTAGAGCCTATGCTGGAAATAGCTGATAAACCAGTAATCAAACAAATGATACAAATATCAAGGAATGACAATAACTAGAAGAAAAAGAAGAGAGTAAAGGGGTGGTGAGGGACTTGGAATGGAAAGCCAAGTATTCAGGAGGTTGACTGTGACTCTCTTCTCTGAGGAGGTGATGGTGGAGTTGAGACCTGAGTGTTCAGAAGGCTTTAGACCTGGAGAAACAGGTATGGGGAATACTTAATGCACAGTGAGAAAGCTTGGTGTGTTAAAGTAAGGGGGGAAAGGTCCAGTCAGGACTTGAGTGAGCAAGGGGCAGAGTGGCAGAGACAGGGTCTGTGGGCCATGGTCAGGGAGTTAGAAGCAGGAATACGTGAAAATCATCTGGTTCTCATTTGGCTGCTGTGTGGAGCCTGGGGTTCTACAGTCAACAGAGGAAGTTGGGAGACCTGTGAGGAGGCCGTAGTCGTCTAAGACAGCACTGACTGTGATATGCTCTAGGAGACTGGCTGTAGTGGGGAGAGAAGAGAGAGATTGCGATCTGATAATGAAATTACAGGCATTTCAGCCATGCTGTCCAGTGTGGTAGCCACTTGCCTCATGTGACTATTTACATATAAATTTAAATTAATTAAAAGAGGCAATTGAATTCCTCCTTAGCACTAGCCACATTTCAAGTGCTTAATGGCCTCTAACAAGTGCACGTAGTTACTCTGTTGGAGCAGCACAGAATGTTCCATCATCGCAGAAAGCTCCAGCCTCCAGAATTCTTCACTCCTTTCTCTTGGAAGGGCAACTGAAGGGCAATCTCCTCCTCTGGTGGGGGAGATTTAGGAAAATGGTCACCAGCTTTCCAGGAAGACATGTCTGATTCAGCACAAGGGATGTGAGGGACTGTCTCTTGGATACTAATGAAGTTGAGTTTTAGGTGTGAAAAGGAACCAGGCCTCAGTGTCATTCACCTCACTCTTTGGTCAATTATTTAATGTTAAGGGTCGAGATTGGAGGGAAATTCTGTCCTGAAGAAGTTCATAGCTGGAGAAATAATCGAGGCCACAGGAGATGTAACTAACCTTGGGTTTGGGGAAAGTTGGGGGGAAGGTGCAAAGCACAATACCTACACATTGGAGAGTCACTTGGGTGAATTAGGAGGTGGAGTCCGTATGGCAGCTGACTACTCAAAACGGGTGACAGTTTTGGGGAGAAAAGAATAACTAGAACAGATTGTGCAGTGTCCAGAAATAAAGAAGCAGTTAGGAGAAAGATAATGCCAACTTCGATCAGTAACTCGGAGTGACAGTTTGGGGTTATGTCTGTCAGTCACAGCGCAGCCTGGGAAGTGGGGCTGCTAGGAGTAGTCTTTAGTAGGAATTAGAACTTACAGGAGTGTGGGAGGAATTTGGAAGGCGGAAGGTGGAAGAAGGGTCAGACAATCAAAGGTGGAAACACTAAACAGTCCTCCTGTACTGATCAAGTCGACACCTCGAGAACCTCAGGAGCAAAGTCCAGCCATGCAAGCAGTACTCTGGGAAGCTCACAGGGTCTGTTGCCTTATGAGGCAGCCTTCAGGAAGGTGAGCTGGACATGGAGCCGAGGAGATCAAAGAAGCCCTGAACCTGCAGGCACCCTGGTCCTATCAGTCCTGGTCTAGCCATGAAAACCCCCAAGAGCCAGGCCACTGTTTCCCTTCCACCTTCCTAATCTCAACAAGGTCCCCTTTCGGCCAACTCTGACCCAGAACCCTCTGGTGGGGGAGATTTAGGGAAATGGTCACCAGCTTGCCAGGAAGACATGTCCAATTCAGCATAAGGGATACGAGGGACTGTCTCTTGGATACTAATGAAGTTGAGTTTTAGGTGTGAGAAGGAACCAGACCTCAGCATCGTTCACCTCACTCTTTGGTCAAGAATTGGCTTGGCCTTTGTCGGGGACACGATGTGGAGCCCGTGGCACACAGGCTGTTTTTCATGTGCTGCTCACAGAGCCCTCTCCTTCATCTACCTTTGGACCCATTGCCCGCCTTGACCACAAAAGTGAAGTGCTGCCGTTCGTTGATACTGTGAAAACAAGGCACCAGCAGATGTTAAACTGATAAAAACCTGGTAAAGCTGTCATTTATAGACCTTTTAGGATGGATTGAGATGGCTTATCCCATGGTAAAAACAAGAGTAAAACAGTTTTGAGTACTGTGAAACTGTCATCCTTTTTCTAAATGACTTAATGCAACCGAAGGATAGTTTTTAATCATTGGCTTCCTTTTGTGGGCACGTGAGTACCCAGATCTTTATCTGAGTGGTGCGAGGAGCGCTGTCACTTATTGAGCATGGCCCCAATGCCAGGCGCTGTGCTGACCATTAGACATGCACTGAATTTTCCTGTCTTCACTGTCCCCAGTTATCAATGTGAGTTGGGACCTGCCCAAGGTCAGACAGCCAGTAAGTGTCAGGACTAAGATTTGAACCCAGCTAGGAAATTCTGAGGGAGCCAGAATAAAGGGGACATCCAGAGGCTGAAAAATACCCAAAGGTGTGGAACTAAGGAGCTGTAAGGGGAGTGACAACAAATGTGACATGGAGCCTCCCAGGGGTCAGGGCTCAGCAGGTGACAGCCACGTCTGAGTCTCCTCTAGTGTGTCACACCCCCAATATACAGATGGTCCTCGATTTACCATGGGTTATGCCCTAATAAACTCACCATAAGTTGAAAATATTGTAAGTTGAAAATGCATTTAATATACCTAACCCACCGCATGCCATAGCTTTAGCCTCGCCCACCTGAATGTGCTCAGAACACTTAACGTTAGACTACAGCTGGGCAAAATCTTCAAGCACAAAGCCTATTTTATAATAAATAAACTGTTGAAATTTTCATGTAATTTTTTACACATACCACTTTTGCACTATTCATAAAGTCGAAATATCCTAAGTTGAACCATCTTAAGTTGGGAACCATCTCTGTATTTGGGCTGCTGTGGGTAGCGAATTCTTTACTTCTTCCTCCTTCCCTCCCTCCCTTCTCCCTTTATTCCTCCCTCCCTCTCCCACATATTCTTTCTCTTTTTCTTTCTCGCCTGTGTGTGTGAGCTCCCCCTCCTTTGCTTTTCTTCTTTGTTTATGATAGAATGTTCTATCTATTCAACCAACTCTTAAATCCTACCCTATAAGCAAATCCTTGCAGGGGCAGAGGCTGTGCAGACACACCCAAATGTGGCCCTGTTCTTTAGGAGGTTCCCCCCCCCCCGCCACCCGCTCTCAGTTTTAGTTCCACACCTTTGAGTATTTCTGCTCACAGAAATTGTCTTTGCAGCTTGTAAGTTCACCTCTGTTCCTCAAAGCAGGCAGGCCACCCTCAGTCTGATGCTGGTGTGAAAACCATTAAAATGCACCAGTTAATATAGATGCCCAACTGGGCGGCCCCCGTCTCTCGTCTCTCCTTCCCCTAACCCCTACATCCTTCCTGAGGGGTTGTTTGTGGACGGCTCCTGGGACCTGTGTGTTCCCTGTGCACATTTTGTGCATGAAGATGGCATGGTCAAGACCTGCCTCTAGGAGGAGAGAGCAAAGGAGGAAAGCGCTCCTCATTGTCTTTTTTTTTTTTTCTTTTTAATGCCTACAGCACCCAGTATACCTGGGTGGTCTCCCATCCAAATACTAACCAGGCCCAACCCTGCTTAGCTTCTGAGATCAGACGAGATCGGGCGCGTTCAGGGTGGCAAGCCGTAGACTGGAAACTTCTCCTCCTTGAGGCCGTTCAGCAGTCTCTTTGTACAGAAGAACCAGGAGAGGCTGGAACGCAGAGACAGACAGTCCTCCAGGACCCAGGACAAATTCAAAACCATAATGCAACTGAAACAGCATTGTCTAATAGTGACACGTGTGGCTGCTGAAGCCAGTCAGAGGGACCAAGCGCGAATTTTCCTGATGCAGGAGTGGGTATTTGGGAGCCACTTCTTGTTATTTCTCCCATCCAGCCCCTGCCCCACTTGGCCAGTCATCTCAGCAGAATGCTGGAACCCAGACTGGCCTGGGTCTGGCTCTCAGGCCTTGACCCTGGAGGAAGAGTGCCTTTATGGGGTGTTTCCTGCCTGGGCAGCTGCTGGCTGACCCATGTGCATCCCAGCTTTTCCATTCATCAGAAGTAGTGCAGCTGGGGTTGATGGTTTCTCTTTCCCTTTCTCTCAAGGGTCAAGTGTGGATTAACGGCTTTAACCTGGGTCGCTATTGGCCGGAGCGAGGCCCCCAGATGACCTTGTTTGTGCCACAACATATCCTGGTGACATCGGCCCCAAACATCATCATAGTGCTGGAACTTGAACGGGCACCCTGCAATGACGATTGCCCAAAACTGTGCACCGTGGAGTTTGTGGACAAGCCGGTTATCAGCGAAGCCGTGACCTACAGTCATCTTCAAAACTTGTGATGAGACCGTGTATGATGACTAAAGGCCATGACCCTTCGGAATTCTAGCCTTTCACATACCTCACATATCCCCTTGCAGTGGCACCGTTCACAGGAGAGTTCAAGTGGAAAATAGATTTAGCTCGTGTGTGTCACCTGAGGTTTCCCTGTAGCCTGACAGTGCCTGACTCACTGCTGCCATGGGCCACTGTGGCTGAGTGACGGGGGAAGAAGCACATCAGTGCACAGGTGTGTTTGCAGAGTTGGAATGGAGGCTTTCGAGGTGTTTCTGATTTTTATTTTGGAAGAATCATGCTGTCTTTTTGTTAAATAAAATTTGCATTCATGATATTACCGTTTTTAATGTTGAGCAGGTATTAAATTAGAGGTTCCGATTTATATCATAACTAGACTTGAGTGGGCTGAATTAACCACTTCACTAACTTGAGGTTCAAAGGCGTGGAAAATCATCTTGGTTTGATCTAGTGGACTGCTGCCTTTCTGATCTTTACTTGAAGTTCAGTCCCATTTTACGTGTTTAGACGTAACAGCTGCGCCTATCCACACGACACGGGACTGCACACAGGTCAGTAGACAAGCATACACATGAGTGCATATGCTGTGTACATACATGGATATGCAGGGACGTGGTGGTGCGTGATATGCATGTCCTGCCCGGGGCAGTAGCTCTCTTCTGTGGAGCTCTGTCCTACACCACGCCCAGTTCTGAGCATATTATATATTTAACTCACTCATCCCTCACAAAAACTCTGGGGAATGTACTGTCATCTTCCCTGATTTAGTAGGCCACACAGCTGTAAGTGGTAAAAACAGGGTTTGAACCCAGGCCATATGGCTCTGGTGTCGAGACACACATTACATACATCATATATCAACATGTGCTTATGTTCCCTTAGGAAAGGATTGGAACAACATAAACAAAAACATTAATGTGATCACATCTGGGTGGTGTTTAAGAAATGGCTCACTTTTTCATTTTTGCTTACCTGTGTTTTAAATTCTTTACAGAGAAGATGTAAAATTTTTTAAGGGAGGAGGAAAGGAAAGATTTTTGATGCTAATCTGCAACATAATTTCATGTTTTTCGTCTCATAGACGTCAATAATGAAGATCTGGGAGTCAACAGGGAGTTTTGAAACTCTGGTCGAGCCAGCTGTGGGAGTTGAGACAAACTGAGACTAGAACTATATGTAGAACTATTTCCCACACCATCTTTTTCTCCGTATTCTGCATCATGTGACATCTGGGCATCCCACAGGGTGAAGGAGGTACCACATGGACCCACAGCCTCATTTCATTCCTTTTCCTTCCACTGTTAAGCTACCAAAAATTTATAAGGTGATGCTCAAGAATTGTGTCCAGTGATCAGCTTTGGAAAGAAATGTGAGGTGATTCCTTTTAAGGCATCTTGCGCATAGGTAAACTGTGCCTCCCCTGTCTCAGAGGCCAGTGTGGAGTCTCCAGAAGGCTCCAGTAGTGGAGTGAGATCTCGTTGGAGTGTGCTATTCCCTTCCATGTTCTCATCCTGTCTTCAGAACCACCTTGTAAGGAAGGCGGCAGTAAACTTACATTTTTAGTTTCAGTGAGAGGCAAAGTTGGATTCCAGTCTGATCTGTCTCCATCCAAAGCCAGAGTATTTTGCCTTATCCATATGAGGCAGTCTTTTGGGGTTTCTCCCCTTTCTGTAGCACCGTGACTCCCCTTGTCCAGGATGTCCTGTTCTGGAAGACAGTATCTTAATACATAAATAGTAGTACCACCCTGGACTCTACTTCCAACCCATCCAACTACGTCGTATCCTAGCTCTGAGGGGCATTTACCTTCTACAGTGTCAGTTTTATTAAAGTGTAATGTACATACCATAAAATTCCCCCATATTAAGGTACAGTTTGATGAGTTTTACGAAACTGATACAGTGGTACAGCCATCTCCACAATCTAGATTAAGAGAACTTCCTTCACCCTGGAAAGTTCTGTGCGGGATGTCTCCATTCCCACACCCCATACCAGGCAACCACTACTCTGTTTTCTGTCTCTATAGTTTTTCCTTTTATAGAAATATTCCTATCACTGAGATCACAGTACGTAGTCTTCTGTGTCTGACTTCTTTCACTTAGCATAATGTGTTGAGGATCATACATGGTGTAGCATGTTCAGGAATGAGGTCCTTTCTAAGAAGTGTTCCACTGTGCGGACATGCCACATTTTTGTCTATCCATCTGTCAGTTGATAAGCATTTGAATTATTTCCAGTTTGGGGCCATTTTGAATAATACAAATCTGAACATTCATGTATAATTCTTTGTGGGGTCACACGTTTTTATTTATTTTGGGTAGATACCTTGGAGTGCAATTGCTTAGTCATATGGTAAATACATGTTTAACTTTTTAAGAAACTGGAAAGCAATTTAAGAACATCTTTTTTGAGGCTAGTGAGGAATGAAGAAGTGGCAGAGTTGCGCTCAGCAGAGCCCTGTCTATTCCGGAGATGGAGTCTCTTCTTCTGTCTTCTCTCACAATTCCCTCTCTGCCTCAGGCTGGTCGCACGCGCGCGCATGCGCTCTCTCGTGCTCGCTCGCTCTCTCCCTCTCTCCCTCTCTCTCCCTCTCTTTCGCTCTCTCTCCGTCTCCCTCTCCCTCTCCTCCCGTCCCCTCCCCTCTCCTCCTTTCTTCTCCCCGCCCTTTCCCTCCCCTCTCCTCTCTCTGCCTCTGTTAGTCAATCCGTCTTTGTTTCTCAGCAAATCCAGTTTATTCAGAATGAAATCGTTTACCTCTAAGCCGAGTTTGGGTTTTTTTCATTGTTTCCCCAACAAGCAAGATGTCTTCTGTCAGATGACACAAATAGGAAATGATCTTGTGTGATCTTTGTCTCTTGCCTTATGAGAAAAAAAAAAGTCATTTTCGAAAATTGCCTTTTTAGTCAGTGCGAGGGATTCTGTCTGGGCTGTGGTAGAATAGACAGCTAGTGGGGACCAATCGCTCATGGGCTGGGAGGAGTGGTCAGCGTCCAGACAACTGGAGTAAGGTGGTTAAGGTTTAAGCCCAGCACTTGTTCTTGGTCTGACTGAAAGCGTTACTTTCTGGAGTGTCCCTTGCCTTCCAGCCTTCTGGCCCGGAGGCTGGGTAACTGGACACCCACAGCCGTCTGGTTGTAAACGTCCAATGAAGATTCTGAGCTGATTACAAGTAGACAGTTGCTCTACTTGCGTCCCAAGGGGATTCCCCGCCCCCGCCCCACCCGCCGCGTGCAAGGAAGCCTCCCACAGCTTCAGCCCTCTGAACTTCCAAGCCAGCAGCATTGTCCACCCAGGTGAAACAGGACAGACTCGGGAACAGAAACATGTCCCCAGAAACACTTGGGGACAGTCACTCACTGTCAGCATGATCTCAAGCAAGTGATTCAATTATAAACCTCAATTTCCTCATATCCTAAGTAAAGCTCCCACCTTGTGGGGTTTTTAAATCAAATCATTAAAGCACCTGCCATGTAGTAGGTGCTTACTGAATGCTAGTTTGATTCTTTCCCTTCACATTCCTCCATAGAAGCAGATGAGTGACCCTGTGGAAACCTGAGGGACAAGGGGAGAAGAAATACCTCCTAGGACACACCATCCTTTCCCTGTAGCCCTTTGTATTCAGTTCAGCAACTTGGTTCTTCTGACCAGCCACTATGCTTGGGTAAAGGATATGAAGGCGAAGGAAACAGTCCATTATAAAATTTGGACGCAGGCCAGAAGGTGGAGGAGAATGTTCCATAGAAAGGGGGAAAGTACATCACCCTTCAAGGCCCTCTAACATTAACCTGATATTGCCAGGGGTCAGGGGGCAACCTGAGCCTAAAGGAAAGACTCGAGATCGAGTCTGGACTGCAGAGACTTCAATGTGGACTTCCTCAGTGCTCCACTTCCTTGTTCTCAAAACTTAAGCAACTTTCCAGTGCCAACATACTGAATTTATAGCCCAAAGGGCATTTCTCAGCATTGTGTACTGTTTTGGTTGTCATCTGTTGGTACATAGCAGATCACTTCAACAAATCTGCATAAATGGCATAAAACAACTATTTTGTGATGTGTGTGATTTTACGAATTAGGAATTTGCACAGGTAAGCTCAGGGTGCTTGTCTTTGTGCCTCGATATCTGGGGGTCTCTGCTGGGTACTAGAATCATCTAGGAGTTCCTTCATTCACATGTCTGGCATTTGGGCTGGGCTGACTTGAAGTCTGAGTTCAGTTGGAACTGCCAACCGAAACATCTCCATGTCACCATTTCCTGTGATAGTGCTAAATAATAATAATAATAAATAACACTCGTAAAGTACTTTTAACATTTAATTTTGCATACAGTATCTCACTGAGTCTTAATAAGAATTTTTGGAAGAAATATGGCAGATGATGTGCAGCCCAATTTGCAGCGTAAAAAATTGGTAGGTAAGAAGGATTGTGATTTACCCAAAATTGGGGGAGGGGGTGTGTAACTGAGATGCTTGCCTCCAGATCCTGTGCTTTTTTCCCACAGCCAGGTTGCCTTGATTGGTTGAGCTGCAAGGAAAAAGTTTTCCATTTGCGAAAACTCAAAACACAGAAGAATGTTATTTCTTTCAGCCATGCTTCCTGGCTTATAATCAAGCCTGGTGTGAGCTGTGGCCCCAGGTTTTGGTGAATGACCCATGAGACTCTGCGTGTGTGTGTATGTGTGTGTGTGCACGCACATGTGTGTAGTGACCAGAATGGCCTGTACGTGTGGGGCCCCAGTGGATACAGATCAGGAAGTGAGGAATCCTCCACACTGCAAGATGGCGTGCTCCCACAGCCAGGTCCCCTCTTCCCCCAACAAAGCCCACCCTTGTAGAGTCCAGCCTCTCTTCTAATTTAATTTGTTCTTTGACACTCAGCAAATTCTCTAGGAATTTAGCTGTAAAGTTCCGTGAGCAGTGGATCTCTCTGAAAGAAGTGAGCAGAGAGACGTTACATGGAATTGTAGCTGAGAAGTCAAATGGCGACTCTTTCTCCAGAAGGAGCTCTTCCACAGTGACTGAGGAGACTGGGAGTGGACAAAGAAGCACTGCAGACCGACATCAACGTGAGCCCTTGGGATGATAAGAACCTCATGACTTTCCTTGCAGGTGACTAGGCTCATCTGCCCACTCTGCCATGCTTGGTAGATACCAACACACATTTGCAAAGAACAAATACAGTAAAGTACACAAGGGACCACACCGAAGTGTGAATTTGTAGTAGATGAGATGTCCTTGGACCATTCCCAGAGCCCCCCATGAGTCTTTCATGGTTTTGTATTCTAAAATTGAGATTGCCTAGAACCTAAATGCCAAATCCTTCCACTAGATGGGATTTTTACAGTGCAGTAAGTTCTCTTTTAACATTGTCCATAGGTTCTTGAAGGCTAAATGACATATAACGAAACCAACTTTACCATAGGCTAATCGATATAAACAAGAGTTAAGTTTCTATGGCATCTCAGCGTTATAATGAAATGACATTGAACAAAATGATGTTATTCAAGGACCTGCTATACTAAATATCCACAAGAAAGAGGAGCTATATGGGCATTGGACTAGTTCTGTTTATCTTTCTATTAAAAGATTCTATGATTGCCTGAGGAGCTGACAATAGGCAAGTATTTATTAGAACACATCTTCTAGGCCCTGTCCTGAGGTTATCATAGGTTCATGTCAGTCTCATTACAAACTCCCCAGAAGCCAACCTGGTTAAAGATGAAATTCTGATTGTTTGGAGGACAGAGGTGCAAGATAGAAAGAAGATTGAGATAATCATCTGATTTTTTTTTCCTCTCTGAACATCAGAATTTTTCTTCCTAATAACTAGGGAGGAGCCACCCATCTCAGGTATTCAAATAGAGCCAGGCTTTTAAGAATAACTCCTCATTCTGGTATAAAAATTCAGTGCCTATGTGGTAACACGTATAGAATGCAAAAACCATACAGCAGCTGTGAACCAAACTCTTAGCCCCTTCTCTCTGAGCGGGACCCTTCAACATTACCTTGGTCTAACTGCTCCTTTTTCTCTTGGTAACAAAGAAACGTTTTAGTACACTGGAACTGCTGCTTCTTTGTTTCAGATATCCTATCACTTAAGTCCTTGGTCTTTAAACCTGAAATTTCTCCAAGACCTATTCTTTATGAAAATGTTATTAATCTCCAATGTGCTCTACAAAATTGCTTCTAGCCTACATCTCTTTGTTAAGTCAACAACCTTCATTCATTCGTTCATTCACTCAACTGTTAGTAAGTACCTAATATATATTAGGCATTGAGGACAAAATGGTAACAACTTTACAATCTCCTCTCTTGATCTCTTTATTTTTAATAGTATAGAGCTACTATCAATAGCAACAATAATAAAAACATGCCTTCAAAGTCCGTGCCTTTAAGAGGTTTATAGTTAGTAAGAGAGATAAGCAAACAGTTTCAATGCAATCTTATGGGCAACACCAAACAAGATACTTCAGAGTGGGAGAACAGCACAGGAGGGGTTCACAGTCTAGGTCCAGGCAGTCAGGGACTCTGTTTTACAGCAGAACCTACGACAAGTGTTCAAGCACATCTGGTTTATAGAGGGGCTGCTATAAGGAGAAAGGGAGTAAGGGGAAAATATAGAGTAGGGGAACAAAGATAAGAAAATGGACTACCTTCAGCTTAAAACAACTGTTATTTAGTTCATGATTCTCCTGGGCAGTCCCTGCTGATGTTGGTTTGGCTCACTCATATGTGTGAAGTCAGTCAGTAGATCAACTTGAGCTGACATATTAACTGCACCACAAAGTTGGTCTCACCTTGAGTCAAAAGGGCCAGACTTTTATATCTCCTCGCCATGCCAACCAGTCAGTGGGTATAGGCTGCCACTGAATGGGAGGAAGAACTACTTTGTGTTGTGGAAAGGTGGTGGGGAATTGGCCAAAAACAAGAGAAGAGGGCATCTATGAGCTGTTAGCAGCCAATGCTCACAGAAGCTGGGGACTGGGTACACCAGTCCATAAAGGATATATGGATAGACATCATCAGCATCTGCTATAAGTCTCTAAACTGACACCTGAAGGACGGGTAAGAGCTAGCCACATGAAGCGTGGGGTTGGGGGTGTGGGGACATTCCAGGTAAAGTTAACAGTACATGCAGATGGCCAGAGCTAAGAGAGAGCAAGGCGCAGAAATGTATGTGATGGGGATAGACAGTGTTGAGAACACATGAGGCCGCAGTGGAATCAGGAAGCTAGATGTAAAGTGTCTTACATAATTGTAGAATGAGGATAATATTTTTGATGTGTTAGCTTGGTATTTCTGTTTCAGTCAGTATAGGCTGAGCCATGTTATGTAACAAACAATAACCAAAACTTAGTAGTCCAAAACAAGTAGTTCTCATACTTGCTACATGTCCTTTGCCAGTCAGTTGGAGGTCTCAGTTTCCTTTCTTTTTTTCACACTAGAAAACTGACAGAGCAATCAACATTTGGAACATTTCTTCCACAGTTGCCAAAGCAGGCTACAGGAAATGTGGAAAATCACACAATGACTCTTAAAGCTTCCACCTGGAAGTGATACCAAATACAAAACGAAACAAAAAAATAGACTTTAATTTAAAAGTATCATTAGGAATAGAAAGTAACCATAAAAATTATGAAATTACTATTCATCAAGAAGATATATTATTTTAAACATTTATGCATAAAATAAAATATATAAAGAAAAGATGATTGAACTACAGGGAGAAATTAACAATCCTTATCAGCACTGAAAAGCTGATAAGATAGTAAGAAAGAAAGATAAAATATCCTAAGATATTTTTGCATTTGATGATTCAAAGTAAACTGAAGGCGAAATTGAAAATTATTTTGGATGGGTTCATGAGGCAAGGGACACAGAAGTCAATGTCTAGCACTCATAAAAATTGGGAAGTTTAATAGATGACCGACCCACATTAAACTGGGTGGCTACAGTTCTCAGGGTAGGAATGGAATAAATGGAAACCACACTCCATTCTCTGAATTCTCAGGAAAGATAAAGACAAGTGCCTTGATGCTGAGCTAGGTAGGAATAACTGACAACCCACCCCTGATAGGTTGTGAGCACAGGGCAGGGATTTATGGTTTAAATTTGCATCACTGAGATAGTCCAGTAATTTCAGGCAATGATTTAAGTGTTATACAGGACTGATAATGCCCCTTTATGTCTGATAGAAGCAAATTTAAAATCATCTCTGGATTAGAGGCACCTTCATTTTACATCTTGAGACATCCCCCAAATAATTTTCAAGGTCAAAGAGCAGTTACAGTCAAATGTAACCAAATACACACACACACAAAACAAAGCAATATAAATAAAAGCAGTAAGGGACCCACATAGGCTTCAGATATTGAAATTATGAGCATACTTTAAAACAAGTATTCTAGGATATTTAAAGACAAATAAACAACCTTAAAAATATCTGCAGAAGATAGGAAACTCTATGATGGGGCATCACATATTTGTAAAAGAGCTAAACAGAACTTTTGGAACTGCAAAATAAAATAACCAAAGTTTAAAACTCAATGTATGGGTCAGGGAGCTGGTTAGACATAATAGAAGAGAAAATTATTAGGGGTATCAGAAGAAATAATACAAAATGTAACATAGAAAACAAACAAAAAGGATGGGGGGGAGTTGTTAGAGACATGAGGGATAGAATAAGGTGATGTAACAAATGTTTAATCTGAATTCCAAAAGTAGAAGATAGAGAAAATGCAGCAGAGGTAGTATTTGGAGAAATAATGAATGAGAATTTTTTGGAATCAATGTAAGGTGCCATTCCATAGATTCAAGAGGCCCAACAAATCCTAAACATTTAAATTAAACAAAATTTCACATCTAAACATATCATAGCAAAACTGAAGAACACCAGCCACAAATAGCAGCATCTTAAAAATAGAGAATAGAGATTACCTTTAGGGACTGGCAATAGACTGAAAGATTTCTTAAAAGCAAAATAAAAGACCAAAGATAATATAGTGATATCTTCAATGTACTGAAAGGAAACAACTACCAACCTAGAATTCTATGCCCTATGAAGTTATCTCTCAAGAATGTTGGTAAAATTAAGACATTTTTTGAGAAGCACAAACAGAGACTCTCATGAAAGAATATACTTAAGCACATACCTCAGGAAAAGTCTATAAGTGACTCTAGAAGAAGTGTCTAGGATGTAAAAAAAGAAACAAAAAGCAAACATAGTGGTAAATCTGTTTATAAATGTAAACAAATATTAAATTCATGATATAATCATAATAATGGCTAGTAAACCTCACATTTTTAAATTATAATATACAATAACAAGAACTGTACGACAGGAATAATAAAAATAAAGTCTTCTACTTTGTTTTGTTGTGGTGGTTGTTTGATTTGGAGGCTTTTGGGGGTAATATCTATAATAAGGGCATAAGTAAATTTGTTTTAAACTTTGACATTTTAAATATACTCTACCAAAAAAGGGCAAGAAATAAGTGATAGGTAGTATAAATAGGTAGGTAGGTAGTATAAATGGTAGTATAAATAGAAACTGTGAAATAAAATTTATACATAAATATATCAGTAATCTCATAACTATAAATAAGCTAAATACAACAATTAAAAGACCCAGATTGCTAGAATGGGTCTTTCATAGACTAACTATATGTTCTCTGCAAGAAAGCAAGTTGAAAATATAGGATACCAAACAGTTGGAAGTTAAAAGATGGAAAATGCAAATCAAAAAACAAACAAACTGATATAATAACCCTTAGTATCAAAAAAAATATCTTTTAAGAAAAAAAGAGATACAGAGGTCTTATCATAATGATAATTTTTATTCACCAGAAAGATGTAAATATAAGTTTGTATGTATCTAATAACATGGTCTCAAAACATGTGAAGCAAAAATGTATAGAATTACAACAAGAAATGCGTAAATCCAAAATCATAACAGAAGATTTTACACACTTCCCTTAACATTTAATTGAAGAGGGAGATAAAATATTAGTTATGTCGAATGTTTGAGTTACGTGATTAACAAACAACCTAATGGATAGATGTAAAACACTTGGCCCTCAAACTGAACTATGTGTTATTTATCAGCAACTATAGAACATTTATAAAAATTGGCATACATTGGAGTCACAAAGCAAATCTCAATTAGTTTCACAGGTCTAAAATAGATAGGACATACATCCTGAACTCAATACAACTAAGCTGGAAATCAATAACCAAAAATTAAGCAAAATATTCCCACATACTTGAAATGAAGAAATATACTTCTAAGTTACTGATGGTTTAATATTAAGAATTTTAAAATATAGTTTGAACTAAGCAATTATAAAAGTATTACATATCAAAACTTGTGAGATACAGCCAAAGCTGTATTTAGAGGAAACTTATAGCCTTAAACGTGTTTATTGGAGAAGAAATCTGAAATTTAATGAACAGAGCATGTTCAAGGTGTAACAAAATAAAACTCGCAAAATAAACCTGAAAAAGTCAAAGAAATAAATAAAAGCAGAAATTAATGAAATAGAAAATGTACATTTGATAGAGAGCACCAAAAAAGTCAACAGTTATTCATTTCATACTAATAAATTAATAAACTTGGAATAAAAACACCTCCTTAAAAAGAACGTCTGTGTTTTAGCCCTAAAACTAAAGAAAATCTCCTTTCCTTCATCAGTAAAGTCTGAATCTTCCCATCAGACAATGCACATTGACTTTATTGAGTCTCAGAAGGACAAAGCAATAAAGGAATTCAATTTTCTAGTCTGTATCATGCATTCAGAAAATTTTGAGTTCAGAGAGGGGAAACACAGCCTTGAAGTGACACAACCAATCAGCAGCACAGGAAAAAACAGGGCTCAGGCCTAACCTTCTCTTCCCTTTCCTCTCCTTCCCTTCCCTTCCCTTCCCTTCCCTTCCCTTCCCTTCTCTTTTCTTTCCTCTCATGACCATCTCAGATTCATTTCATATAGAGTTATTTCAGCTGGCCAAGCAAGGCCACCATCGGGCAGAGCTGCCTATCTCTGCTGAGTTGTCCCAAAGAGTACTTTGCCTTGAATTAGTTCATCCACTCAAAAAAGAGAAGAAAGAAGCTTGGACTTTTTGCAAGACTATTACAAAATTCCTATTGTGTCTGAGTCCCACGAATTCCTCTGTTGCAAGAGTCTGCAATACAAGAACTTATTTCCCTCCTCAACCCTTAAAACTTAGAAAAAAAATATTTTGATTGCTGTTATTATGGAAAGTGGTGGGGGAGAATTGTTCTTTTCAACTCCCACTTAAAGAAAGCATGTCTGTAAAGCCCCTCCAGCTTCATGCTAAAAGTGCTAAGAATTTCACAATCAGTCTTTTTGGAAAAAAAAAAAAATGCCCCCCTCTGAAAAAGAGCCTGTTGTTTTTCATGATATCTATGGACATTAAGGCAGTTATCTTACCCAAAGTTTTTGATAATGGGTAATTTCCTGTTTATGTGACACTTGTTCTTAATATTTTATCTTGACTCTTCCATTAGCTTAACTGAGACACTGTACTGTGGTAGTCGTGGAGTTTTTGCAGTGTAGTCCTATGCTCACAAGGCAAGAGTTAATGATAATCATTTAAAAAAAAGAGAGAGAGAGAGAAACTTACATTCTGTAAGTAGGCAAAGGACACATAAATAAATATCCAGGGCATCGTGTCAGAAACCCAGACTTGCGGATTAGAGCCATGTTGGTAAAACATTCTGTGAGCCTTGATGGCAGAAGAGATGGGTAAAACGGAGAGTAAACTCTCCCATGTCCTCCTAGAGCTGTGTTTTTGTGATGTTTATTAGTGCAGGGGCTGTTAATTCTTTCTCAGGTTACATCCCCTCGTCATATTGTAATTATTTGTTTACTACTGACCAAGAGAGCCTTTATGACGAGTCCCATTTTTCAACCTTGTTTTCATTCTTGTTTCCTTGGCAAACAACGCAGCACATCTAGCCCATAGTAGGTCCTCAATCAATACTTTCTGGGTTAAAAAAAAATGTTTCCATGGTGACATTCACAGATTGAGAGTGGGTCTACATGTTTCCCGCATTCCTTTATAGGCATGTCTAACATAGATGTTGACTGAGGTGTCTTTTTCTTTAAAAATCTAGATAAAGTGTATCTTTAAGACCTCCCCAAGATTCCTGTGAACCCCCAGGGGCTTATTTTCTTAGTTTCCTCTGGCTAGACATTCTGCCTCTGCTTCCACTGAATTAGTTCAGCTCACAAATGCTCTCTCAACATCCCACACATTCTTTTGCAGTACCTTGACTCAAATGTGGAACTGAGTCCCTTGAGTTTCACATAAACCTCGCCCACATTGGGTCTTTTTATCTTGAGAACATTACGGAGGTTTTTAAGAGATTGGGGTAAGGGGTGGTCTACACTGCAACAGCCTAAACTCGCCAGGATTCCAGTTTTTATGAGGCATTCTACTGTCACCAAAATTGCTTGGCCATCATCCTTTTATCTTCACTTCTTTCCTCTTTGTCCACTCCCACCTCTGAATTTCTAATTATTTTTAAATTAAACATGTCTCATCTTTATTCCTGAAATGACACATGCTGTCCTTTCTCTTCCAGGTCTACCTTCCTAGGAAGGGGC
The DNA here is from genome assembly GCA_028627145.1 of Eidolon dupreanum. Lineage (NCBI taxonomy): Eukaryota > Metazoa > Chordata > Mammalia > Chiroptera > Pteropodidae > Eidolon > Eidolon dupreanum. The sequence continues at coordinate 140,093,737 of CM053507.1, read as the reverse complement.
CCTGACAGGAGGCATGAGGCTTCCATGAGCTAAGAGAGAGAGAGGAGTCAGAAGGAAAGCGAAAAAGTCAGATGCTTGTAAGTATCCCTGTGATGAGTCCTAGCACTGCCTGCTCCAATGGATTAGCCCTCCAGGCTGGGAAGCACCAGAGAACCCCTATTAAGGTTTTGAGAGTTAAGTAAATAGTGCTTTTGAGCCACCATTTCCAAAGTCAAGCCTGGGAAAGAAGAAATATCCCTAAGTTCCCCATCATGGTGCAAGTGTGGAGGTAGCACAGCATGGGTATTTGCATGTAAGCCAAGGGTTCCCATGCCCAGACATGGAGTGAGAGAAATAGGATGGTTTCCCATGCCATCTAGAACAGCGTGAAGTAGCAAAGTCTCTAGACAGCCCCACTAAGGCTTCTGAGACCACAGAGTACAGCAGGAGAAGAGGGAGGTTTTCCTGTGTCCTGATAGGAAGGTCAAGGGATCTGAGAAGTAGCCTTGTGGAAGTCCTGTATTCAAGAGCGGATCTACCCAGCAGGTCACTCCATGGATTGGTGCTTGAGGCCCAGACAGGATGAGGTGCATGTAAAGCAGGTGCTGAAATCAATGGGTGACCAAGACCAGAGTCTCTTTCACAAAATTGTAATACCAAGTGTTACTGAGGGAAGGGGGAGTGGGTGGAACATTGAACTGATTGAGAGTAAGTCCTTGCTTTCTGAGAGAACTGGAGCCTCAAGAATAGAAATTAAGTTCAGTTCTAGAAGGAAGTTTACTGTGTGTGTGTGTGTGTGTGTGTATATATATATGTATGTATGTGTGTATATGTGTGTATGTGTGTATATATATACACACACATACATATATATACACCCATATATATATACACACACACACGTATGTATATATATATATATATGTATGTATGTATGTGTGTGTGTGTATATGTGTGTGTGTATATATATATATCCTAATATCTTTGGATGAAATCAGCCCTTCCTCATGTCAGTAAATGTCTTAGAATCTTTTTGTTCTTTGTTAGTGGGTGTTTTTACTTCCTCAAAATAGACCAGGATATTTATTTTAAAGTATTTTCCGTATTATTATATGGAGTTCATCTCAAGTGCTCTTGTTTTGATTATTGATCTTGCTCATTGTTTTAGAGTTATATTTCTTCCTTGGACAATGGGATTCTGGTTTGCATGCTCATTGTGGATAGGGGATTTTCTGTTCGCTTGTAAGATTTGTTTCTCTGTCTCTCTCTGTCTCACTGCGTGCTCCTTTGTCCCTGTATAAGAATTTTGAGGTTGCCTCTGTATTGAATGCTGTTGGCGCCCTACCCAGAAGCCTTTGCCTTTTGGTGCACCTTTTCCCTAGCTCCTTTCCCCAGAGATCTACTCTTGGCTTAATTAGGGAGATGCCTTGCTGACATGGGGATACAAAAGGTCAGACCCATTGTCTCAAAGTAGGAATAATTCTGTGGTCCAATTCATGTTCCAGAGCCCCTGTGGAACCAGGCTGATGCAGGGAACTTGTGATGGTTAATGTTAAGTGTCCACATAACTGGGCCATGAGATGCCCAGACATTTGATCAGACATTAATCTAGGTGTGTCTGTGAAGGTTTGTGGATGAAATTAACATTTAAGTCAGTAGGCTGAGTAAAGCAAGTCACTCTCCCTAACATGGCTGGGCCTCACTCAATCAGTTGAAAACTGGAATAGAACAAAAAGGCTGACCTTCCCATGAGTAAGAAAAGATTCCTCCTGCTCGACAGTCTTCAAACTAGGACATCAGTTTTTTTCTACCTCTGGACTCAAATTGAAAATTGGCTTTTCCTGGGTCCCAAGCCTACCAGACTTCAGACTGGAATCACACCATCAACTCTCCTGGCTCTTCAGCTTGTCAGCTCATGCTGCATATCTTGAGATTTATCAGCCTCCATAATTGCATGAACCAATTCTTTATAAAAACTAACTTTCTCTCTCTCTCTCTCTCTCTCTCTCTCTCTCTCTCTCTCTCTCTCTCTCTCTCTCTCATTGGTTCTGTTCGCTGGAAAACCCTAATACAGAACACATCCTTGCTTGGCTTCTTCCCCTTCCCTGCCCAACATCCCTCCCGCCCCTTCTCCAGGGAGCAATCCCAAATAAATCGCTTGCACTACAATCCTGTCTCAGGTTCTAGGGAACCCAACCAAATGTCCTTCCACTTAGTAGCTTAGAGTCTGTCCAGAACCAAGTCTTATGCTGATGGTCGGATCTCAAATCCTGTACTGGTTTTGGGGTATCACAGATCTGATCATTGAGCCATGGGCTTGGAGGTAGATTCGAATCTTAGTTGTGAGTTTATGTTTATCCTCCAGCCTAAGGAGGCGTACAGCTGCCAACCAGCAGTTTTTCCATCTCCTTTCAGCGGTGGGGTAGTCCTACCCTGCCATAGCCACTTGCTTCAAGCCCCCCATGTTGTTTGGAGCAGTTCTCTCACAGGATCTACTGCCAGCTTCAGGTCCCTTGAACCAGCAGACTTGATGTTTCAGCTTTGCTCCTGGCTTTGCTTTTACTTCCCAGTTCTGGTCTTCACAGATGCTTTATCCTAACATTTTTCTGCAATACTTTTTTTTTATTGGTGTGTAATTTGCATGCCATAAAACATTCAAGTTTTTAAGTGTATAATATAATAAAAACTGATAAATATATCTACCCAGGTCCCCCACACCCAATAAGATATAGGAAATTTCCATCAGCCAGATTATTCCTCTGTACTCCTTTGCAATTGACACTCTACCACACACAGGAGTTGACCACTGCTATGATTTTTTATGCCATTGATTAGTTTTTGCCTATACTAGAACTTCATAGAAATAAAATCATACAATATGTGCCTTTTTATGTCTTACTTCTTTTGCTCAACATAACATTCCTGAGGTATATTGATATTGTTGCATACATGAATGAATCCTTCATTTACGTTACTGAGTAGTATTCTATTGCATGAGTATATCAAGTTTGTTTTTACATTCTCCTGCTAGTGGATGATTCGATTACTTTCATTCTTGACTACTATGAATAAAGCTATTACAAATATTAAACATTTTTATTGAGCTATAATTCACATACTATGAAATATAGTCATTGAAAGCATATGTTTCAATGATTTTTAGTATATTCACAGAGTTGTACAACCACCACCAAAATATAAGTTTAGAATCTTTTCATCACCCCAAAAAGAAACCCCATACTCAGTAGCAGTCACTCCTCATCTCCCTCTTCTCCCAGCCTTAGGCAACAAACTAATCTACTTTTTGTCTCTATAAATTTGCCTAACCCAAGGTCATTAGATTTATAACTATATTTTCTTCTAAGAACTTTGCAGTTTTGGTGCTTACATTTAATTCTGTGATCTATTTTAGTTTATTGTGTTGGAGTGAGGTAGTGGTAAAACTTAATTCTTTTACATGTGAATATCCAGTTGTTCTAACACTCGTTGAAAAGATCATTCTTTCCCCCATTAAATTATCTTGACACCCTTGTCCAAAATCAGTTGGCCATGAAGGTTTATCTCTGGACTCTCAGTTCTGTTCCCTTGATCTACATGTCTACCTTTACGCCATATTACATTGTCTTGATTATAATAGCTTTGTAGTAAGTTTTGAAATTGGGAAGTGTGATTCCTCCAACTTTGTTATTCTCTTTTGAGTTTGTTTTAGCTCTTCTGTGTCCCTTTCATTTCTATATAGAATCAGCTTGTCAATTTCTGCAAAAATTAAAAAAAAAAAGCCAGCTGGGAATGTGACAGGGATTTTATTGAATCTAGACATGAATTTATAGAGTATTACCATCTTTAAAATCTCTATAAAATATCAAATCTCTCAATCAAAGAATACACAATGTCTTTCCATTTATTTAGGTCTCTTTTAGTTTACTTCCATGATGTTTTCTAGGTTTCAGTGTACAGTCCTTGCATTTTCTTTTGTTCGATTTATTCCTAAGAGTTTTTTGATGCTATTATAAATGGAATTGTTTTTTTTATTTCATATTTAGATTATTTATTGCTACTATAGAGAAATGTAATTGATTTTTTTATATTGATCTCATTTTCTGTAATCTGCTGAATTCATTTATTAGCTCTAATAGTCTTTTTTTTTTTATGGATTCCTTAGAATTTTCTACATAAAAGATCAGGTTGTTGGCAAATAGACATACGTTTATTTCTTCTTTTCCAATCCGGGTGCATTTTTTTTTTTCCTGACAAGAACCTCCAGTACAATATAAATAGAAGTGGCAAGAGCAGACATCCTTGTCTTGTTCCTGATCTTAAAGGGAAACTTTCAGTCTTGCAGTCTTTCACCATTAAGTACAATATTATGAATATTCTTTTGAATAAGTCTTTTTATAGACTGAGGTCTTCATTTCTCTTGAGTAAATACCTAGGCAAAAAATTCCTGAACTACAGAATAGGTATACATTTAACAAAGAATTGGCAAATCGTTTTCCATAGTGCCTTTTGAACTTGACCATCTTTTAAATTTCTCTTGTTATGTGTTATCTATCATCTTAATGAGTTTTAAAAAACAGGAAGATCCCTAAATTGCAAACTTCTTGCTGCACCTTAATTGGAGAGCTTCCTAATGGTAGACTCAAAAGTCTACGACCCTGGAGTTTTCAAAGGACAATCCTTTTATTTACGATTTAAATCCATTTCCTCCTGAGCTGACTCTTTGTCCTTCCATATTGCTCCTCCGTCATTTCTCCGAGAGGAACCCAGCTAAACCACAAAATGTGCCACCTGAACCTACTGTTCACTTGATTTGCATGTAACATTTACATGGTAATGTCATTAAAATTAAGAGAAATCCCTCTAACCAAGGCAACCATAGAAAAGTGGTTGTAGAGTTCGTTCCTGATGCAGGTCCTTTTCCTGCCTGTCTGAGCTCCAGTTATAGTTTTGGTTTATCTCGTGTGTAATCAAAGGAATGCAAATATTTTGCAGACTCCTACATACTATATTGTAAACATCTCATACCGTAAACTCCTCTACCCATCTTCTGGACTGACGTCAGCATCCTCTTCAAAGCCCCACAGATCTCTATATGGCAGGTATCATACCATACCAGGACGAGCACCCACCTTTTCGCTTCACCTGTGAACCCTGGTTTTTACAGTTTTTCTCTATGGTTCATTAGTCAGCTTCCCATAATCACAAAGGCCACCCTCTTTTTTTTCCTAAAATGGTAATATCTATATTGTTGGGGCAGATTATGAAAGTAATGTATGTTTGTTCAAAGGAATAAAAAAGCCTAAAAATTGTAAAGCATAATTCTTCCCTCTATAAAATGACTAACATCAATAATATCTCAGTAAAGCTGGGGAAATTTTTTTAATGGCTAACAATTTGGGGTTTGAATTTGAGGTTTATCCTTCCAGGTTTTTAAAATGTACTTGGACATTTCTGCACAGTAGTAGGTATATAGCTGGAAGTCATTCTTTGTAACAACATAATATTCCATAGTATAAATAGACACTAATTAATTTTTATTATTAAATATTTCAAACATATGAAATAAGTATATGAAATAAGCATCCATGTGCCACTTAGTTAGTAGAAAACAAGTTCAACTGCATGTAACTATTTTCCCCAGTTTGTCATTTGTCATTTTTCTTTTGGTGATGTGTTTGTCATGCATATTTTTATAGTCACAGAGTCTACTTTATTAATCTTTTCTTTTATGGCTTCTGAATTTTGAGAGAGGCCTTGCCCATGCCAAACTTATCAAGAAATTCTCCCCTTTCCTATTCAAACTTTCATTGTTTCAATTTTTACATTTGAATATTCTATCCACTTATGAGGTAAGCATGTATGGTGTAACATGTAAATCAAGCTCAATTTTTTTCCCCCAGATAACAGTTCATTTGGCTCACTTCTTAAATAAATAATTCTTTATATCCCTCCTTTGATTTAAGATGTGATCTTTAATATACGCTAAATTCCCATGGATGTTTTAATTTAATACTAGATTTGCCATTCTATTCTACTCAACTTTCTGGTCCATTGCCATATTATTTTGATTAACTAATTAATTTAATATACAGATTAATTTATTAAATATATATATATATATGTCATCATTGATCTTCTCTTTCAGAGTGGACCTGGCTATTCTTTTCCTGTTAATTTTTACGTGAACTTAAATCAGTGTTATGTAGTCTAAAAGAACCATCGATGTGTCTTGAAGAATAACATTTAATTTAATAATTTAACTTAAGAAGAACTGATGTTTTTATAATGTTGAATCTTCTTGTACGAAAACATCTAGATCATTTGGGAGTCTAATAATAGATTTAAAGTGGTATTTTTAAATGTTTTATATCTATTTCCTGTATATTACATGTATATAATATATATTTTTAATTAAGATTTCTTCTGTTCTCAAGTATTATTGTTGAAATATCTCTCCTAAACTACAGTCCCTCTCTCGGCTAGCGGGTTGATGCCCGCTTACTGCCTTCCTGGAGACCTTTCTGATGCTGTCTTTTTCAGTGGCCTGTTGAAACAGAAGCATGGGACCAAGGTTCCCTGCTAGAGTGCTTTGATCAGAGATTTGGTCAGGGCTTTCTTCCGGGCTCTATGGGTGCCTGGGTTACGTGGGGAAGAGGCAAAGAGAATTGAAACAGTTAGTCCAGCCACCATCTGAGACTGCAGTATGCTGATGAGCCCTGCAGCCTGGTCAGGAGGACACCCGAGGAACAGAGGGAAACTTCTACTGGATTGCTGAGAACCCTTTCGCCCACAGCTGTGAGGTGGGAAACAGGAACCAAGAGTCATTCCCTATGGCTAACATCATGGGGAAACTGTGGCTCAAAGGCTGGCAACTGCCAGCAGGCCTTTCGCTCTATATACTCTTACCTTTTCAGGCGGCTACCTACCCTTCCCCTTCCTCACTAGATGTCCATACCAGTGGAAATGAGAACTAAAGAAGAACTTAGAAACTGGATCCCCGCGCAACCACACCCCCGAACACTGAGGGTCCCTCTCAGTGCCTTCACTCTGGCTCTCATTGTGTCCCTGTCATTCCCTGCCTCTGAAAGGAGACCACACCATATGTCCGTGGAGAGTGTCCCCTTCGCTCATAAACTTTCCTTTTAGCCTAACCTCGGCATGTCTATTGAATTCTATCGTCACTCTACGCCACAGGACCATCGTCTTCTCTTGGAGCAGGGCTTGGTCTCCCCATGTCTTGGGGAAATTTGTCCTGTCCCGCATCACCCTTTTGGCCACCTCAAAGGGGCCCAAGGACCTAAACTCGTCCCACCCAAGTTGTGCATGGCTTCTCTCAGCTGAGAGTGGCTTGGATTCATTTCACTATGCCATGCAGATCAGCCAGCCTTGGAGAAAGGGTTGACGCCATTTCTAGGGGACAGGTGAGAGACTTGTTCTCTGACTGAAGAGGAATCCACTGGTGCTGTCTACTCTTCCTACTTTTCTTCCTCTAACTTCCCCGACTTGGCGTCACTGTAAGAATTGCAAAGAAGATCTGCTGAGGGACCCTGTCCAAAGTCCAAACTAAAAGACTACATGGCACCTTTGGGCCACCACAGGACGGGGGAGCCCCTATGAGGTCTCTTCTGTTCCTTCCTCTTGGCCCGTTGCTTTCATCTTGGCTCTTCTGTCAGAACCTGGGAATTAGTGGGCTATGGAAGCAAGTCCGGGCTCACTCCCCGACCTTGGCCCTTAGGCTTTTCCTCCTTTCCTCCTCTGTCCAGGAGGAACTATAGTGGGGAGGAGGTGGGATCCCGGTAGAAGCTCTGCGGATCTCTCCTACCTGGTCTCTTCACCTGTCCTCTCCTTATTTCTCGATTGGCTTCACGATGCCTGAGCAATCTGAGTGGGCCTAAACAGCTCTGAGCTGATGTTTGTTTTATTGCAGTGTTCTGAAGAGGACCTGCAGTGTATTCTACTTTCATCTCTGTTTTGAATATTTGGGAAGTTCAGTCAAGTATTATTGTTGACATATCTCTCCTCAATTTGCAGTGCCATTCTCTCTGCTAGCAGGTCAATGCTCACCTACTGCCCTCCTGGAGATCTATTTTTTCATCATATCTTCTAACCAATTATTTAAAAATGTAAATGTAATTGAGTTGGATATATTAATATTTTCCTCTACTAACTTGCTTAATTATCTTATTGTTTATAATAGTTTTTTTCAGGTGATCCTCTTGAGTTTTCCAGTTATCCAATATTATCACTGCAACTGGAGATACATTATTTTTTTCAATTTTCAAATAAACTTTATATTTTATAACAGTTTTAGATTTACAGAAAATCGTGAAGGAAGTACAGAGAGTTCCCATATACCACAATTTCCCATATTGGCAATATCTGACATTAGTATGGAGCATCTGTTATGTACGTAATGAACCAATATTGATACATTATTACTAACAAATGTTCATACTTTGTTCAGATTTCCTAGTCTTTAGTAATGTCCTTTCTCTCTTCTAGAACTAATTACATTTAGTTATCTCCTTAGGCTCCTCTTGGCTATGACAATTTCTCAGGCTTTCCTTATTTTTGATGATGTTCAGTTTTGAGGGATACTGGTCAGGTATTTTGTAAAATGTCCCTCTATTCCAATTTTTATATCTCTAAATTATTACTCTGATAAAATGCAGCTGCTACATGCGGTGTGGTGGGTGTTATATGGAAGTGGTGATAGCAGACATGCTTGTCTTCTTTCATTTTTTGCTGAAATGACTCTGGGGTGCCCCATTAAGCATTTTGAGCTGGGGTAGATATATTTGATCATAAAGATGAAATGTTGCATTTCTATACTTTTATAGTTTTCCTACTTTGATTATAGTGAATATTATTTTTCATAATGTCTGTCTTTAAGTTGTTAAATATGCTCGCATTTGTGTGTGGAGATGGGGAGCATCCAGTAGTTTTCCAGGCTAGCTGCTTTCACAGCCCAATGGTTCTCTTCTTTCTACTGCCCCAGAGACAGGCTGCCTCCTGCAAATTTAAAATTTGGCAAATCCACCTCCTCTGCTTCTCTGAACCAACGTTGGACTAGGAAGGCATCTGACCCAAGTTTTTATTCATCTCAGCTCTTGAACCTGACAATGTGCTCCTTCAGGGAATGTATTTTGTAGTGTTTTCTGAGGTCTGTCACTGCTGTACCCTCTCACCATCCCTTTCTTCACCTTTCCCACACAGTTTTTGCCTGATATCAGCTGCTTTTAGAAGACTTTAAGTACATACATTGGAGTCTAAAAAGTATATATCTCTCTGAGTTTGATCAAGAATGAAGTTTGTGGGTTTCAAATTCATGATTCTTGTTATTTTATGACTTCTCAGAGGAGGTGAAAACGCAGACTTCCACAGTGATGTTCATACCAAAAGTCTTAAACAAGTAATTTTTGACCCAAAGACCGCCCACTAATTTCTGGAACTAGGAGGCAATTCAATCAATCCTTGAACTTTGTCACATAAAGTTTTATTAGAAACATAATGGGGATTTTGGAGAGAGGACTGGTGAACTTTACATAGTGAAATAGAAACTTGAATTGCCAGAGAACTTGATAAGAGATAAGGAAATTCATTCATTCAGTATAAAAGTAATTGAAGAACTGCCTCGTGCTAAGCATTTTGCTAGGTAGTTAGATGATAGTTATCGTTGGTGGCGTTAATCTAATTCATGGGTAGAAACTGGACTTCAGTTTCTTGAGAGTAATAAAACCAACCTTATCTGCTTTAAGAAGAGGCTGAAATGAGTTTCAGTATATGAAAGCACTTGGTGAATTTCTGAAAGGGACATTTGGAGCCATTGTAAACTTTTAAAGAGCAAAGTATTGTGATCACAAAATTGGGTAGAGGTCTGTCTGGCCCATTTAAACCAAGAAAGTCACTGATCAGTACATGATGTAGGATGTCAGGTGGCTGTGGCATGGCCAAAGATAGACATGGGCTGTGACCATAACTGAAAGAGAGCAATTTTAGGGAAGATGCTTCAGGGTTTGAGGCTGGCAAATTATAGGAGCAAAGATGAGATTGACTAATGGAAGCATAGGAACCAAGAGTCAAATCAAGGTTGATGGTCGGAGGGCAATAAAGAAGGTCATCCCTTATGCAAAGGTTATGCCTCCTCATTTTCCCACAACTGAGGTCAATTTCCATTTATATTAGGTGCTCACTTTTCCCACATGTGATCCAAAAAGTCTCATTTTAGATGGGGTTCCTGAAAACAGATTCTGGGACTCAGAGATTAATATACAGATTTGATGGGGAGTCCTCTGGGGAACAGCGCCTGTCAGGGCGTGAAGGAAGTTAGAGGTAGAGGCCTCAGCTAATCTTAGAGGGAGCTCTGGCTCTTCTGAGTTGTCCCAAATTAAGGCAAGAAGGTAAGTGTTTGTTTCCCATCATTGTCCAGTCACTGGATGTGAACTGCACCCATGGAGGACAATCCTGAAAGGGGACAAGCTGTTTCATGCTATTTCATCAGTCTAGAAGGTTCTTCCTCCCTTCCATTCATCAAAATCATGCTCCTTTAACAAAGCCCACTTCAAAAGTTAATTGTATTTATAAAAATTTGAACTTGAATCCATTTCTCCTTCCCTTGGGGTCCCAAAGCAAATGTCATTTATAACTCTATTATTATTATCTGCCTTGCTTGCGTTATAATTGATCTTGTGTTTGTGTTTCCCCTTCACCGGATTGTAAATTCAATGAATGCAGAACTTCCTCCTTTATCTTTTAATTCTCTCACATTCTGCTTGGCACAAAATAAACATTCAACAAGTAGAAATTAATTATATCAAATGTTCCACATTGTTGTGAGTTTCTTAGGAAAAACCTCCCTAAAGGTTAGATGGCCTTTTGACATCATCCTGCATTTTTCCTGCTCCTAAGAAGCAGATGATATTTATTTATTCAATATAATTTGAATGCCTACTATAGGACAGATACTGATAGGATTACTTCCTATTTTTATTTTTGCTGTTGGTGGGAGTATTATTAAGGTAAAACTCACATATTATGAAAGTAATCACTTAAAAATGTACAGGTCAGTGGCCTTTAGTACATTCACGATGTTATACAGCTATCACTTCTGTCTGGTTCCAAAACATTTACATCGCCCCCAAAGCAAACCTGTTTTACCATTCTTAAACAAATTATATCTAGTCTGTGTTCCCCAGAAACTAGGCACTTTGCAACGACAAAGGAATGAGTCAAATGTTTGCTAAAAAATTATAGTTCAACCCACTTTTGTATAGAAATCAGGATGGTTTGCTTATCTATGTTTCTGTCACTGAATGGGAAGGAACTTTCTTTTCAGTGTTCCCAGAGGGTTGTGTTTGGGTGTCACTAGAGGTTCTCAATTCCCATCCTGAGGAAATATCCCTTCAACTTTAAACAAGGAAAGCCTTAAATGACTTGAGGTGATGGCTGAGCTCATCCTTGGGGGGAGGGTTGGAATCTGTGTGGTCTGCACCTCACCCTTGCTCAGCATTTTAAGTGATGAGGAATGAAGGGATAGTAAAACCCCTTTAGCCAAGTCTTTGTCTTTTGATGTCCTGAAATTTCCTTCTCACTGTGTTTAATTGAATAAAATTACAAGCTCTGCCAAGAAAGGGAAGTGCTGGCTGCTGGGCTAATCCAAAACCATCTTTTATCTACGATTTAGGAACATCAGTGCTTTGCACTAATCGTCTGAGTTCTTTCTTTCAATCATTCTGAAAAATATTCTGCTTTACAGATGAGAGGAAACTGAGGCTAAGAGAGGAAAGTCACATGCTCAGGCTCAGAAGGAAATGCAGAGCCAGGATTTGGCAGACCCTAGTACACCATGCAGACGTTTTCTAAGGAAATTGCCTAGGAACCTGGCCCATCCTTCGCTTCTTATCCTCTCTAATCTCCAAGGGCACTATCACACAATAGCGACTCCATTCTCCACTCCAAGTGGAAATCTTAAGAGAGAACCCTCTATTCCTCCCCCCGGGGACATCCATGTGATCTTCATGGAAGATGATTAAGCGAGGCAAGGGGGACATCAGCTGCTTGGATTCCCAACTGCATCAGATCGAACACAAACATGGTCAGGAATAAAGGCTCTGTGGGATTATATACAAGTTTATTTTATTTTATTTTTCTATTAAGGCAACATCAGCGTACCTTTACTGGAAGTCACTTTTCTGGAAGTCAGTTTTCTAGAAATGCGTTCTTTATCAATGCAGAGCATGAGATAATGTGTAAACTTGCAGAAGCTATTTTAACTGATTAACTCAGTTAATGGTTTACAAGACAGGTTTTTGTTTTTGGAGGCGCTACAAAGCTAGCGTGCCTAGCTTTGTTAATGTCTTTGCTTAATTGTGATTAATTAAGGCCGTGAGTAAGAACAGAGATTTCTCTTCATGATATAAAATGATTAATTACCTAATTAAAATGACTTTTAAGAATGACCTTTTGAGTCATCCAAAAGTTAAAAACCAAGGCCAATATTTTCAAAAGAGTGGATGACACTTTTCGCAATTTCATAATTTTTTGACAGTCATTTTTATGTCACATCAGTAATAACTTTTAGTTGATTATTCCTGCCTCATTTGAAGTAAGGCACTTTAAAATGATAAAGGAAGCATTGTCATACTTCGTAATGCCTTTGTAATCTTACACTTCAGATTAGCATAAATACTTTGGCTTCCATTAACAAATAATCCTTTATAATAAAACAATCAAGATCTAAGTTCATTACTTCACTACTCATTTCCATGTAGACCTGGCTTCATGGATTATATCTGGCTTCAGGTATATTATTAGCAAAAACACTAGGACATCATGTCAAAATTTTTTACGTTGTTCCACGAAAGCTAGGGAGTAGCGGTTTATTCCACCAGTCAATTCTCTCTGATTCCCTCAGGAGAACTCCATCAATTCAGGTTAAAAGGGAATGGTTTTCCTCTTCCAGTATTATTTATAATGGCTTTGCAACACTGCTCAGAATCCTTCTCGGTTTTTTCATCCTGGCAGGCCAGCCTGGGGTGGGGAAGGACACCTCGGGCTGGGTGAACTCTTGCAGGACCAAACCGCCATGTGGCAAGAGGAGAAGCTGACTGAAGGGTGAGAAGCCCTACTTTCTGCAATGGACATAAGTCTTCCTGCTGACACTTGCTCAGGGGACTCTTCCTATAATACAATGTTAAGTAAGCTCTTAATTCGAAAAGCTCATTAATTCTGTCTTTTGCATTTTCATTTTTTACAGAGCATCATGGAAATCATGATCCACTGTGGACTGTGTGTAAGATGAGCTGGGGGTGTCTGGGGAGTAAATCTGGAGGAGCCTGCAGTATTGGCAGAGCATGAAAGAGCCCCTGCAGGTTTTGAAGAGCCGTATGATGTATTTGCGAAATTTCTCCCCCAGGAAAAAGTAGATGACTGGATTAAGGCAGCAGTGAACAAAAGCCAGGGTCTCTGTGGCTTGCATGGCATAGTCCAGGTGTCTTTCAAAGGCGCAGTTCTGAAGGACCTCTAGATCCACCAGGGTCTCCAGGAAGAGTACCACGTTGTATGGTGTCCAGAACCCCAGGAACAGGATCACCACTGCAAAGATCATCTTCACTGCTTTGTTCTTCTTCTCGTTTTTACAGTGCTGCAAGGTCCTGATGATCATGGAGTAGCAAAACAGCATGACCCCCAAGGGGATCACCAATCCTAGAGTGTTGATCTCCATCGAGGTCAGAACCTTCCACCTTGTGGTGTTGAACAAGTACTTGGTCTTGCAGTAGGTATGGTTGTGCTCTGTGTAACAAGTGCTGAATAAAAGGACCGGGAGGGAAGCAAATATAGCCACTGACCACGTGGCCAAGCTGGTGATGGCCCCATACGTCACAGTCCTGGCTCTTAAGGAAAACACCGCATGCACGATCGCCAGGTATCTGTCAATGCTCATGAGCATGATGAAGAATATGCCACTGTAAAAGCCCACCAAGTACATCCAGGAAATAACCTTGCAGAGACCTAATCCAAACACCCACTGGTCTGCAGCATAGTAACCCCAGAAAGGAAGAGAGAGCACGAAGAGAAGGTCCGAGATGGCGAGGTTGAGCAGGTACACATCAGTCATGGACCTGAGTCGCTTGTACTTGAACAGGACCAGAACCACCATGGAATTTCCAAACAGACCAAACAGAAAGACCAAGGAGTAGAGAGGGGGCAGGAAGAGCCTCCCAAATGCCTTGACACCTTGTTTGATGCAAGGCTCGGGGATATTCTCAGAGAGATAGTAATTGCTATAGAGGCTGTCATCCAGGGTCGTTTCTGCTATCTCCGTGGAGTTCATTTTCAAATCTGCAGGCTCCTCAAGGAAAATCTGAGGCCAACCAGAAGCAGCTAATGAGGGAAAGAGCAAACAAGATATCTTTAAGAACAAAAACAAATCAAAACAGTCCTGAATGCAGAACACAGCTACTTAATATTTTGCCCCAGATAGTTCCACATCCATCCCAACCTTCCCAAGGTGCAGGGCTCTGTTCCTTGCAGGGCAGGGCCAAGTGAAATAATCCCATTCTTAGAAGTCAGACACATTCCAAATTTTGTCTCTGCCACTTTTATTACCCCTCTGCTGGGAGCTTCAGTTCTCTAATATGTAAGTGGGGATAGTAAAACCTTTTCAAGGAGGTATTTTTCATGTATATATTTCTAAAAAATAATCTGGAGTTATTGAAGTCACTTGCAGGAATGACAAGACCAGTTGATAATCCCAATAGCACTGCACTGAAAGACTTTCTGACATAAAAGAAAAAAAAAAAGATCAAAAAATCTACTTATGTTTCCACTCCAGATTGTAACTCCTAAAATTCAGTAATTGCTTAGGTAATCATTAAGCTAAAAGGAAATCGGGACAGTCACTTGCCTTTATAGAAAAATTTTAATTTCTCCTGCATGCTTTGCACTTTATAGATTTCAAACTATGTTCACCAGTATTATTCATTTACTGTCCCCATAGCCCCACCACCCCCAACACCGCCTTGGCTTTCAGTATGAAAGCCAAGCAATCATACTGAGCCATGGTGTAGATGACACATGAAAGATTCAGAGAAATGAAATGACTTCCATAGACCACACAGCTTTGTACAGAACTTGGTCTTTGGGTTCCCAGTCCCAGTAATATGCTGGTAAACCAGGTCTGAGGGATTTACAGTACAAGGGCTCTCTCTGATTTATGGCTTTTGCTGGTTTTCATGCTATTAACACTCCCGCCATGACCAAGGTCAAGCTACCAACTGCCTTACAAAATTCCTGAATATTTAACAATCAGCTCTTGAGAGTTTGTGCCCGTGGGCTCCAGCGCTCCACTGCCGAGTTCCATGTTCGCTCTAGAGCATCGTCTTAGGCTGGGAACATGCCTGGCCTTCCACGCCTGGGTGGCTAACCTCTCCTGGGCCAATAGGACACTAATACGCCGAATCTGTTGTCAAGGCTCTTCAGAAGTTTGCAGTAAATTGATGGAAATTTTTGGTTTTTTCATCAAAACCACATATGAAAAATCAATTATCTGCACTGAAACTAAGCAGAGTGGGAATTAGCCTGACAGATGTAGAAAAGGCACATCAGAGCCAGAAATAAAATCTCTACCTCCCCAACCATCTTCATTTCCTATCTAAATTGGTATATGACGTTAAAACCTACTTAAAGTTACACACATGTTCACAACCACTTTCATTTCCTATCTAAACTTGCAGATGAGGTTAAAATCTTCTTAAAGTTATACACATATTCATACATGAATCAAAGTAATTCAGGTTTAGGGCTTTCTGACTAAATGCCACTTGTTCTTGCTTCCTTCTTAACAGCACCATGACATTCCTTATTAAGACCTTATTCACATCCTTCAGTAATTCTTCACATCTACCCCCTATCTGCCACCACCACAACTGCTCACCCAAACACCTAAGCTCTGTATTTCTCAAGAGACATTTTGATTTACTCCTGCAAATGGATGGTGAAGAACTGGTGCATCTCAGGGTCTCCAAATATAAGTGTTAAATGAATAGCAATTCTATTTAAATGAATAACAATTCTACTCTTTTTGCACCATTTTACCAGTGAAAATTAAAGAAATAAAAGAGGCTGAGAAGTTAGGAAATTATCAGAAGAACAAATAAAAGTAATAGTCCTTATTTGTGCGGTATTTCTTGACCTGGACATCTTAATAGAAGCAAGAAGCAGAAAAATTTATGTTTAATGAAAATTGTCTGCGTGTTCTAAGCATGTGGACTTAGGCCAGATGTGTGCAGGGAGAGAGCTCTGCGTAAATGAATACCCATCAGATGAGGGCTCAGAGGGTGTGAGTACAGGCAGATAGTGTGTGAGCTCCGAGATAGGAGCCAAATGTGAGCCCCAGAATGATCATGATGCCTGAGTGTTGGGTGAGTGGCTGGCCAGCTTTCAGTACTTTCAAAGTCCACACACCTGTGTAGAAATTTGTGCATGGCCTGAAGCCCTGGGAATATTCCGACCCCCACTTACCTTGCTTTTCTGAAAGTGGCTCTGAGGAAGGTCTGTGCTTCTTGTTCAAGAAACAGCACTAAGAAAGACAGGTGCCTTTGAAGGGCATGTGGCTTCCTGTGAGCACAAACTGCCCTTCACTCATCTATGGGGCTTTTTTTATAGCAGTAAGAAACAGAAAATGACTCTTAGAGATTTTTAGTCACTCATTTCCCAAAACTGAAAGCTTAGGAAGTTTTGCTCTCTGGTAAATTAAGGAGAAAAATGTTGTAAAATTTTTCAAACAGAAACCTTTTAAAAATTTTATTGGATTTTTAATCTTAAAACTTTCTTTTTAGCTGGTTGTATGCAATAGAAATAATCTTTATATTCTGGATCGGAGGGCTGTTTATTATTTTCACATCATGAATGTGCAATGTCAGGCAATCAAGATGAGTGATGTTCTCTAAACAAGTGGGATCTGAGGTCAGAGTAAGAGGCCAGACATATTCAAGAAAAAGGATACTCAGGAGTAGAGAAGAGAGAAATTTATTCAAATGTGTACAAATGAAAATGACTGGGAAGGCTTTAGTCAACTACATTCAATAACTGAAAAATCCTCGATTTTGTGTAAAGTGACATAACATAGCTTCAAGCCCCTTTTGCAACAGGAAGACCCCTCCCCCAAGCCCCTTCTACTTGGAAATTGTGATGCTTCCACTGACAGTGATCTTGGCTGAGTCCCTTTGAGTCTGTGTAGCAGTTATAGCCAAGAGGCTGACATTAGTCCTAAATCTTTTTATATTGTATCCTCAGCTTCTGCGAGCTTCCAAATGTTTTCCCTCTACACGTATAGAATTGCTTAGTTCTGGGGCTCAGTTTAAAAGAGCCACACGTGTCATTCTTTCTGAGGAAGTTGCAGGAATAGAAACTAAAAAATTGAACTAGGGCTGTGTTTATCACCTTTATTTCATTATCACCCCTCCTAAGAAGTCTTTTCAGATTTTTTCCTAATCACCTCTCTGTGAACTCGTAATACCATAAACTGTATACATATCTATGTAGTGTATGTATATATGTGCTTTACACATAAAAAGAGTAAGATTTTTTTCACCTCCAGGAACAAATTTTTGCCTTCCTATTGCCTCTATTAAGAATGCAGAAAAAAAAGAATGCGTGAGAGTCTGGTCAAGATAGCAGAGCAGGTAAACTCTGTGCTCGCCTCCTCTCACAACCACATCAAAATTACAACTAAACTACAGAATAACCATCATTGAGAATCACCTGAAGTCTAGCTGAACAGAAGTCCTAGAAGTCACATTGAGACTGGTAGAAGGAGCAGAGACTCAGAACAATCTGGTCCCTCACCCACATGTAGCAGTTAAAAATCAGGAGGGCTATCTCAGCTGCAGAGGTCCCCCTGGAGGAGTGAGGGATCCCAGCCCCACACTACACTCCCCAGACCAGGGTTCCAGTGCCAGAGAGAGAAATCTTCATAACTTCTGCCTATGAAAAACAATGGAGATTGTGGCTGAGTGAGACAGAGGGCAGTTGGAGTCCCAGGCATTTCTCTTAAAGGGCCCACAAATGGACTTACTCCCTGACAGACTCACTTACTCTGAGCTCCAGTACTGGGGTAGCAGTGCTAATGGTGCCAGGGACATATAGGGAGGAACTGAATTGTCTGGCTTCATGGCGAGGGCTGGAGGAGCAGCTTTCTCCCAGGTAGAAGTGCTGGCAGAAGCCATTATTCCTTTGTTGAGCTCTCCCCACACCCAGTTTGCAGATGCAGGTGGGGCCATATCTGAGTCTCCATCAACCTGGCTAACACTATTCTCCCCGCCCAACTGATTCCCTGAGACTACCCCACCCAACTTGCTGGCTTACCCAAGCCACTTCAAGTGACTTTTCTATACAAATGGCCTATCTCAGCTCATGCTATGGACTTTCCTAAAATCTCTCAAAGGTTCACAAACCCCAAACAAGCAGGTTCTGGCCTCAGTTTGTCCTGTACCTCTTGCTGAGCAGCCCAAGCCCAGCACTAGTAGCAGCTGGCCTCAGTTCACACCTTAGCCTCTCCAGGTACCTCCAAGCTCAGTACAAGTGGCAACCATCTTCAGATCATTTTGTAGTTCATACCAAGTGGCCCCAGGCAGGGAGCAGGCAGCAACTGACCTTGACCTGAAACAGAGCCTTACCCCTAAGAGGCCCCAGAACCAACACACCCAGTGGCCAGCTTCAGACTTCACAAGAGCATCATACAACCACCTCTACAAATGACATACACAAAGGGCAGACTGACAGGCACTAGATCCCTCCTAAAGTGAATTCTGCTCTGTAAGGTCAGCCTTTGCACAATAGCTCCTCCACTGTAGTCAGTGGCCAGTCCTCACAACTGATGAGCCTGATGGTCGATCCATCTCATTGATATCCAAACAGCAACCAAGGCTCAACTACAAAAGGAGGGTGCATACAACTCACACAAGGAATCGGCTCAGGTGACCAGGGAGACTGTGCCACTGGGCCCCACAGGACACCTACAACATAAAGCCACTCCACTAAAGCTGGGAGACATAGCAGCTCTACCTAATACAACAAAACAAACAGAGGGGGCAGCTAAAATGGTGAGACAAAGAAACATGTCCCAAATGAAAGAAAGGAACAAAGCTCCAGAAAAAGGACTAAACAAAACTGAGACAAGCAATTACCAGATGCAGAGTTCAAAACACTGGTTATAAGGATCCTCAATGATCTCAGAGAGAACTTCAGCAAAGAGATAGGAAACAAAAATGGAGATAGAAAACATTAAAAAAAAAACAGAAATGAAGAATACATAACTGAATGAAGAATACATTAAAAAGAATCAACAGTAGATTAGATTAAGCAGAGAATCAAATCAGCAGTTTGGAAAATAAGGTAGCAGAAAACACCGAATCAAAACATCAAATAGAAAAAAGAATCCAAAAAAATGAGGATAGTTTAAGGTGCCTGTGGGACAACTTCAAGCATACCAACATTTGCATCATAGAATACCAGAAGAAGGAGAGAGCAAGAAATTGAAAATTTATCTGAAGAAATCATGACAGAAAACTTCCCTAATATGGTGAAAGAAATAGACATATAAGCCCAGGACATGCAGAGAATACCAAACAAGATGAACCCAAAGAGATTCACACAAAGACATATCATAATTAAAATACCAAAGGTTCAAGACAAAGAGAGAATCCTAAAAGTAGAAAGAGAAAACAGTTAGCTACCTACAAGAGAACTCTTGTAAGACTGTCAGCTGATTTCTCAACAGAAACTTTGCAGGCTAGAAGGGATTGGCAAGAAATATTCAAAGTGATGAAAAACAAGGACCTACAACCAAGATTACTCTACACAGCAAACTATCATTTAGAATCAAAGGACAGATAAAGAGCTTCCCAGACAAGAAAAAGCTAAAGGAATTCATCACCACCAAACCAATATTACAAGAAATATTAAAATGACTTTTTTAAGAAAAAGAAGGAAAAAAATAAAAAATATGAATAATAAAATGGCAATAACTACATAGCTAACAATTACTTTAAATGCAAATGGATTAAATCAAAAGACACAGGGTAGCTGAATGGATAAGAAAGCAAAACCCTTACATATGCTGCCTACAAGAGACTCACTTCAGATTGAAAGACACACACAGACTAAAAGTAAGAACATGGAAAAAGATATTTTATGAAAATGGAAATGAAAAAAAAGGTTGAGATAGCAATACTTATATCAGACAAAATGGACTTTAAAAACAAAGTCTACGACAAGAGTAAAAGAAATATCCAGTAATCCCACTTCTGGGTATTTATCCAAAGAAACCCAAAACACTACTCCAAAGGACATGTAAATCCATATCTTCATTGCAGCATTATTTACAATAGCCAAGATATGGAGGCAAACTGAGTGTCAATCAGTGGACGAGTAAATAAAGAAAAGGAGGTACATATATATCAAATGGAATATTACTTAGCCATAAAATAAAAAAAAGAATGAAATCTTGACACCTGCAACAACATGGATGGACCTAGAGGGTATTGTGCTGAGTGGAGTAAGTCAGAGAAAGACAAATGCTGTATGACTTCATTTATATGTGGAATCTGAAAAACAAAATAAATCAACAACAACAACAAAAAAGAACAGAAACAAACTCATAGACACAGAGAACATTTCAATGGTTGCCAGATGGGAGGGGGTTGGGAAGATGGATAAAAAAGAGAAAGAGATTAAGAAGTACAAATTGATAGTTACAAAATAGTCATGAGGATGTTAAGTATAGCATAAGGAATATAGTCAATAAAATTGTAGTAAAATTGTGTGGTGTCAGATGGGTACTAGACTTATTGGGGTGATCACTTCATAAGTTACATAAATGTCTAATCAGTGTTGTATACCTGAAACTAATATAATATTGTATGTCAACTGTAACTGAAAAATAAAAAAATACTAAAAAAAAAAAAAAGATTCTATGAGTTAGAGTAATGGTTCTCAACTAGGTTCTTTGCCTCCCAGGACACAGAAAGCAATATCCAGAAATATTTTTGTTTGGGATGGGAGGAGTTGCTACTGGCTTCTAATGGGAAGAACCCAGGAATGCTGCTAAAACCCTACAGTGCACAGGAGACTTCTGCACAGTAAAGAGTTATCCATCCCAGAATGTCAACGGTGCTGAGGCTGAGAAATCCCGAACTAGAGCACTGTTCCTCAGAGCGTGAACTGTGGAACCAGATTCATAGCCATCCTGCAAAAAAAAAGATAAAAGAAAAAAGAAATAGAGATCTTTGGTCAAATAAGTGGGGGCAATGCTGGGCTTGGGTTCTGGTGAAATGCAGCTCCTCACTATAACACTTCTTGGGGTCTATTCAATCGTAGTATCATTGGGAACTCTGGAAGGGAGGCAGAGAATGAAAATGTATTTGTCCAGCAAATCTATGCTCAATATGCAGAGTCATTTCTAAAATGAACATATTTCTAGAAATGCGGAGCCTGAAGAAGATTCAACCATGAAATTATAGACCTCGAAGGACAAGCTAGAGAGCTGGGGGTTACGATGTGAAAGCACACACCCCGGCCACACCCATCTGAGCATACTCCTTAAGTCACGGACCCTGGCCTGCGGGGTAGGAGTATTAAGGTTCTAGAACACGTGATATCTAGAGGCCCAATTACCGCAAGCGATCGTTGGTCAGTGTGGGTCCGGAGATGGTCCCTGGGAAGCCAGTTAGTGCTCCTTGGCTTGATTTGGCGCGTGATGGGCATTGCGGTCCACGAATGAGGGAAAGCATGAGCTCTGATGCCCATGTTGGCTGAGAACACTGTGAGACCTGCTCAGTCTTGGGTTTGGATCTCAGTGCCGCCACTTACTAGCTACATGAACCTCAATTTTCTCATCTGCAAAAGGGGTGATAATGCATGAGGATTGTGGGAAGGTTAATGCAACAATGTTTGTAAAGCACTCAGCATAGTGCCTGGTAGAGATGGGTGCTTAACAATGACATCGGCCGTGAAAATTAATAGGATAAATAAAATGCACAGGAATAATCTCCTCTCTTCAGACAGCTGAGCCTAGCATGTCACCCTTAGTCATAAGTAGGTATCCAGGAAGTATCTAGACTTACTTAGCCTCAGTGGGCCACATTCAATTTCTGAGTCTGCATTCAAGGTAAAAGCTTCAGGTTTCAAAGTTGCAGAGGTCAGTGTTCAGGTTTACAACGTAATAATATTACTGCCCTGGAGAAATACTAAACAGGTTTCACCTCCAGTAAGGGATTCAAAACTATGCACCATCCCCACCCCACCCCCCGAAAAGGATCACATTTTTAGTAATGCCTATTTCATAGAAGGGAAATAAGAACTTAGAAGAGGTGATGTGGTCAACGTGACGCAGCAAGAAACACAGTCAAAACTAACACCTACACTCCCGACATTTTTGTGGACACCATCTTCCATTGGGCTGAGTGTCTGAAACCTGACTGAAGAGGACCAGGTCAACAAAAAACACTCTGGGCAAACCTTCCCCCAAACCGAACAGCACGGGCATCCCAGAAGGAAAACAGTAAACGAGACTACAGCGCCCCCTGGTGTACCAAGCCTTATTTGAACACCCGAAACACCAGGCCACAGGTACCAAACCAACCCACAGGGACCCACATATCTGACACTGGAAACCATAAACTCCCAAGGCCTTCAGGGGGAGCTCAGGGACTCAGTTGTGAGCAGTGGTGGTAAAGCATCAAAGATCTGGTGTCAGACCTGTTACAGCTTAAAGGGAGAGAAGTCTACCAGGCAGGGCCACACAGGG
>CM053507.1:140042360-140070451 GCA_028627145.1 Eidolon dupreanum | reverse complement strand
TGTATGAACCATTTATATAGGCATGGAAATTGTTTATGAAGACTGTGTAGTGATAAATAAAAATGGTTACATATCAACTGTAACAAAGCATGGCATAACTCCATGATCACAACAATGTAAATTAAGTTAAAGCTGCTTGTTGGAACATTATGTTCTCTCAGAGAAATTCTGTTTTGGAATATAAATTGAAATAATCTCTTAGCAGGACAATTCCACAGTATATGTTTCAAATTTGAACTGTTCATATCCTTCTACCGAGAGATTTCTTCCTAGGAAATTAAGTTATGACCTAGTCTCCTACATGAAAATTCATCCAATGATTTAACAAGATTTCCTGCACATCCCTACATACTGGACAATGGGGATTCGAGATGAAGTGTGAGCATTTCAAAGTACCAGTCCAGTGGATGAGACAAAGACATGATGAGACAGGTATGACAGAGTAGAATATATGAAATGTAATTTGAACAGAATTATATAGTAAAATAAAGAGATTTTATAAAGTGTAATATTGAATAAGTGAGACTTGAGCACAATTCTATAACAGAACAGAAATCACACCTGGCTCTAGTTTGTTGGAATGAGGAAAGGCCCCTGAGAATAGCTGATATTTGCCAAGAGTATTTGCCAGATGAAGATAACATGAGGTAAGGACTGATTGGCAAGGCAAGGGAAACAGTGGGGTCAGAGGCAGGGAATAGAGAGAGAGGGCAGGCAACCTGTTTGCAGATGGCCGTGTTCAGTGTAGTAGATCAGGGCTGGATACTAATGGTAATTGAAATCAGACATAGGCTGAAGTCATCATTGGCATCAGCATTCTTTGAAATGAGAGAAACCATAATCTCATCAATTCTCTTCTTTCAAATCGAATGTTATCTCTACCTTGAGCACCTTAATGTGGATATGTCTGAGGCTTCCCCTGGGAGTTAGCCCTTAGGAAGACCTGCTTATTCTAAGCTCCTGATGGTTTTCTTTTGACTCAAAGGCCAGTCTTCCTTTCCTTCAAGCACACCAGGGCTAGCCTAGCCTGTCTGCAGCACTCCTTCTTCGGATTTAACCTTGATAATTCTTCTGTCCAATCAGGCGAGGATAAGAGACACCAGCTCATTTCCATACAGCATCCAAGACCTACATATAACACACAGAAGTACCTTTTCTCAAACTCTAAAATGATCAGTATGAAGTCAAGAGGAGAATAGTGTTCATCAAAGAACAAAAATTCAATCACTTCTAGGAGATTGATGGTGGATTAAATAGCTTAGTCCTCTTGGGCGCCACCCTTTGACGCCAGAAGAGATCTGACCCCTACAGCCACATCCCCATCAAGCCTGTCCCCATGTTACAGTTAGAGACTCACTGCCCGGGGTAGCTGGCCACGGGGTATTTCTATCCCCGGCAACAAGATACTTTCTGGGTGCACCCTGGTGCACTGAGGAGAGTGGGGCCGGGTCCTCTCACTGATCCCTGAATTTCTAAACCCCACCTCCACCACCCCTCCCCCTACACAAAACCCAGTAGCGGCCTAGCCAGGAGAAAGTTAAGAGAAAACACAGTGTCCATTGAGTAAAGAGCGAAAGGCTTCGCTGCAGCCTGGGCTCGGCTCACGAGGGCCGTGTCTGAGTGGCACGTGCAGGGGCGCGAGCCAATCAGCCTCTCAGGGCCGAGGGAGCAGATGAGGCCGTCTTGAGTTTGTCAGGCGGAGCAAGCAAGGCAGCCAGTCACGGCTCACTGTCCCCTTACTGGCTCAACACTGGGAGCAGGAGATGCGATACGCCTACAGCGGCTCCCAGCGGTAGAGCTCCTTATCCCGTTGCCCTCGCTTCTGCATGGGAGAGTCTGGATGATCTGCACTTGATCTCAGAACATCGTTCATCCCTTTCCTCAAATTCCCACAATAAAAACTGCCAAAGACTGGAGGAGGGCCGGGGGAACACTCCTGCCCCTTGATCCTTGCTGCACCCAATTAATGGAAACATATATGTAACAAGTCGGTTTATGAGTTTATTGACTTATTCTTCAACCATCGAGGCCAATTTCAATTACTTTTTTACATTACTAAGAAGCCCCGAAAATATTGCCCTACTCCCAGATTGTAGCGCTATTGGTGAAATTGCAGTTGTTTGACCCTGGGAAGCAGTATTAGAAAATATGGGAGACCGTCGATGGGCAGCAGAGTCTCCATGGAATGAGTCCCAGGAGTCCCTAACGTACTGCGAGATGCCGACACGTTCCATCACCCAAACGTTACAACCCCTCAACAGATTTACTCTGCACACTCCCATCCTCCTCCCAACACACATACAGTCCACCAAATGCTGTCTGGAGTAACCAGTTCCCTCCAACCCTGACTTCGTACCTTTAAGTCAGTCCTGGTTGAGGTTCTTCTTCCCTCTTTAACCCAGGATTCTAGCCTTTCCTTGTTAAACACAATTGGAGACAAAAAATACACAAATATAAGTCTGTATATCTGAGGAGTACATTTTTTATTGTACATGTGATAGAGGCAGTAGAGAAAAGAACGTCACAGTATTTTTACTAGAGAGAAATAGTTACCACAGCCCTCAAGAAGGTGACACAAGTCACCACGAGGAAGGAAGTTAGAAAAAAAAAAATTCCTGCAGCTCTCAGAATCCTTGGGTAGGACCTGCAGAAGCAGGAGGTGGCTGTGGAGACTGCAAGACAGACTGCAGAGGTGCACCAGGCTCTGTTGCTGCCATCTTTTTTTGGTCTAGAGTAAAAAGAGAAGGAGAAAAATCTGTCAGAAAATGAGGGAGCCATGATGAGCCAAATAATGGGGCCTTGAACTGCAAAATCCAGGGCTTTCTCCCAGAAGCAGTGGGAGAAACCCTGGGCCTTATTCTCTTAGGCCTACTTCCTGCTCAGTGTTCCCAGATGTCCAACACCGACCCTCCCATCCCTTAACGCTGTCTCTCCTGCCCTCTCCCCCAGCCTCCTCCTCCAGCCCTGCCATTTCCCTGACACTCCCACGTCAACACTCAGTCTCAGAATCTGCTTAAATATCAGCACCACAGGGCTAAGGGCTGGGATGTACTAAGCCTCCCTAAGTGACAGAAGTCAATGTGGAGAAGGGAATGAAATAGGAAAGACTGAGCATTTACCTTATATCCACATTGCCACCATGGTTCTTCCATGCCATAATACTTGGGAACATCCCAAGATAAGAAGTGATATCTATTATGAAATAAATGTATTTTTAATTAAAAAAAAAAAACATTTTTCATATATTATCAATGATACTTAAAAATGTCACACAGAAACAATTGACTTTGCTCTTTTCTGAAATATTTAAACTTCGTATAATGAAAAGCAGAATGATACTGTGAAGATGGCATTAAACAAGAATGTGTATGTGTGAGTGTGTGCAAGTGTGTGCCTATATACATGTACTTTTTGATGCAAAAATTATTACATGGGCAACACTCACACTTACACAATGCCCTGATGTAATAAGGTCATGTAATAAAATGCATTCATGGTAACAACAGTATGTCTTGATTGTAAAAGCTCTGCTCCTTCATACCTTTTGTGAAACTGGGCTTGTTTTACTTTAAACACGCACACATTGTTAGCAGTTCCAAGACGTATTTATTTAAATCTCTTGGTTTATTTAAGGAGAAAAGGAAGAGGTGTTGTGATCAATTACTAAGTGCTGGGAAAGGATCACTCTCGCATATCATTAAGAAGTAGGACTCATTTGGTCAAAACTGACAGTCAAGCTACATTAAACATTTTAACATACAAAACTGATTTTAGAATCATGAGAGTGAAACAAAGAAATGCATTTTCCACTTTCCACTTTGAGTGTAATTTACATCATTTATTCATGAGCAAAATCTATAACTAGGGTTTACAAATAAGGAAATAACCAAATTGAAGTTTTAGTATTTAAACTCACCTGTTAATATGTTTTTTAATGCTTTAACTTCTTTCAGCTTCTCTAAAGAGTTTCTGTTTGGTGCTTCTATTGCCTCTAAAGTTGTTTGCCACTCCAAACTCACTGTCACATCATTATCTGCATACTAGGGCCTGTCGGGGGTCACATGCTGTGAAGTAATGTAATCAGCTTTTCAGTTCAGTCTTATTTTACATTTAACCTTTAAATTCAGAAGTTCAGAATTAATCTGGAAGATCCAAAGACTATTAATATTCTTAAATACTAGAAAATTTACATATGAAAATATATTCCTTCTCATAAAACTGAGAGCTAAGTTTCAGAATTCTTACAGAAGAACATGCTCAAAATGATCAACAATATTATTCCCCCACATGTTCTGGTTTAGCAGTCAGTTTATTACTGCAGAGCTTAGAATATTTGGGGAGAAAATCTTACTATAAGGTAAAATCTACAGAAATTTACAAAATTAGTTTCACGATAAAGATATTATCCACTTGTTAAGTTGTAGGGCAGATCTTTACTGTTTTTCTTACACCCAAGCTAGAATTTAATGTTTCAGTTTGAAAGTTATTTTAAGAGTCATAGTCTGATTATATACATGTGCAACCTTTCATCACTGAGTTTAGAATCAAAAACTTAAAAACAGATATAATGTACTAATTTAAAATAAACTGGAAGTCATATATGAAAATTAAATTAAGTTAAATATTAATAGTAGGTTAGGTCAAAGATTCATTAACAGATAAGTGATACTGGTAAAAATTTAAAGTGCACTTCAAATAATTCCTCGGCAGTATAGTTTGGCAGTATAGTGGTTCTCAAAGTGTGGTACTAGGGCTCCAATATTCTTTCAAGGGGTCCACAAGGTCAAAACTAGTTTTGTAATACTATTAATAATAGTATTAAGTTAAATAATTTTAACTTTTCTCTCTCTAAAGACTATACAATGAAATTTCCCAAAGGCTGTATAATGTGATGATGATACCAGTGGTTTTACCTGTCATTGCTTTTGTACCATTAGTTCAGATATCAAAGCAGTAAATTTTAAAAGGCAAGTAACATCTTAATATTATGAAAATAGTTCTGGATTTACAAACACCCTCAAAACATCTCTGGTTCCCTCTAAATTCCACACTGTGAAAACTGCAGTATTAGTTTAGGGTAATAGATCTTGCCAGCAGGTGGCAGACAGCATAGTGCAGCATCTTCAAATTAACCCTGGCCAGAATTTACGATTTTGTGAGTTATCGCATGTAATCTTAGATTAGGCAATGCCTTCTTATCTATCACAAAAACACGAGCAACGAAAGAAAAATAATAGATATCTGGATTCTGTAAAAACTAAAAACTTTTGCACTTCAAAGGATACCATCAAGAAAATAAAAAGATACTCACAGAATGGGAGAAAATATTTACAATTCATATATCTGATAAGAGACTTATATACAAAATGATAATAACTCTTACAACTCAATTAGAAGACAAACAACCAAATTCAAAATAGAGGAAAAAGCTGAACAGACATTTCTCCAAAGAAGAGATACGAACAACTAATAAGCACAAGAAAAAATGTTGAACATCAAAACTCCAATGATATACGACTTTGCATCCACTAGTAAGGCTGTATAAACAGAAAGATAACAAATATTAGCAAGGATATGAAGAAATTGGAATCTTCATACCTTGCTAGTGGGAATGTAAAACGGTGTAGCCACTTTGGAGAACAGTTCCCCAAACAAGTATACAGCAAGTATGCAGAAAGAGAAATGGAAACATATATCGACACAAAAACTTGTACATAATAGCCAAAAAATGTAAACAATCTAAATGTCCATCCATTGATGAATAGATAAACAAAATGTAGCATATCCATACAATGGCATATTATTTAGCTGTAAAAAGGAATTAAGTACTAGTACATGTTACATCATGGATAAATCTTGAAAATATTATGGTAAGTGAAAAAAGCCATTAATAACAACAACAAAAAAGATATTTTTCCATTTGGAGGAGATATCCAGAATAAGCAAATCTATAAAAACAGAAAGTAGATTAATGGCTACCTAGGGCGGTGGCTGAGAAAATGGTAAATGACTGCTTACGGGTATGGAGTATCTTTTGGGAGTGATAAAAATATTCTAAAATTGTGACAACTGTTGCAAAATATGTGGATATATAAAAAAACTCACTGAATTGTACACTTTAAAAAAAGGTGAATTTTACAACTGTAATTGAAAAATAAATTTTTAAAAACTTTAAGGCAAATTTTATTGTATGTGAATTATACCTAAATGCAACTGTTATATGTATACAAAATTCAGTGCCCTTATTATGACTTTAAGACACTATATAATCCACCCTTAATATTCTAACCTCATTTCCTACTATCTTCCCCTTTCTCCTCTCCAGCTTTTGCTTCAAAAATGCCAGGCATGTTGCCACCTCAGTCCTTTGCATTTGGCATTAAAGATGGTAAAAAGTTTAGTGTGGTAGACCATCATCATCATTATCATCATAATGGTAATCGAGATTAGACACAGGCCAAAGTTATTACTAGCCCTCAGTATCCTTTTCAAATAAAAAAAAAGTCAATCTAATCAATCTTATCCTCTCACATAGCATGAATAACATGGATAATAATAGAACTCTAATAGATGAACTATTCAATGTTTATTTTGTGATATACACTATACTGAGAATATACCTACTATCCATTTCAATCCTTACAATAACTCTATGAGGTAGGTTGTTTCATTATCTTTCCATATGTTGATTGGGTCATGAGATAAACACGTCTTAGCAGCCATACCAACATCATTAAGCTAGCAACTAATGGAGCCTAGAATAATACCCAATGCCTGTTTACTTCAGATCTGGCTAAGGGAATCAGCCCATATCATTTCAAGGTAGACCATGGGTCCACAAAGAACAGCAGCCTCTCCTAAAAACAAGTACTGATACACACAAGAATTTGGGTAGATTGCAAAGTAATTATGCTGTATGAAAAATCTCAAGAGATTACAAACTGTATGATTTCATTTTTATAACATTCTTGAAATGACAAAATTAGAGAGATTAAGAACAGATTAGTGGTTGCTGGGTGTGAGGTGCCAGGTTTTGTCACATAGGTATAACCCTTAGGAAAATCCATGGGAGCTCCTGATGGTTTCCTTCTGCCTCAAAGCCCAGTCTTTTTCCTCCAAGCACACTGCTACAGCTCCTTCTTGGGGCTTAATCCTGACAATTCTTCCTTCTCATTAGGTGAGGGCAGGAGACACCAGCTAATTTCTCCTTGCACCCAAGACTGTATAAACTAACACATTTTTTTCTCAAATTCTCAAAAACAAAATATGCATTATTTTCTAATTATGAACAAATGTACCAGTGTCAATACAAGGCCAAAGTGCTCATCAAAGAGCAAAAACAATCACTGCAAAAGGGCCCCTTCCAAGCCGCTCCGTGCCCCTTTGATGCCAGGTGAGATCCAGGCCCCAAAAACTTCGTCCCCACTCCTCAGCTTGCCCCTATGTTACAGTGACAAAAACTCGCTGAGGAGAGGAAATGGCCCAGCGTAGCTGGCTAGGGGGATTTCTATGACCTGAGGCAGATTTTTAGGGGATGAGACCCAGTCACCTCACAGCGTGGCCCTCGCCAGGGCAGCTCCCCCTCTTCCACTGATCCAGGGAGGATGAAAGCCGCTGCCCAAGTCCTACAACTTCCCCTTCCCCATATCCTGGAGCCCGATCCTCCAGCAGGCTCCCCAGTCCAGTTACCTGTCAGTGCCCAACGAGCCTGAAAAGGCACACAGGGCACTGGGCAGTTAACGGCCACCCACCTCTGCGGTTGCAGCTAGGGGCGTGTCTGATCACGCGCAACTCATAGCCAATCAAAGGCAAGGGAGAACTGGTGGACGCTTCAGAGTGGCATGCCTGGAGGCACGAGTTTCGCGGCCAATCAGAGCCAAATGAGCTCCGAGGCTGCACCTCCACAAGTTGTGTCCTTTGATCTGAGCCTCCTCAGTCCAACAAGGCTAACGCAGCAACTAGACTAGTGGAGGAATGACCTATATAGGGGCACCAGCCTTGCGGCCAGTCAAGGCCAAGAAAGGGAGGCATGTCTTGGGATTTCATCTGGGGTGAGAGCAACGGGAACATCTAGAAATCTCTCACTGTACCCTCTGCCATAAATGCCCTTCTGCTTTCCTTCCCTGTTGACTCTAGTTCTTCCTTCAAAGGCCATCTCAGTGCCACATTCTCCTCTAAGCCTTCACCAACCTGGAAGAATCTGACCTGGTGTTGTCCAGCCCTGGTCATCCTGTATTGAGATTGCCCTGCTTTTGTCCCTCCCCACTGAGACTAAGAGCTCGTCACACAGCCCAGAAGAGGAGGCATAATTGCACAATAACGACTTGCAGGGGCTTTGAAGGCCTGGCTTCACTCACAGCCAGGTTTCACAACCTCCATGCTGTGTGGCCGCAAGGAAGAAGAATTAACCCCTCTGAGATCAGCTTTCTCATTTGCATAAGAGAGGAAGATGAAAAAAAGCCTTCATTTGAATTACTGGATAAATGGGCGGATAAACCGAGCACAGGTCTTGTCATTTTCCTAACCTTCTGAAGAATGAGAGGCGTTTAGGTGCTGAGAAATGGGAGAGGGAGCGATAGCATCTTGTTACCTAAAACTTTCTTAGCATATAGGCATTTCCAGATTTAGGGCAGCTCACAATGGCATTGGCAGAACTGTGCCTAGCGAATACAAGCCCCAGGAGATGTTCTTTAACATGAAGAAAATGGCTTGGGTAGAGGATGAGGTAGGTCCCCATACTAGGAGGGGTCCAGCAGGAAGGAGGGCTCTCCCCCAGGTGGAGCTGGACAGGAAGACCCCTCAGACCCAGACCCAGACCCAGAACCTTTGACCAAGAAGGGAACAAGTTCTGTAGCATTTTGCCCTCTGGGCCAAGCCCTCCTTGTCTCTAAAATGAGATGACTGGGCTGGACTTCCCTAGTTGGAAAACAGGGTTAGGGAGGCCAAAGCAACCTCGGAAAAAGCCGAATACTCCCAAACCCTTTCACTGTACATTCTGGACCTCACGGTCTTTCATGAGGAACACCTTCTCCCACCCCTCACCCCTCACCCCTATGTCCTCGATTGCTTCTCTCATTGTTTCCTTCACTTTCAAAATACTATGTACTAAATAAATACTAAAATCTGGCCTTCCCTGGAGGACACTAATTTTTCTCTGACCTTCTCTAGAATGACTGTTCTTTCTCAAACACTTTTTTTTTTTCCAGGCAAGGCAACCCTTGGTTGACCTCACAGATTGCAAGGACCTTGTCAGCTTACAATCCCTTATTTTTCATTTTTGGTGCCTACAGTCCCTTCAAACACTCTTGATTATAAAAGATTTGGAGGAGAAAATATGGCTTTCTTGTTGCTCATTTTCTTTCCCCAATCGCCTCTGTGTTCACTTCCTTTAAATCCCATCTCCTCTGAAATGCATCCACCTCTTACATCTCTGTACTGCAGTCCTAACTACCCACAATCTGCCAATTCCTTCATTCACTGAGGACTCTTCACCTGCTCACAGTCTTACTCTCCATTACATTACTCCCCATCATGCCTTTTAACTGGAATCACTGGTGTCCACTCCAGTACCCTGGACCCGGTTCCTTAACCTCATTTTCAACAATCTTCTCTGCATCTCACCTGGTCATTGCCAACTTTGCCACCTTTCGCATATTTATTTTAAGCATCCTATTCTCCAAAAATCACCTTCTATATTTTCCTAACACTTTTGTCTTAATAGCTCTTTTCCAACAATCCCTTGATCCATTTGAAGCCTCCAGTTGATTAGTTCACCACTCTTGCTGCCCACAGCCCCCTTGTTTCTTTGCCTTCCTTCCACCTTGCTTAGATGCTATGGCCCCATCGCTATAACAATTCACTTCAATAATCGTCAACTCCTTATCCTCTCTCTTCCTAAATCATTTTAGCTGGAGAATCCCAAACATAGTAAATTCAACTCTCAACTCACTTGTCATCTGAATCTGAGAAGTTTAATGTGATAGGAGAAAATAAACTAGACACATGTAGACTGACCTCACCTCTCGTTTTTAACTATGAATCTTATGTGGGCTCTCGCCATTCTCTAGCAATCTTAATAGATTTTGCCAATCAATTTCACACCTCCTTTCACATCAGAATTCCAGTGTTCCTCCCATTTCAGCCTTTGACCATGTCTCGATTCACTGAGAATTAGAATAGAGTTACCTAACTTTCCAAACCTTTTAAACTACTTGCAATGCATCTACATCGTGTCCTGTTAAAATGCATGACCCTCCTTTGCTCCTACTAAGGTCAACAACTGCTCAGTCTCTCTTCTCTGCTCGATTATCCCCAACTCTTCCTTGACCCATACTCCACTTGCGCTACAACGACCAATATCTCTGCTTTCCTTTATAGCAAAATTCTTCAGAAAAGTTGTCTGTGCTTATGGTCCTCACCTACCATTCTCTATCTCCACAACTTCATTGATTTTGTTCTTATACAAATCACCAACAACCACCATGTTCCCCCAATACAAAATCAATTTTCAAATAAGTAAGAACATGGTTAATTAGCAAAATTGGGAAACAATGAAATCTTAGCTGATGGAAAGAAGGAAAGAAAAACTTATGGTAAATATTCCATCAAACACACTAAAATCATACATTAATATTTTCTTAATTGGCAAGTATTCTCAAAATATGAAAATATTCATTGATAAAGAAGGTATAGGCAATCAGGTACTCCTACACTTGTGAAAGACCTAGAAATTTGAGAATGTGTTTTAATAGCCAGAAACACATATCATTTGACCCAAGAAATCTACTTAAAAATAATTTTTCTTTTAGAATGAATCAGAGATAATCATGAAGAATAATGTAAAGGAAAGTCATGGCAGCATTATTGAAACAGTGAAAAATTGTTAATAATCTAAAGGCCAGACCAAAAATTATGAGATTGAGTCACTTAATTATGGAACAGCCACAACATAGAATATAATACAGTCTTTAAGCTGCAGATTTGGAAAGCTATTAAAGATAACATTCTTCCAGTAATGAGTATATTCTCATACAATGTGTATAATATGATTCTAAATTTATGTCATTTATATATATATATGTATATATATAATGAACTCATTATTATTTTACATACTATAAATATTTTTGTGTGGAAACTTAATGATAGTTATCTCCTTGTGAATTATTGCTGTTTTTTCTTTATAACTTCTTTTTAGATATCCTTAGACATCTGAAAATGTCAGTGATGATACTAAATGTCACTGGGGGAAAACCCCTCTGAGCTCTATTCTCATGTACCACCGTCAAGTTCTTTGAAATAGAAGACCATGCTCGCTGTACTCACTTTATCTACCTCCACTGACTCCTCACGCCAAGGCTGTTTCCTCATTCTTGTCCTAATATTGCTCTCATTAAGTAAAGCGAGAGGGAAGATAGAATAATCAGGGGGATCTGTTCATAAACTATATAAGTGTCTAACCTGTGTACTGTATACTTGAAACTAATTTAAAAATGTTTAAAAAATACCAAGCCCGATCCTGTCTGATCTCAGAAGCTAAGCAGGGTCGGATCTGGTTAGTACTTGGATGGGAAACTACCTAGGAAGAACAGGTCCTGCAGGAGTAAAAAAATAAAAAATAAAGGATTGTAAATTGACAAGGTCCTTGCAATCTGTGAGGTCAACCAAGGGTTCCCTCACCTAAAATACGTACATACATACATACATACACACACACACACACATACATACATAAATAAAATAAAAAACAAAAGAGCTACAGTCTCTTATTTTCGAATCAAATTGTCACCTCTAGGTTCTTCTTTGAACCCAAGGCATTTTACACTTTTTCATTATTTAATTCTCCAAAATCTGCACATTTTTGCTTTCTAGGATCTCTCCTGGTTTTCCTCCTACCCAAAGTTTGCTTTTTCTACCCATCTCTTTTCTTCTCACGTTGTACACATTATTTGAATTTTTAATTCCAATGGAAGCTTTACCAGGAAGCTCATAAAGTTCATCCTTTAAGGCCTCTCACTTACATGGGTTCCTCTGAAGGCCCTGGGGGAGGGGAACGTCAAAGGATAATTTTCTTAAGTAAAATTATGACTTTCATACAGAAATCAAATATACATGTGTTAAAGATTTTATTTTAAGCATAATGAGAAAACCAGTTAGAGGTTATAACCAGTTCTGGGAAAAACCAAAGAACAGACACATTTATAGATTGGGAATATTGAAATGAATGTGCAAATGAAGACAAAGCTGATTTTTCCCAAAGAGAAGAGGGTTGTCCCTCCATCGGGCAGAATTCATTTGCATTTCTACATTTGAGAATTATTTTGCATTGCTATCAGTTCTCTATAAGTTAGTTGTTAAATAGCTCCCATAGAATTAGAATCAGATAATGCAGAAGGTGTGTTGTAATGAATATCTTTCTATGAAGCAGATTTTTCTATACAGTACAGCAATGTGCTAACAAATAACAGTCTTATGCTTAACAAAAGTAAATAGCTTAACTGTAATCAGCTAAAACTGTTCTTTTCTCACTTGGAATTTACACATACTTTTCATGTAAGAGGCTCAGGGCTGGCCATAAACATTTTGAGAAACCCAACAAAGGGGAAATTGAGGTAGCAATACACTTAGGTTGGATTTCGCAGGATATATTTATGTAGTGCCTAATTGCTTCTGAATATAATTAAGTCACTGCTAACTGTCATGGTACAGGAATGGCTTCCAGTAACAGTCCTACTGCCATCTGTGCCTACTTCCCTAACATGAAGCAAAGGTGCAAGGCTCACCCCAAAATTCACAATATTTCATGGCAACATCAACAATCAATTAGGCATTATCACCAATTTAAATAATACTTAAGATTAATTACTGGATCCTCAGATCTTACCCCTCAAAGAAGTATAATACAAGTTTTCTCATATTTCACAACAATCTTAAAATTTTGCAAGACTCTTCTTAAAATGAGCTGTGGTGCTTGAAGAATTTTTTTCTAAACTATCAGTAATAAAGAAAAATTTTTGATTAAACCATGCTAGAAGGAAGATTGAATTGTCTCTCTATTCTCAATATGGAAAACATTTTTTAAATTGTTATATGAAGAAGGAATCAGAGTATATGCAGCAGAAAACATGGGGGAACACTTTCATAAAGATGTAATAGACAATATAAATTGTGTATTTTTTTAGGATTTTGTGATTTTTGTCTTTTCAGCTTTCTCAAATTTATCATTATATTTCCTTTATTGTGCTAAAGAAATACTTCTTTTTAACCTAATTTGTATTTGTAATTTTGCATTTTTTTCTCTTAAAAAGGACCCTCAAATTGAATAAGGCTCAGACCCACAAATCTAGATCCAACACTGACTTCCAGTTGGAATCATATAGTACGTAGCTTTTTCAGATTGGCTTCTTTACTTAGCATATGTATTTAAGGGTTTCTCCATGTCTTTTAGTGGTTTGATAGCTCATTTATTCCTATTGTTGAATAATATTCCATTGTATGGATGTGTACCACATTTCGTTTATCCATTCATCTATCAAAGGACATCTTGGTTGCTTCCAAGTTTGGCAGTTATGAAAAAGGGTGCTATAAACATTCGCATGCAGGTTTTTGCATGGGCATATTTTCAACCTTTTTGGGTAAATGGCAAGGAGCACAATTGCTGGATCACGTGGTAAGAGTATGCTTGGTTTTGTAAGAAATTGCCAAACTGTCTTCCACGGTGGCCATACCATTTTGCATTCTCACAAACAATGAATGAGAGTTCCTGTTGCTCCACATCCTTGCCAGCATTTGACAGCATTTTGGATTATAGTCATTCTAATAGGTGTGTAATGTTATCTCATTGTTGGTTTAATTTGCATTTCCCTATTGAGATATGATATTGAGCATATTTTCATATGCTTACTTGCCATCTGTATATCTACTTTGATAACTGGATCACCACAGTGTAATGACTGTCAACTTCAGGACTCTAGAAGCCTGATTATTTTCATTACTGAAGTGACCAGTGAATGGGCCTTTGTAATCTGTGATGCAGCCATCAGGGGTCAGTGGTGAAATGAGTCCCCAGTCTATCAAACCAACACCATTCTAAAATGGTGCCTCCTGTATGTGAGTGAATTACAAACCTAATGCTTACAAAGTGGTTGTCCCATTACCAACACCTAGAGTGGAACAATATCTTTTCCTAAGACAGGGAGCCACCACTGTCAACACTGGCTCCCATCCGCCGAGGGTTTAGACACTCAGCAAGGTCCTTCGTGTCCATTTCTCACAGCGGTCCTGCCCAACAGCTACTGGAAATCCCATTTTATAGTTGAGGAAACTGAGATTGAGAAAGGTGAAACAACACATCCAGGATCAACACTGCTGGTAAGTGGTGACACCAGCATTTTGAAACCAAGTACTAGACAGGGCCTCTTCTTCCCCTTCTTACTGATGTTCATTAGCTGTGAAGCAGAGTTCATAGCGACTCTGGACTCTGAGCA
Source organism: Eidolon dupreanum (assembly GCA_028627145.1). Classification (NCBI taxonomy): domain Eukaryota; kingdom Metazoa; phylum Chordata; class Mammalia; order Chiroptera; family Pteropodidae; genus Eidolon; species Eidolon dupreanum. Next base: position 140,055,965 of record CM053507.1, on the reverse strand, counting down.
TGTGGCCACTTTCGGGCCATTTCCACACCCTGCATTGTTTGAGCCCCACCACAATCTTGTATGTGAGGCAGGGCCGGATTCGGCGACTTGCCCAAAGTTTCTTGGTTTGCTCAGAAGTAGCAAATCAAGGAGAAAATGAGGACCAGGAGAGAAGATGATTTCCAGGGAAATCAAGATGGTCCAGTGTCCTAGCATGGAGCAGATGAGACACATGAGCTCAGTCCTGCCTGTCTCTCAGCCTCCCAGATGCCCACTGACATGTGTGCCCCTCAGGTTTTCTTAGCTTGAGCTCTCCCCACTTATTCCCTGTATCCTCCTTCTCATCCCTCACCCTGCCCCCTTGTCCCTGCCATAGAACGAGTCTTCCAACTTTTGGCCCATCCCTGCTCTCTTATCATCCCACCCAATGAAGTCAAACCACTGAGCTGAGCTCCAAGGCCCCCCTCCCATCTCTCAGAACCCAATCGTCCCACAGGGAGCTGAGTCCCGCCCCCCCACTCCTCCTTACCCCCTCCTACAGCTCCCCCCAGAAATGAACTCATCCCACCCCATTCTTTGCATAAACTGCCCTACCCCTTTCCAGAATCTGTCCTAATCCAGAGCCAGCTCCTAAATGCAGCCCAGCTCTGGGTGTTGAAAGTCACCATTCTGGACTTGGATTCTCTCTGCCTTTGGTGGGCTGTTACAGCTTATCCTGAAAGGTGGATACAAAGAGAAAAAATGAGAAAACTGTATGCAAGTTACTTTTTAAAAGGTATAATACAAATTTAAGGTGGCACATTAATATTTACTCATATAAGCTCCTTCCAGAAATGCAGAGAACAGCAAACTTCCCCTCCTCAAAAGATGACTTCCAGATAACCCCACCTCTCTCTTGTACTTCTGGCCTGCTTGCCATCCCCAAGTAGAAATTTGTCTTGTTTGGTGACAGAGAGAATGCAGCATGTTTGGAGTCAGCTGAAACTAATGTAGAATTCCGGCTCTGTCACTTATTAACTCTGTGTCCTTAAGCGGGTTTCTTTACCATTCTGATTCCTCACTTATAAAATGAGCACATTATTGCTTTATTTGGCTGTTGTGATACTTAAACAAGAAAATACTTGTAAGGTGCTTAACAATAAACAGAGGTTTTCCTCCTTAAGTCTCTTGATGACCAGGTTTTCACTGGCGGTGACAGAAGTCATTTGGTCACTAAGCACAGAGAACCAAGAGTACCTGGAATTTATGATCTCTTTAACTAATGACTGACTGGCGCAGTGTATAAATATCCCGTTTTCCCTGCTCCTGTTTGGGACAAGCCTGGGTGTGCTTTACACTCTCTTCAGTGCTTTCCTTTGTGGGATTAAGTCAAAGTTATTCCCGATGGTATTTTTCTGGATATTGCACCCGTGCTCAGCCTCCTTCCCTTCCTATGTCTCTGATCCCTTACCAGTTTTTCCTGGGAACAATTCCTGATTAAACACTTTCACAGAATTCTTCATTTATGGTCTGCTTCCGGGGAAATCAGCCCAAACCCAAGAAAGGCAGATGATATCTACTTTGCAGGCTGCTGAGGATAAGAGCATACATAAGACAGCAGAGAGTCTGGTGCATTCGGTGACTGACAATATGGCGAAGCTCAGGAAGCGCCAACAAAGAGACACTGGGAGGAGACACAGGCCAGCTATGCCAGGAAATGGGAAGGGGATCTCAGAGGACATGAAAGAGGAATAGTAGTGTCTGTTACACATCCTGATTACGCAGATGAAGAAATAGACTCCGGCTCTAGGTCACTTGCCCAAATCCCCTCAGCTAGTGCGGGACAGACCTGAGGTTCAAGGCCAGGTCTGCAGTGTGGTGATAGAGCACAGGAGGAAATGGGCACCAGGAAGGTGAGGCCGGGAGACTAGAGACAGCAGAGAGCGAAGAAGCTGTGGTGACCTACACGGAAAGGGGGAAGGACCACGAGAGAGGATAATGAGTTGCAGTACGTGAAAGTCACAGGAGCATCCCAAGCACCTTGAACAGTGCCCGGCTCATCGAGGCATTCCAGAAATACCTGTTCCAGAGCAGAGACAAGGCATAGAGTAAAGTGATGGCAGATTAAACTCAAAACATAATCTGCTGCAATTTATATTGCTTATGAAATTCTAAATACTGCACGTAAATTTGTTCATTTGTTTCTTTCAAATACGTTTTGAGTGTTGGACATGTTGGCCACTGTTTAGACACTGAGAGTCCAGCAGTGTATGAGCTCAGCAGAGGGGGAGGAGATAAAAAACGACAACGCGATAAACAAGATACCTTAAGCTAGTGATAAATGGTAGTAAAAAAAAATGAGAAAGAAAACAAAGAGAAATGTTCAACAAATACTTGACTGTTTGACTATTGAATGAACTAGTGAATAATAAAATGGCATTGCCAAAGTCTCTAGTCTGAGAATGGAACATTGGAGGTGCCTCCAGCAAGTAAAAGCCAAGAGATTGCTAAGGGAAATCTGTTGGCAGGGAAGAGAAAACATGGGTTCGGCATGTTAAGTTTGGTGGTGGCAGAGATTCCTGGAGAATTGACAAATACAAAAATAAACTTTCATGCTCACAGTCATGAATACACGTACATGCATACCTGGCATGATCAGGAATAAAAATATTTAAGCGGAAGAGAAAAGAACCCAAATGAGTAAGGAGTGGCTCTTCAAAAAATGGGGGGAGCTACTTGGCCTGTGTCCCAACTGGGCAAACTGCCCCACCCACGAAAGGCACACGCTGGGCCGTCCCTCTGTCTCCAGCACTATTTCCTGCTCTCCTTAAGTGGACTTCTGCCTGCATTTTTGTCTGCCTTGATTTAGGAAACGTGTCCTGGAGGAAAATCTTTTCAGAAGAGGTTATGTTGTCGTCGTGGAAGGCGTAGCAATAACGAGGGGTACCGGGATCACGACGGAGTCTGTTTTCCTCAGCGATTCTGCCGGACTTGGCGGGGAACCTCGATGTGCTGGCACCCGCACAGCCTCCTCGCACGAAGGCGTGGGACCGTGAGCTCTGGGTGGATCTCTCAGCCTTTCTCTTCTCATTCCCATCCCAGGCCTAAAAGTGTGGCCACATTCCTGAACCGCGTTCCCGAACCTGATGGGAAGATCTCTCAGTGCAGATTAGAGGCTGTATTCCAGTCACTACCCCACCCCATCCCATCCCTACTAAGCCCTTGTTCCCGTGCCAGCCCCTCGCAGACAACCAGCAACTCATCTGGCCGAAGGGGGTCCAGGCTGCTGCTGAAATCTCCCCTGCAGTAGGGCCTTTCCCAGCTCAAAACACAGTGCAAAAAGTAAGAAATTTCAGATTCAATGCTAGTTAGCTCAGTTCAGAGAACATACTCTGTCTTTAGCCTTTGATAGCAAGGATAGCACATATTACTAGACACGAACTCTAGATCTCATATGTGAGAGCCATTTTAAAACAAATTGGGAATGCTTGACTGTAAAAGCTGCCAAGATAAACCTCAATCACCAAAAGTAAAGTTGACATCTTTTGAGTAAAACACCAAGAAATTACCCCACCGCCCCCCAAAAGTTGTGGTCAGGCCACCTGTCCTAGCAGGCCCCAAAAGGATTTGGTTGAGCAGAAAGTACTTTAACATCACAGAACTCACCAGGCAAAAGTGTGTGACTATCCAGCCAAAACCATGCGCCTCTATGACTTTGGACTAAAAAGGTCATGTTCACATTTGTCAGTGTTAAAGAAGGTAGTCTTTCCCAAACTCGGCTCCAAATTCCATACATCTTCTTCCTCCTCACCAAAGGGCTACCTTCCCAACCTCATTTCTTCCATGTGTGCCTTCACTCTGGCAGTAGACTAGGCGTGGAGGATCAAGAATAAATATAAGTCATGATCCTGCCTTATACACACACACACACACATGCACACATATACACACACATGTACATATATATACACACACACACATATCTCACTATCTTGTTGGAAAAAAAAAGATCAACACTGGCAATGATGAGTTAACCGAGAAGACTATAATTGGTTTTAAATCATCCTAGAAAATGCCTAAACTACCACTCCCTGAATATGAATTATTAGAAGGAATGAGCGAACACACCCCAAACCCTTTTGCAGATGGGAACAAGGCCCCAGCTTGTATGTGAAATAGCTGGAGGTCAGCCATGAATTTAGTCCCCAGATTGACTTTGCTTATGCCCATGGACCTAGTTTACTTTTCCACACCAACTAATATTCACTCCTCACTCTGAATGAATGAAGTGTTTGTGTTGAGTAGAGGGCACTGTGAAAGAATACAGACAGTCCAAAATGGGAAAACAAAGTCCACCAATTTGTGTACAAAAAGACAACATACTCTTTCACATAAGGCAAAACCACGGAGGAGGTCTCTGTGGGAGCTGCTCAGAGAAGACCTCTGGGAAATGTTAATTCAATGAACAGACGAAATTAAGCTTGAAGAAAGATGATTCCATTTGATGGTTCTTTATAATCAAGAAAATAAGATTTAAACAAATACTTGTATAATAAAGCCACTAACTAATTGACTTTTGACTTTTTATAATTAATGACATGGCACTTTGTGAGTTTTCAGGGAAGCAAATGAATGGTTGATGCTGAGGAGTGTGGCAATGGGGAGAAGCCAGTTTCCTGAGTTCAAATGCCAAGCCGGAGGCTATTGCATACCTGGTCGCTACCATCTCTCCTTCAGCCACTGAGGACCCTGGCGTCTCACCCTGTGTTGTTGCATTTCTTTTGGGCAGTGTGGTATAAAAAAAGACATTTAGACTTTTTTTCTTCTTTATTTTGCACTCAAGATTTTACTAATGTTTGTTTGGTGATGGACTGCAAGGATACACCATGAAAAAGCTGTATACAATTTTTAAAATAAGCATGAACTTTTAAAGCCATGCAAATATAATTCTCCTCTTAAACAGTTATTCTAACCCCTTTCCCAATTAAAATTTAGAGGCAATTTTCCCATGAAATGAAGATTTCAAGTCCACATACATTAAAATATTGATAAAATTTTGGATATTTTATGGAGAATTTCAGGGTTTAATGACTTAGCCAGTAAGAAAGTTAATAGGTAAAACAGACTACCTACCATTCATGATAATGTCATAGGATCACAATTCTTATGAGTGAAGTCAAGATCTTATATTTAAACCTTATATTTTAAATAGAAATAATATTCTAACAAATAGATCATGGAAAGGAAAAGTACAAACTTCATGGACACCAACTGAATCAAGTGTTCAAGTGTTCAAGTGATAAGTCATGTTGATAACATATGCCTCCTGTTAGCATGTGAAACAACAATAACAATGACAATGAGGAAAGCACATCACCTCTGGGATATTCTTCCCCCAAACTCCAAAACCCCAGTCTAATCAGGAGAAAATATCCAACAAATTCAAATTGAGTAAATGCCTAACCAATACGCCTAACAAGTGTCAAAGTAGTGAAAATAGGAAAAACTGATAAACTGCCACAGATGGGAGCAGACTAAGGAGACATAATGACTAATCATAGAACTAATAATCCTAGGACAGAAAAAGTACATTACTGGGTAAACTGGTGAAATCCAAAGTCTATGCTTTATTTAATAGTATTGTGCCAATATTAAACTCTCTGCACAGTCTTTGCAACTTTTTCTGTAAATCTAAAATTATTTCAAAATAAAAGTTTAAAGAATTAGAGAAAGAAACAAGACAAGGAGGAAGAAGGAAAGACAAGGAGAAAAACACCGTTGGTAGGATTGTAAAATGGTGCAACCACTGTGGAAAACAGTATAATATAATTCCTGTAGAATTACTATACGATTCAACAATCCTATTTCTGGGTATATATACAAAGAATTCAAAGCAGGACCTCAAAGAGATATTTGCACAACCTGTGTTCACTGAAGTGTTATTCACAATATCCAAGAAGAAGAAGCAACCCAAATGTCTGTCAATGGATGAATGAACAAAAAATGATATATATACAAGCAACGGAATATTATTCAGCCATAAAAAGAAGGAAATCTTGGCACATATTACAACAAGAATAAACCTTGAGGACATTTCTAAGTAAAATAAGTCAGTCGCAAAGGTACAAATACTCTGTGATTCCACTAATATGAAGTATCTTAAGTAGTCAGAATCCTAGTACAACTCTTCTGGCCTAAAAATAATTACATACTCGTTTACCTTTTGACTCAGCCACCCCAATTCTAGGAATCAACCCTTAAGATACACCACCAACAATAAGGAGTACATATGCACAAGGTTATTTACTGCAGCATTGTTAGAAGTTGTAAAATATTGAAAATACCTAAATGCTATCCACACAGGAGTGGTTGAATAAACTGTGGTTGATCACACCATGGACAAAGCTGTAAAAAAAGAATGAGAAAGATCTCTATGAACTGACCTGCAGGAACTTTTGAGGTATTTACTAAATGAAAGAAAAAAAAGCGAAGTGCAAAACAGTATCTGTACTATGCTATCTTTCATGTAAAAAAGAAGGGGACCTAAGAATATTTATGTATTTGCTCATTTGTGCAGAAAAAAAAAATGACATTTGGAAGGATAAACCAGAAATTAATAAGAATGATTACCTCCAGGGGTTGGGGCAGGGTGGAGAGAATGGGGGAATGGGGTTGGGAGAGTAGAAATGAGAGAAAAGTAAGGCTTCTCTCAATACACATTTTTTTTTTGTATAGTTTTGACCTTTAGAACCATGGTAATGTTTTATATAACCCCCAAAAAGAAACAATTGCACTCAACCAGGATGTGGGAGAAAATTCAAAATAGAAAAAAATAGCAAATTAATCTGTTTTTTAAATAACCTAGTACATCGAAGGACTAGGGGAAGAAAATAACCTAAGAAACTTTGGAAGATAGTGTTTTGTAAGGCTAATGGTAAAGCTAAAGGTAAAAAGAACTGTATACGAATAGGGTATATTAGGTAGTAAATTTGTTTTTCACGAGAAAATGGATTAGCATTTCTGAAACTACTATATGTGAATTCTAGGACTGGGCAAATGAGTCCAAGCTTTCTCCTTGGGAAGAAACTGATAACACACAACGAAAAGGATAAGACTATGATGTTGGATTAGAATCACAAGTATTGATGTGAACTTCAGTATATTACAGATATAGATGTGTATATGTGCATATGTACACATACATGTATTTCCTAGCTCTGTCTGCTAAGAGGGCCTAAAAGCAATGACACTCCAGCAGAAATGAGTACACAGAACACCCAGATTTTTGTTTCTAAATACCAGGCTGCAGTACAAGAAACCAGGGCTCCTTGGAGAAATGGCTGTCCTCTACTGTAATGGGCCAATTTCTCACAATATATGGATGCTTCGGCCCATATCCTAGCTCCCTACCCCTACCCTCACCCCTGCAAAGAGCCACTCCCTGGCCACCTCTCCATTTGCCCTGTGAAGGCAGATACAGGCCTGCGCAGTCTTAAAGGGGAGGCTTCAGGTAATCTGAGCAGAGAGCCTTTGCCTCCCAGGCACCCGCAGCATGGTCTAGAAGGGACGGTCCTTGGCCCCTGGGATTCCTTGCCCAGTGATGTGGGGCGTGGCTGGAGGAGCACCAGAACAGAGCCCTCTAAAAAGGGTGGGACCCAGGACAGAGGCACCTTTTAAGAAGGCGATAAGTGAACTTAGTATTTAAAAGGATTTGAATTGTATCTTTTAAAAATTTTTAGGTCTGCTTCATGGTTCTTGGACCTAAGAGGCCCCTCTTATCTTTCAGGGTTCCCAGTGGTACTGGTTTTAATGACTGGTCTTCTGAAGGAATTACTCAAGGGTGTAACATGCACTGCCAACTGCGACTGTATGACAGCATTCCTTTCCTGCTGACTTATGTTCACCGCTCTTGCTTACCCTCTGCGGAACCAGCTTTCACACTCTGCCATTCCCTCTATAATGAGTCGAGCAAACCTTTGACACAAGCACATTCTACATTGCCTGAGTTATTTCACTCTTTGAAAATTATATTTTGTTAGGCTCATCCTGAACATGAAAACAAAAAGTCACTGTCACTTAAACTATTATTTCTCTTGTGGACCTACTGTTAATTCAAAAGTGCTAGTCCTGAGTCAAATGATTCTATTTAGGTGACATTCTGGAGGAAGAAAAAAGAAAAAATTTTTGGGGGGTAGAACACAGACTGTCTGGGCTGAAGGTGGTGTAGGGATTGACAACAAGAGATACTGGAGGAATTTGGGGGTGATGGAACTACTCTCTATCTTGACTGTGATGTTGGTTACAACTATATATGTGTATGGCAAAATGCACAGAAATGTACACCAAAAAGTGAAATTTATTGCATGTAAATTATACCTGAATTTATAAAATGAAAAGTGCTAGTCTCTAAAAGTTAACTTGTCTATATATTCCATCAGATATATGCTTACAGTGATTTATTGTGGTACTCATAGTTAAATTTTAACAGCTAGCATCGTTGCCTAGGGGGAGCCACTGTGTGTCTCTTGTGGAAATTTCTTAGAGCCACATACCTCATGCCCTATTCTTTCTAGAAATGCAAAGTTCTGTCATCATTGTTCTTATATTTCTCTCTCCTATTATCATGTTTTATGAGCAAGTCAGAATCTTTACTGAGGAAAGGGAAAACAGAAATTATTGGGTTTTCTTCACCTTCTTGGTCACCCTCCTTTTTTAATAACCATAAGGGGATTGGCTGCTTTCAATTTTACAACTCCTTAATCTAGCCAAGAAAGCCAACCTGCAACCCACCAAGCCACTTAATGTTCACTGAACAAAAACCAGATCTATAAACAAATTTGTAGCATTGTTTTGTGCTTTTTCCAAACCTGTTAAACATATACCATAAAGTCATTCTGGAACTTGCTCTTTTCACTCAACATTATGATTTTTAGATGAATCCGCAGTTAGCCCCCATTCATTTTAAATCCTGTCAGATAATCAGGTTTACTCTTGGTGTGACCTATTCCAGGCAACAGGGCAGTGGTCACCGCATATCGTGTGCTAAAATTTCTCCACAGCATCTTCTTGGAGGTGGAATTGCTACACCTACGTCTCCAACTTCACTAGACACTGATAACCTCCTCGGTAAAGGGGATGCACTCTGCACTCCCACCAGCTGTGGAGGGCAGTTCCTATCACTCACCAACACTTACTACAATTATCTTTACATTTTATATTTTGTATTTCCCCAAGTTCTAGTGCAGTTGAGCTCTGTAAATAACCACCTATGCTTTTTTTTTTTTTTTGAGCTGTTTTCTTTAATATGGAGTTCTTCAGATATTCTGGGTTTCAATCCTTTGTTATACCTTTATAAACAGCTTCTCCCAGACTAAAGCTTGTTTTCTCATATTGTTCATGGGACAGATTTAAAATTTGTTTAAAATAATTGTACACATTTTGATTGCATGCCCTGTGTCCTAGTTCCTGGCTGATGAGAATGTTGCCTGTGGCCATGGGAGAGGGCCCAGCGCTCTGCAAAGGCTCACCTTGCCAAAGACACTCTGCGGCTAGGGAAGCGGCACCTTGTCGCTGCTGCTCACATCCTTTCAGGAAGAACTCGTCACACGGACCCCGCCCTCCCCCCCTCCCCCCCCCCCCGCCCCAACACAAGGAGGCGAGAAAATGTGGTCAGACTTTCCATTGAATAGTTTTTAATGTAGTCATATGTACCGATTTTACCTGTGGCCTGTGCCTTTTCATACTGAACTGATTCATATACCATAAAATTCATCCAGAGTTGTAAAACTGTCACTAATATCCGATTCGAGAACATTTCCACCATCCCGCAAAGAAACCCCAGGAGGATGCTAATAATACAAGGCTATGCATATGTGCATATGGGAAATCTCTGTGCCTTCTCAACTTTGCTGCGAATGTAAAATTGTTAAGTCTTATAAAAAATAACATACAAGTTAAAAAAAACCTCAGTTAAGTCACTGCCAATTTCTCCCAACCTCCCAGCCCCTGGAAAACACTAAACTACTTTCGGTCTCTATGACTCTAGATTTCTGGATATCTCACGTACATGAAATCAGGTATGTAGCTGGCTTCTTTCGCTTACATTTTCAAGGTCCCCTACATTGTATCATGTAACAGTACTTCGTTCCTATTTATGGCTGCATGTTCCATTGCAAGGATATAGTATACCACACCTTGTTTAATTAATCATCAGTTGTCTATCGGGTTGTTTCCAATTCTTGGCTATTAAGAATGTTACCATGAAGATTTATATTCTAGTTATTGTGCAATGTCTGCAATTCTCTTAGATATAGATCTAGGAATGGCATTGCCGGGTCCTAATACTTTGAAGAAGTGCCAGATTGTGTTCCAAATAGTTTGTACCATGTTACGACCCCACCAGCAACGCATGAGTGTTCCAATTACTACATGTATTGTATTTGTGATTACTGGCTGTTAACTTTTAAGGGCAGCCTCAGTGGCCCACTATAAGAGTGTAGCTTATCTCTGAGTCTTTCCCATCTGGCCTCACTCTAATGGAAGAGGAGGCTAAAGGGAACTGGGGGAGGGGGTGTTTGAAGATCAGGTGTCGATTCTTTCCTTCTTTGCACATCCCTCAGAAAATGGTCCTGCCTCATTCAACAAAGTCTCCCATTACTTCCAGCTAGGGGCAAAGGGAAATAAAAGTGAGGACTAGGAAAGTAAATGGAAAATGGGACTGGGCTTCCAAGTCCATTCAGTGTATACTCCCATCTTGAATCTTTTAGGAAACTGCTACTTAGGATGTGTTACAATTTTGAAGTTGAAGGCATGGATGGGGCAAAAGCCACTTTAAATGCTGAATGCTGACAGGGGATCCAGCAGAGGGAAGAGCAGAGGTTCCCTGTGCCAGCTACTGATGCTTGGCACTGAAAAAAAAGGTGCTTCCACCTCTAGCAAGTCCGTAAACTTATCACACCAGGGAAGGGGCTCAGAACAGGAGGAAACTTGTAGAAAACAGTGGAATCCAGTGTGCTGGTCATTTCTAGTTTGCCAGACTCTCCATTCAAAGGTTATAGTTAGGCTGTGTGATGAAATATGAAAAACAAAGTGAGCAAAAATGAAAGTGTCTAAACCTCAAACACAGTAAGCTCCAAAAAAGTCTTCTTCATCTACCATGCATTTGTGGTACCCGGCCAGAGACAGGAGATATTTGTGAGTTGCTCATTACCCCTGGCCAAAAGTTAGATCCAAGTTGGCCTAGCTGACCCCAGGCTGAGATGTGTGTGTGTATATGGCAAGTGCCCACTACGGTGCTAACATCTATGGGAAAAGGGGGTGGATGGGGAGAGGTGTCTGTGGTAACTGGGAAATTATACTTGTCCCTTTAAAGGGACATCTGCTACTCAGCTCCTTGGGAACAGGAAGGCCTGGGGTGGCCAGATCTAAAATTTCTCCAAATTCTGTAGGTCCAGGTTTTAAAACATTTAGGTTCTTTAACATTTCCTCTAGTTTAAATGCTGGCATCTACCTGTTTTGAAAATGCTGCATGGACCCAACCCGGCCCACTGGCCAGAGTGCAACCTGTGAGCCATCCTTCTCACAGAAACTGAAGGGCAGTGCCCACACTTTTATTTATTCTGGATTAAAGGATCACACAGACACATTATTTCCATGGAAAAACCCTCTTGTTTATTTGATTAAACAAAAATAAAATAAGCTGCATAGGAATAATTTTAAAGTCCAAAGAGACACCAACTTTGTTTTAAGGCTGCAGTAGCTGATACAGCATCTCCTTGCTACCTTCACCAGCCTTCTCTGTGGACCACAGCGATACATTCAGAAGCCTGTTAGCTAACACAGGAGTTTTTGAACACTTTTCCACTGGTTCTTCACCTGCTCATTGCCTGTCATGCCTGCGGCCTGCAGTATAACATTTAAGATTTAAAATTAAAATTCACAGGGGGAAAAAAAAAAACACCCCAAACAAAAATCCACTTTAAAGGTTCGGGGGAAAAACCTTGGCTTTCCCATTCTCCACTTAATTGATGGGATCCCACCACCACTGCAATGCCCATTTAAAAAACTGTCTAGGGGTAGCACCGCAGGTGGGTTTGCAGATGGTTTTTGTGGCCTGGAGAGTAATTCTGGGGTTGCATATTCCTTACCTCATGCCTGCCTTGGGAAAAAAATTTTTTTTAATAAAAGATCTTAGTCATTCTAGTTAAGAGGCAACACGCCCATGTTAATTTCTCCAATTCTGCATTTACCTTTCTCACCCAAAAAGAAAAAGAAAAACAAACAACTGAGTCACGTGTTCTACACTTAAAAATTAAAGTATTTTGCTGACCGGGCATGACAGCTAATGGACAGTATTAAACAAGATTCATAAAAAAAACTAACAACCCTCCCACCCACCCAAATATGCCTAACATGCTAGTTAAAAACATCCCGTACCCACCCACCCTCTCACCTGCATTGATTTTAGGGAAAAAGAAAAAAAAAGAAACCTTATCACCCTAAAAACAAGAAAATCCCAGAAACGTGAAAAATCTTTGTCTGAAGAAGGACAACTATAGAGACTGTTAGAAACATAAAGAACTATTACAGAGCTGGTTATTTAAAGAAAGTAAACACTTTGCTACACATGTTAACATTCAGTCAGTGTGCTCTGAGATAGAGCCTTAAGAAATACTACCTGAGCTTGCAAGTTAATACAATCATTAAAAGGAGGTCTAAGACCATGTGGATACACAAAGCTTTTAGAACCATTACTGGTTAAATGATAATGGAAAACATCCCACCAGGCTGGCTTGTTAACCCGTAAGATCAGTTTAAAAATAGACATCATTGAGGTATTTCTTTGCCATGACACTTTAAATCCAATTCACAATAATTACAGTGGTCTTAGGACCCTCTTCTCCAACCAAAACAAAAACTTAACCAGGGGAAGAAGAGAGGTGGAGAGGCAATACAGTATATCATGGTAATGTGCTTCTCAACTTTTATCAAGTATTTAATAAACAAGCAGAGGAAAAAAGAACAACCCGTCAAACATGTTACCTTTGGTAGAAAAAAAAAATTAAACACAAAACGAAGGAGCAAAACACACTTTACCAGTCACTGCTCAGTGAAACATCCTGCCAGGTCCAGAAAAGCTACAAATACAATCGTGGAGTCTAAAGATTCTCATTCCCTTCAAATATTTGATGATGTCTCCAGTCACTAGACCCTTAGAATTGCTCCTAAAAGGGTATACCTGCAGACATTCAAAATCCAGATAAAAGTTTTTTTCTCTTGGAGAGAGAAAAAGAGACCTAAAGGCCTTTATTTTGCAGTTAAGTCCTCAAATAGTCAGATGAACCAGTAGTTTAATACTGAATGACATGGTAACAGTGTGCATAATTCTTAGTGGGAGAGAAAGCCAGATAGGTAAGAAACACCTGGATTTCCGACTCTGTTTGCCTGAGTACAGGAATATTTGGTTTCAAAGTTTCTTTTTCAAGGTCAATCAAACATTTCTCCTGGGAGAAATCAGTTCTGGATTTATGAAAACATTTTCTTCTAGAGGTAGTTTCCCACACTCCCACCCCACTCCCCACTGGATTAATACTATTTTTTCCAGAGACTCATCAGATGCTAACATGAGGTAGATAACTTTCACCAAAA
>CM053507.1:140024949-140041860 GCA_028627145.1 Eidolon dupreanum | reverse complement strand
AAAGAAAAATGTTTTATTACATAAGCTCTTCAAAAAACCTGAACTCAGGGGCAAAATAGAAGGCAACTGAATAGGAATTGGGGAAGGATTCACTATTAAGTTCTTCAATAAAAGAAAAGCCGCTTTTACAAAACGAGATTTCTTACTGTCTCCCTACCCTGTAACACAGCAGCTGAGAGCCAGCAGGTTAAAGTTATTTTTTAATTTTTGGATACTTTATTGCATGCAGTTCTTTAAGAAATGAGGTTTTTTCCCCATTTTGGTCATTCAGAAACCCTAGCACTAAAGCAATGGGAAGACAGAGGGTACCCTGAAGGGGTAAATTAAATGTCCAAAACAGCTGGATAGAAAAAGCAATTTGATTGACTTGCTATACTGTCCCTGTCATCTCCTTTTCTCTTGGGATAACAAAAACAAATTGTTTCAGTTCTTTATCCTTTTCATTTAAAACTATATCCATATTGCAAAAGGAATTTCTCTTAAAGACAAGAACAGAAAGTGATCTGTTGTCTTTCTGTTTAAACAAGACCTCTCCCTGTAAACACTGCCATTTGAGAGCCCATTTTTCTTCTGGGGTGTGTTATTTTCGAATTTGGTCCTAAATTCAGTATTTGGGGGGAATGAAGGGGCCCATGAGTTCTGATAAACAGGTTATCTATCAGCTCTACCTTATTACCACCTGAAAGACAGATAATGCCCAGAAGCACGAGGTTTTGTTCCCAAGTCCAGCTTACTACAAACCAACCCTGTAAAGTGACAGATGCCATCCCACAGTTTGCAGTGAGAGCCTGGCTTAAATTTTCATTCTTTGGTACCGAGATACAGATTTAACAAAAGACATTACGTCCTACATTTCTGAGTTGGGGCAGTTTAGTTTACAAAAATCCTTTACATTCAAAGGCCTTTGGGGGGAGAAATTCACGTTTGCCATGAGGTCCTACCTACATACAGCTGGGCTCAGGAGCCGGATCAGTCTGTAAAAAGAGACCCGAGCAGAGGATGCGGCAATGGGCTGTTCCTATTAATCTGACTTTTAAACATTCTATTTCCCTGAACTTCCAAAGCAGGAAAAAAATTGTGCTTTTAAAATAAAAGTTCATTCCTTTGCCTACTCTCCTTAGGAAAAGAAACGCCTAGCATTAACAGAACAACATTCAATATAGGGTCGGGGATCGACACCCCCACCCTCCTGCAGAGTCTGGAAGAGTGTGGAGGTGACTTGCTTCTTTCTCACGCTCTCTACCTCAGCACACGCATGTCCACACGCCAGGCCTCGTCCAAAAACCCTCTTTCTGAGAATGAGGTTCACTTTCTCCTTCCTTCCGTTTAAACTCTCTGTATCCAACAGCGAACTAAAAATACTTAACGTTTGAGAATACTTTTAAATCAAAATTCCCGAACTACATCTATTATTTTTAGAAACTAAAAGTATGAAAAGAAAATGTTCTCTGGGAGGTGGTGTATCATTTTCAGCTTTACTAATTTGGTGTAAGATGGCTCCACACATACATACGCACCTTGAAAGAAACAAAGATGACATACCTAAAATACGAGTAAGTCTGCTTTTCTTGACTAGCAAAGCCACAGCCACATCTTCTAGGAATAAGAAAAAGATGCTGAACAGGATGACAAGCACACCAAGATATCAAAGGAGAACACAGGCAAGTTCTCTGTTGCAGCATCAAAAGTGAGAGATTTTTCCAAAAAGATCAAGATCAGACAATACAATCTAACCCCATAAACACAGTATTCTCAAGAACACAAACACTCTATAATTAAGCATTTTAAATCCTATTTTTCCACATTTTATACTTTTTTTTTTTTTTTTTTTTTTTTTACACTTAGTAGTTTTTCGTGTTTCCTTGGCTCAATCTACAGAATACAGCCCACCACACACATCCAGGGCCCTCCCAGCCATAGAGAGGACAGGCTTGTGCATTATCACGCCCTGCAGAGGGGAAGAGGGAAACGCGAACTCCACCGAGTGAGGGTGGGAGGCAGGCAGAGGGCCTGGCCGGAGAAGGAAATGTAAAGATTTATGAGGTAGATAGAAAATTATCACTTCACAGGCTCAATCCCTGCAGAAAAGATAAGTACATTCATCTGTAAAAAAATAAAGATGAGGTAGGACTTAAGCAATGTTGTACTTTTCTTGTTCTCTTTAAACAAAAGAAAAAGAAATTTCCCTGAGACTGTTTCTTCTTTGCAATTCAAAAAGGGGGAGGAGGGAGGAGAGAGAGAGAGAGAGAGAGAAAGAGAAAGAGAGAGAGAGGAGAGAGAGAGACGTACACACACGCACACCCCAAACACAGAGAAGCCTCGAAAATGTGATTAGAAGATGAGGATTCGATTGTTGCCAAAGTCCACCACAACGATCATCCCGTCGGGGGTGACGGCGATGCCGGACGGGCGGTCCATCTGCCCGAAGCCACTGCCCTGGGCGCCAAACTTGCACAGGAAGCTGCCGTTGGACTCAAACATCTGCACCCGGTGGTTCCTGGAATCAGCCACGATGATGCGCCCCTCCTGGTCCACGGCCACGCCCTGCGGGCGCAGGAACTGCCCGTTGCCGGTGCCCTCAGAGCCCAGGAAGCGAGCCGACTGGCAGTCGGGGTGGATGACCAGGAGCCGGTGGTTGTTGAAGTCGGTGACCACCAAGTGGCCCTCGTGGTTGAAGGCCACACCCCGAGGGGAGTCAAAGTGCTTCCAGAGAGCCCCCTCGAAGCCGTACTTATTCAGGAAGACTCCATCGGGCCCGAACAGCTGGATCCGGTGGTTCCGCGTGTCAGAGACCAGGATCTTGCCCTCGGAATTCACCGCCACATCCCAAGGGTAGTTGAACTGCCCGTTCTTGGTTCCTTTCTCGCCAAACTTGAGGAGGAACTGGCCCTCAAAGGTGAAGATCTGGATGCGATGATTGTCCTTGTCAGCCACCACGATCCTTCGGGAGGCGTCGCAGGCCACCCCAGCTGGTCGGTCAAACTGCCCAGGCCGGGAGCCCAGGGTGCCAAATTTGTGGTGGAAGGTGCCACAGGGCTTGAACACCTGGATGCGGTTGTTGCTGCGGTCGGCGACCACAATGTAGCCCTCCTTGTCCACACTCACGCCCCAGGGACGGCAGAGTTTGCCATCGCTGTCGCCCTCGCTGCCGAAGCTCAGGCCCGGGAGCCCGATGCCCACGTAGCTGCGGCCCGACTTGACCACCACCTTGAAGGGGCTGTTCTCGATGTGCTGGTTGCACATGGTGACCGACACCAGGTGCTCGCCCTCCAGCTGAGGCCGGTAGCTCACCACGTAAGTCCCATTCTGCTGATCGGTCACCTCGGCCCCAAACAGGTTGCCATCGGGGCCCAGGACCACAGCCGACATTAAGTCGCCTCCCGAGAGGCGAGGCTCCCCATCGTGGTCGTAGCCAATGACGGTGAAGGAGGCCACTTTACCCTGGAGGGCCCGCTTGAGGCCGTCACCCGTAGCCTTTGTGAGTGGCGCAAAGGCCCCGCTGCTGACGAAGCCAAAGGACTTGATGGCGAGGTACAGCGCCTGGTCGGGGGGTGTGAACATGACCCGGTCGTCTTCCTGAGGCTGCAGGAAGCTGCGCACAGTCTTCAGCTCCTGCACCTGGGCCAGCATGCGGTCTCGGGCCAGCAGGATGTCCAGTGCCCTCCCCTCCTCCAGGACCTGCTGGACGGCACTGATGGTGCTCTCGAGCTTGTTGAGGTTCTGCCGCAGCTTCTCCACCTGCAGGTACAGAGACTTGGCTTTGACCTGGCGGATCTTCTCTACCTGGAGGGAAAGACGAGAACATGGAGAGAGAACCACAGAGGCTTAGATGCAAGCACAGAGCACAACATGAGCTGACACTAGTCATGAGGAAGCCTCAGACAAACCCATCCTGAGGGATAATCTACAAAAAAAACAACTGATCTGCATTCTTCAAACACGGCGAAATCCAAAGACAAAGGCTGAAGAACTGTTCCAGATAACAGCAGATGACTAAAGAGACAGGACAACCAAATGCAACCAGTGACCTTGGATGGGGTGGGGTGGGGGGCTACCAATTGTATAATAGTACTGGGATTAAACTTCCTGATTTTGATGAACTGTGATTCTCTAAGAGAATGTCCTTGCTCAGAGAAAAAAAATACTGAAGTATTTGGGGAATCATGTCTCCAACACTCTATCTTACTCTCGAACTGCATACATACAATACACATATAGAGAGAATGATGAAAATGGAGCCAAATGCAAACAATGGATGGAATCCAGAGAAAGGATATATGGAGTTCTTTTATTATTGGTACCTGCAACTTTTCTCTAACTTAGAAATTAAATAAAGTTTTTAAAAAGCCATCTAACAATTGTTTATTGAGTACTGTGTGCCAGGCACTGGAAGTACACTGTGACCAATAGAAAATACGGTCTCTGTCCTCATAGAGCTTAATGTTTTAAAATGACAGATATTAAACAAGCAAACAAAGAAACAATGTGAGGTAACCAGATGGTGCTGGATGTTCGAGTATAAATGGGGTACAAAGGACAGTGACTAGGGAGGCTCTCTTTAGATAGGATTGTCAGAGAGAGTTTCTTTCATGAGCTGATAACTTGAAAGTCGAGACAAGCTAAGGGCTAAATTTAGGCGAGTGATCCCAGCAGAGGATGAAATAGTAAGCACAAAGACCTCGAGGTGGGCACGTGCCAACCATCACCCAGGTCAGGGATGATGGCAGCACAGGCAACAGCGGTGGCTGTGAAGGTGGAGAGAAAACTGGGAGAAAGAGGTAGAAGCAGCGAGACTTCCCGCTGTAGTACAGGGCACTACAGCACAAGGCCAGCCCTATACCCCCAAAAGGCTGAGCCGTCAACGCAGCTACACAGCCTGAAACCTCTCAAAAGATATCCCCCTCCCCCACCAACATGTAGGAAGAGTGTAGAGAGAGTAAAGGGATTTTGTGAGGACCTACTAATTCAGGATTCCCTCTGCGGCCACTGCCATCACAACCCCCACCCCCCACCCTCTATCTATCTGCTTGCCTCACCTCTGTATCTAAGAAAAGGTTTTAAAAACCTTCAACTGGGAGCCTAAAAAAAAAACCCCATACCCCAAATGTGTACACACCAAGGTTTTAAGCAACCATTGGCCTATATCATTTCCAAAGGAGCCCTCTAACTCACAAATGCTATGAAATACATACATGTGAATTCTGACCTGCCAAAATAACTTCTGTGTCTGAGTTTCTTAAACCACGCTATTTGGGAATGAGGGATTTTGGATGACCAGTGAAAAGAGAGTCATTTCTCCAATTCTTTTGCATTAAATAATAAAAAGTCCTCTGATTTTAAGTGATTTCCCCTTATGAAGGGAATACTACACGGGTTCCCCAACCAGTTCACGCTGTTCTGCAGAGAGGACTGTAAGTTCTGAGTGCTCCAAAGCCTATTTCAGAATAAGGGTCCACTGCTGGGAGGCCGGGATTTTAATCGGATTTTCCTTTAGGGAGTGATGATGTGTTTTCTGACCCACTCATGCTTTTTCGTCTGTCTACTCTTGAAGCAGGACATGCGTGTACAGAGAGGCCCATGTGGGGACAGATCAATCAGAGAGGCTTTGTCCTTTGGTCTTGCACTGGACCAAACCCCCGAGGCTTGGGTTCTGATCCCTCAGCTAGGTGGCTGCAGCTAACCCCACAAAGAAGCTAATTCCCCTGGAAATGTATAAGCCACAACAATAAAAGGTTCTTCCAGATACATGAAGCTGGTTAATGTTCACTAAACAGAAGGGAAAAAAGAAACCCCCAAACATTATATAACAAAGAGGTTCCCAGGCAAAGACAGGCAAGGAAGGCGTCGCCAGGCAGGAGCGGAAAAATCAGTAATTAGTAAAAGAGAGGGGGATTCTCACAGGATTCGGGGTGAGGTACCAAAGTAAAGATAAATGGGACTGAGTTGTGTCCAGAATGAGCGAGCTCATTTTGGAGGAATCTGAGAAAGAGTTTTCAGGCAAATAGAAATGAAATTTATTGCATGAAGAAGAAATCGACTCTTCTTCCAAATTTGCTTCTCCTCAACACTTGCTTTCCAGTCCTCCTGAAAGTGAACTGCCTTTGAGCCAGCCTCACGGGAGTGAGGATAACTGAGGTGAGATCTGCAGAGACGCACAAAGGCCTTTTCATCAGCAAATCCAGAAGAGCAAGTTTGTGGCAGAGTTCACCACAGAGCTCTCGGGTTGCAAAGAGGTGGGCCCCTTTCAGTTATAATTAACATTCGTGGGTGGCATGAGACTGACAGACCATGGGGACATCTGACTGTCTGAAAACCATGTCAGACCCACAAAGATGCCAAAAAAAAAAAAAAAAAAAAAAAAAATACGAATTAAATCTTAGACTTCCACCCAAGGACTCTTTTCTCCTCTTGTCAAAGAGCAACTAAACTATATTCCTTGAGAGATCAGAAGAAGTAGAAAGCAGCTAATTAGGAACTAACTAAATGGGAAGTGCAATGCAAAATCCAACCTAGCCTTTTAGAACATTCTAGGGCATAAGTGATTGACGAAGGTCACTTACAGAAACTGAGATGACACTTATATGATGGTAGAAGTTTGGATGACTGAAACAGGCAAGTGCGCGCGCGTGCGCGCACACACACACACACACACACACACACACCCTTTTTTAATCAGCTATGTAGACGGCCTTACTCTCGTGTCCAAAAAATGTAATTCTACAATGGGACTGGCGTGGGTGGGGTGCAGGGCCATTCATGGGCACGCTCCCCTCTTCCCTCTCAGGGAGGGCTGAAAATCCAGAGAAGAAAACGCTGGGATGGTGACGGGTGGGGAGAGTCATCTTTCCAGCTGATTTTTATCTAAACAGCACACCAGTGTGCTCAGCACTCTTTCCTGCTCCAACAGGAAGAAAGGGCACACGCTCGCTGCCCTCGCAAGTGGAAAACTGGCTTTCCACAAGGGGTCAGGAAGTACGACCAGCCAGGACGCCAAAAATAAGGATGTTTCCCACCGGTCTGCTTTCATAACAACAACGGCTTCGATTGTGCTCCCTTCTTTCTGCCTCCTCCCGAGCGCGTGCGAGCAACATAAAACTTGGGCCTCTGTCCAGTCTTGGGGCCCCGACTACTTCTGAAAAGGCTTCTGGTTGTTTTACTGCTCGGAGAGCACCCACAAGGTTCCAGGGGACCCCTGAATTCTTTTGCCAACAAACTCTGGAAAACTACCAAGTATTCTATATTTAGAGCTGACGTGTGGTTCACGGAGAAATGCGGGCCTCGTGGAGGCCCAGAGAGGGGGTTGGGCGTGCAACCCCGACCCGCCCCCCCCATTACCTTCCACAGCAGCTCACACTCCCGCTCCTCCAGGGCCTTCTTATGCCTTGCAGTCACAGCTTTGACCTCCGACTGTACCACCTTTGCCTTCATCTCCACCTGTTCTGCCACCGTCTGGGCCTGCTCGATGCTCAGCTGGAAAACCAAAAGAAAAAAACTCATTAGAGGGACCTTCACTACTCAAGACAAAATATTAAAGTCTGCTTTTTTCCAGGCCCGAAAAAGCTAGCAAAACACTCTGGGCCCCCAGGCTGCTTGATTCACTTCCTTGGAAAGAAAACAGACACTTAGGGAGAGAGAATGGCATCTGTCTGACATGTAACTGAAGGAGTTGCTGGCAAGCGCTGGATTTCCTTGTGTGAGAAACGGTACCTACACAGTGAATGTCAGGACTATTAAGAGATACTCTGACACAGTGAAATCGGTGAGGCTGGATCACAGTGAAAGCTGGGAATGAGGATCAGATGTGAACTGTACTAGCCCGGGCACTCAAGCAGCTTCCCAAGGACTTTCTGGCCTTCCCCACCCCTCCCCACCCCACCCCCACCTGGGGGAAACCCTGCAGGCCGGACACACCCCTCATGTGAGAGTGGTACAATGGCTATGGGCCTGTGGTGATCCATCACGCTCTTGTCAAGTCATTCCCAGCCAGAACCGACACCAAGTGCACACTGGGAATACTGTCTAATCCACCTAGGAAACCCGGCCCTGTGGCTAGAGACCATATCCGCAGCCCCACACCCCCCACTCGGTACCACTGGCCCCAGTAAATCAGCCAGTTTAATCAGACGTATTATTGTTCATAAAAAATTAATCCAGACAGAAGGCCTGGTGTTTTCATTAATATTACATGACATGTCTTGAAAAGCCACAAGGATTTCTGTGAGATACTGAGGCATTAAATCAGGGATTCCAAGCTGAATGCTGATGGTGCAACAGTGTTAGAGCGGGAGTCCCAACTCAGGAGGGGCCCAGGGAGGCAGGAAGCGTTCGGGGCCCAAACCAGGCTCAGGAATTGGTTACAGGTGGCCAATCATCTCTGTGCCCTGGACCAAGGCCGAGGGCTTTCCGGAAGATGAACACATCTAAAACCGGGACAGTTCTGGGCAAAAAACCAGGCTGGATGGTCACCTGTAGGAGTCGGGTAACCTGGTTCAAACCTTGGGTCCAGCTCCTACTAGTTGAAAGGACAAGGTCTTGACCTCCAACCTTGGGAAAGGGTGAATGCGAGAAAAACGTAGCAGAGCACATGGAAGAGCTGACAAAGCCCCTGGCACAGGTTAGCAACGGTGCTCAGAGAAACACCTGCAGCAAAAGCTCAACCATCCTTTCCCCTCATCTCACTTAGCTCTTGTCAGAGAAACAGGAGTGTGAACCCAGGTCTATTCACACTTCCTGCCTTATTTTGTTTTTAAACTGCAGTAAAACACACACACCTCTTGCCTTATTTTAATTGTGGTAAAATACATAAAATTTACCATTCATGACATTTAGCACACATTTAGTGTTGAACAAAGATCACCACTAGGCCTGGAACACTTCTAAACCCATTAAGCAGTCAATCTCCACCTTATCTCCC
Organism: Eidolon dupreanum; assembly: GCA_028627145.1. NCBI lineage: Eukaryota > Metazoa > Chordata > Mammalia > Chiroptera > Pteropodidae > Eidolon > Eidolon dupreanum. The sequence continues at coordinate 140,032,946 of CM053507.1, read as the reverse complement.
TCACCCCCATTGCAACCATAATCTACCTATTCTGTCTCTAGTCTGGATATTTCATATAAATAGAATCAAACAATAAATGACTAGCCTTATTTTTATGAATACAATTCTAAGCTAAATAGTTAGGACTCATTTGGTCACTTAAAATTGAAGCTCCTATTTTACCGACTTTAATCCTCTCAGCCTGGATGACACATTAATGGCATGGGAGTCACACCCACACTGCAGCTGCCCACCCCCCAAACATGGCTGTGGTCAACTGCTCACTGTCCCAATCCCTGTAACGTCTATAGATCCAGTGAGCTGATCAGAACTGGCACTTAGGTTGATCTGGATGGTTCCGAATCCACCCTAAAGTTCAAAACCCAGCTCAGATACCACTTTCTTTTTGCAGCTGGAAGTGAAGGGCTCCGTCATACGATCTTTCTGATCCATCTTTATGATCTTGTCCCAAGTGTCTATACACATCAAACTAAGTGGAGGCTAAGTACATAGCCCATGGTACTGAGCCACTGGGTTTAACAGGAACAATCAGGCAACCACCAGAAGTTAGGAAAAAGCAAGGAGAGATTCTTTCTTAGAACCATTCAAAAGAAGTGTGTCCCTGCTGATGCCCCGATTTTGGACTTCTAGCCTTTAGAACTGTGAGATAATAAATTCCTGTTGTTTTAAGTCACTCAGTTTGTGGTAACTTGTAGCAGCCCTAAGAAACTATTACAGTAGCCAACAAATTGAAGCAGATGGATATATCCCAAATTATCCCTAAAACACAAAATTAGAATGACCAACCAAGTATAAGTGTGCATATAAGCAGATATCATAACGGGGTTGGTAGATTTTGAATGTCTCAGCTTGTTGGTCAAGATTCATTTAGAGAAAGAGAAACCTTGCTGAACATTTAAACTGAGGTATTTAATGTAGAGAATTTGGTTAAACAAGAATTGGGAAAGTGCTAGGACAAAGGGTACGCTGAGGATTAGAGATAGATAGTAACTGCCGGAAGCAGCCACCACGCTCTGGCCTTGGGAGAACAGCAACAAAGTGGAGGTTCCAAGAATCCAGAAGTATAGAGCAGGGGCCATGCCCAGCTCATTCTGCAAGTGGCAAAAGGTAGAACTTCTGTAGCCAGAGAAATAATGTCATTGATAAGAAAAGCAAGTTAAAAGGAAGAAGCTAGTTCCTTCTTCCCACTATCAGATTTATGGTTTGAAGTGGGGCAGCCCGAGCATCACGTGGCGTAAGTGTGAAAGGTTGCTGGGCTGGAGCCAAGTAGAACTTAATAAACTGGCACACCACCCTGTTTTCAGACGTGTCGATTATTAATTAGCACAGAGCTGGTGTCCAAGTCAATATCTGAAGTGAGGCAACCAAGCCTATGTCCATAATATTTCTTAAAACTTCCTCAATGGTAAGCAGAGGTAGCAATCTGTTTTTTATTGATACCAATGTTGTATTATTTACCAAACTGATTTTCCATTAAAAATCATAAGACATGGAAATAACAGGCCGAAATTCCTACAGAGCAAGAGCTGGCCGGAGAGAGCAATGACCACCCTGTTTGTGTGCGGGATTAGGGGGGTGTTAACATGCGAGTGTCTACTCACCTCTGCCCCTACCTACTACTGTCTCCTAGCCAGGCTTGCTCCCTCCTGTCCTGTCCTGTCAGGCCTCTGGCAAGCCCTTGGGTTTAGAACTCCCATCCTATGACAAGAACTACTTCTTTCATTTTTCGAGCAGGCAAAAGGGGTGGCAAAGCTCTTACTGTAATCTCAGTCATCCGCAAGCAAGGATAAAATCATTCCTAAGTTGAGAGTCGTGACAGCCCTATGTCAAGAGACAAAATAAATCTCCCCTCTCCAAATCGTACACAATCCAGTCGAGCACTGCATTCCATGATGTGCAGACCAGGACCTGCTGAACTAGCTCCCATGATCTAAAGCAGGGCCTTTGAGGGAGACCAGAGGCAGGTAGGTTGGGGAAAATGGCTGGGTAAACATCAAAAACACTTTGTGGTAAGGGGGTGGGGGGAGAACACACACACACACACACACACAAACAAAAAAAGCCCCAGAACACCCAATAAGCACGGGGCTTGAGAAAAATGTTATCATCTGCTAGATGTTAACAGATCCAATCAAACATTTGAGATTTCAGGGTCTCAACCTGGGCAGGCGATGTCAGTCAGAGCACGCAAGCTGACTGTTAAGTGACAGCCACTTAGTACTGAGAAGTCTGAGGCCAAATCTGGGTTTCCTAGGGAAGAGTGCAGAAAGCGAATGATTAGCGTCTGCTCCGGAGAAAAGTGGTGACCTGATGACTGGTATTTAAAGTGCCCTGATAGTCTACAGCCACGCCACCCTGAACGTGCCCGATCTCGTCTGGTCTCGGAAGCTAAGCAGGGTCAGGCCTGGTTAGTACTTGGATAGGAGACCGCCTAGTAATTAGACCAGGCACTGTAGGCGTTAAAAAAAAAAAAAAAGTGCCCTGATATATCAGTCAGATAATAGAGAATGCGAATAGCACCCACAAACTCAGGCCACCATACCAGATATGGGAAGCACTGCAGTTCACTCTAAGAGTAATTTATTACTACATTTAATATCTTTGAAACTATGACTTGGCTTAAAATTGTCAGTGGGTTTTTTCCTTTATTGGTTGTATGTATTAATAAATGTGCCACTTACTTGCACTCAACAACATCGAAAAAGTGACAGAAGTGCAATAATTAAAGAGCCAAGTCTCTCCTGTGTGGACAGCCACTGCACTCCTGATCCTGATTATGGAAACCTCTGGGGGAATCAGTGCATCTTCTAAAATCCTCTAATTACAAAAGTAACTAGAATATTGTATTTTCAGGAAGAGTCAAAGTAATAGAATGTTCTAAAAAAAGCAATGAAAATGAGTGGTCACCTTTACAACACTGATAAGGTACACTACAAGTATCTTTCATGCTTTCTTCGTTGTGGGTAACATAACAAATTTACCTCGTCAGAGTGAATTCTCTTTACAGGACTATCTACAATTAATTAAAGGATTTACTTCTGGGTGTTTTCTCTAGCACTAAGGCTCTAAAGCCAAATAGAGATAAAGCTGCAAGTTTCTCAGAATCATAACTTAGGAACTGTGGTTCAGAGTCAACTGTACATCAGATACTTGCAATTTAATACTGTATTTAAAAAAAAAAAGTCAATGGGGAAAATATGCCTTTTACAACATGTATACTCTTCCCATCCAGAAATGATTTATTGGACACTTACACAAAAAGAAATTATTGAAAATAAGTTGATGAGGACCTCAGTCCTGGAGGAAAATGAGGTGTCTATGACAAGATGACCTCACTAGGGAGGTTAATACACAAACTGCACGCAGTACTGGGCTGCTTATTTATTACAAGGAGTGGTGCCAACACAAATCTGAAGCCTTTTGGCACCAACATGAACGCAGATCACAATGATGTGATCTGGGGTCCAGAAGTGACTGGAGAAAGGCAAAAACACCTCTGCTGAGCCTCTAGTCATCTTCAACTATGGCGTAGAAACTAATAAGACATATGTGCTTGGTTGAAGAAAGGAAATGAAGTTCCTAAAGAAGTTTTTTCTAAACAAAAGCGGGTAAATGGAAATTAAAATACCCGTTCTCAAGTTGTACTAAGTCCAGATATGTTATAAAATGACACTGGTACTTATAAAGTTGGTGTAGCATTTTATGAGAACTTAAATCTACCTGATTGGAGTGGCCTAGTATCCTTTATTTTTGGGGGGGTTTTCAATACTCATTCATTCAGTCCAAAGGGAGCTCTCAATCACAGTGCCTCCAGCCGCTGTGCCAGAGAAGGAACAAAGGAAGCCAGGCCAATCAAGGGCCCTTTCCTAGGAATTTAAATACAGATGTTCCAAGCCTCCTCCCCGCCGCTACCCAAAAGGGGAAAAGGAAACCCACTCTTTCCCTGAGGATGGCTTGGTAGAACAGTGCAGGCCTGAAGACCTTTTAAGCCTACTTTTCTCTCTCTCCACTGCAGAACAAGTCCAGGTCCAGAAGCAAGAATGAGGTGAGCATGGAGAGAGAGAAAGAGGCAGAGCGAAGTGATTCAGAGCGCTGGCACCAAGGTCGGCGTCCCTGGATACCTGAAGCCTGATCCATCTATATTCTTCTACCTGGTCACCCGAGACTATTCATTCCTTTTTAGTCAGTTGCAACCTAGAGTCCTAATTCAGACAGCATGGGAAGATTTTTAATTAGGTCATGGTGTATTAAAGCTCTTGAACCATGATTGTCCCTCACCATGATGCACAAGGTGTGTGTGGGGGCGGGAATTACCTCCCAAGTGAGAAGTGTCCATTAGTTCTGGTTCAAGCTGCAATTTGTCTACTTGGTGTCAGTGTGCCTTCCGGCAGGTAACCTGAGGTTCATCTCTTTCAAGCAAAGTGTTTTCTATGCAAAATGGAAAGAAAGACACCCACCCCACATAGGCACTTCGACGTATGTATCAAGTATCTATTTCAGTACCTAGAACAGAGAAGTCAGTAAACAGGTCTGTGGATTCTTACGGATGAAAAGGGAAGAACTATGATTAATGAAATCTGGGATCTTGGGCAAAACAACCAAATTTTGTCCTTCCATTTCCATATCTGTAATAGGAAAAAAGTTTCCTGGATCTACTTTCTGGGATAGTTTATATCAGTTCACCTGAGAGAGCAGGCATGCTGAGCATTCACTGTGGTAACTTTTCTATCATGGAAAGCAGAATTATCTGTAGGCTACTTACTTAGACTATTAAGGTGACCAAAGGAAAACAGAAGATAGGGGACCAAAGCAGTTCAGAAAGTCTAGATTAATTTACAGTTTCATTTGTACAGTATAAAATTATTATGCTGAGTCATTAAAGCTCGGTTCTCATAACTTTTGCACTAAATAGTGCAAAATTGATCACTTGTTGCTTTAACATGGAGAGTGCCAGTGTTGACTTTTTAAAATGAAACAACTCAAACCAGGAAGAAGGTAGGGCAGACAGCTGTTGTTTACAACATCCATCTCACCTTTATTACTACTGACTTACTACTAACAGCAGATGAAAAATAACAGAAGCTGTATCTTATTTAAGGCTGAAGTGAGCTTGGATAAAAACTCCCTTGCAACTGATGTGGGTCATGATACTGGGTTTCTAGCCAATGAATGTAAGAAGTGTTATGCTGAACTTCTGGTAAATCTCTATATGAAAGGCGGGAGCAATGCCTGATCTTTTTCAATTGGCCAAAACATACATGTGGTGGCTTGAGTCCAAGCAGCCATTTCAGGCCATGGGAATAAATGTTAACACTTATGGGAATGACGGGGGTAGAGTAGAAAGATTCTCCAATCACTACCTGCATCTTTTTTTAATAGTAGAGATTAAAACCTTTAGTATTTATTTAAACCACTACTTTTGGGGAGCAGAGTAAAGGCCTGTTACTAATTGCTAAATTTATTTCCCAACCCATTAAAACAAAATGGAATCTTAATCAATGACACAAAGCAGGTGAGGAGTTGCTTGGGCACATGGAAGCCGGGAGGGAGGGATTACCCTAAGGATACAAGTAAACTTTTGGAGGTGACAGACATGTTCATAATCTTGACTACTGATGCTTTCATGGGTGAAATAAATGTCAAATGCATGCTGTACACTTTAAATATGTGTGGTTTATTGTCTATCAGCTGTTCTCAATAAAGGCGAAAAAAACTCTTAGTCCCACCATAAAGGGAAAGACTACCATTAATATTTTGGTCTACTGCTGCCCCTCCCTTGCCAATTTTTCTGTGAATTTTCTGGTTTTGCATAATTTTTCTTGAACCAACTTCAGAGTTTGTTTTACCTTAACACTGTGTGTTAATGTGATCACAAACTCTTTACAAATATAAGTAGCTAAAAAATCTTTACTCCTGTTGATGATTTAGAATGGTACAATGAATACCTTCAGAATGCAGGACTCTGCCTTAGAGGAGATTCCCAAAAGCAGAATGAGTTTAAAGCTCTGGATCTTTTTCATAGTATGTTCTCCCACCCGAAGAGTATACATGGTGTACATACTCAGACATTTATCCAAAATAGCATTCTGGTATAATTTTACCTGTGTAACTGCTCAGACTGAATATATTAAATAGTTTGATTTTCTCTTTTTGTGTTTGTCTCTTTTATTCCTTTATTAGCGTCTTCTTGTTTTACTTTTATCTTGTTTTCATAGAGTAACTTATTTGTCATATTTTCTAGTTCGCGGTTTTCCTTTTGCTATGACTAAGTTTCTTGTATCACTTCTAATCTTAGAATGCTTTCATGTGTTTAGATATTTAACATAACCTTTAGGGTTTTGGGGTTTTTTTTTTTCTACTTTCCCCTCCTCCTCTCCCTTTAATCTAGCTAGGTTTTTATTTTGGTGTGCTATGATAGATTTAAATCTATTCCTTCTCCTTCCTACATCATCTTTTGTAACTGGTTTGATGTCCTAACTCTTTTAAGTTATTAGCAAAATAAAGCCTATTTCTAGGATATCTACTCTGTTTCTTGGATCTGCCAATTTGCCGGTACATATAAGCAGATTTTAAAAGCTCCCAGATGATATGCTTAATACATTAATGCTATTAAGAGCAAATGAACAAACCTAGGACATTTTCTTAGACCAATGTCTTCCAAATCAAACTTGTTATGAATATTCCCTTGTAAAACAAATCAGAATCTCTTCTTACCCTGTGACCAGAATCAATCTGTATTTTGGTTAAAGCAGATTAAGTGATTTTCTTCAAGGGCAGTGGTGTTTATGCATATTTTCAAGAAACTTACCACCCTCCCCCAAATTGTACATTTATTGACTATATTCCTTCCTTCTCCAATGTTCATATTTAGAACACAAAGCAGTCTTCATACCATCTCCGTTACACTCTTAAATACAAATGCTATTAAATGACAATGTAAAAACTGTGCTCGGGCCATTTATACCCAACATTTTGACCAACTGCATGAAGAAATCAGGTATCCATCCGAAGCACCCAAATCAGTGCGTTATTTTATGGCATTGCACCATCACTTCTTGTGGGATACATCTCAAAATTTCAGTGACTGTCATTCTGACCATTCCTTCGTGACCAACCAAGGAGAAAACCTTGCACATTCACACACAAATCGAAAAATCTCTATGTAATTAAGCAAAATCATACCCTGTGCTACGCAGTGGCTGCTCTTCTCAGTATCTTCCGGGTATATACCGAAAACGACGTGGGGATTAGACAGGGGCTCCAGCTGAAGCCCTCAGAACAGTGCTCTCCCTTAACACAGCAAGGCGCAGTGAAACAGCAGCTGAACCCACGTGCAGACCCCTCCCCATCCTCACTCGGTTTCCCTGACACATAACTGGTTGTGTCCCGACTCTTACAAGAAACCCGTGGACAAAACATGTGTTCTCAATGAAAACCGGATCACACCAGTCTTCTCACCTTGGGGACCAAGTTTGTTTCTGTGATTTTTGTGGGAACGAATTGGCTTTTTGGCAAATGGTTTTTGAGCAAAGATAACTTGTCCTCAACCTATACCTCAACTTTCGTCCCTCACCGCAAAGACGTGTGCTGGCAGCAGAGTTAACACAGAGGGAAAGAGCAGCTACGTCTTCTGCCAACACCCAGGGACTTCTTTCTTAACAGGTATGAACCCTGACATTCTACTCTCTCACAGAGGGCCTCCAGACAGGCAGTTTTCTAAGAATGGACAATGCATCTGATGAGAACTTTGAGACAGAAACGGTGTCCGATCGTACCCCAATCTTCAGATCACTGGATGCAATGTTAGGCTTTAAAGAATTATTACTAAGAGCCATGAGAGGGTGTGCCACACCTACACCCTCCTGGTTACACAGAGACTTCCTAGGCAGTCTACTCAGTCTATGCAGCTGACATTTAGCAGGTGCACCTGGGTGTGGCCATACAGATTAGTAATATACTGAGCCTCCCAACTCCAAGAATCCACCTGCCACCTGGCT